>JAWWTY010000077.1:126724115-126761294 GCA_035222235.1 Margarornis squamiger
GGAAAGAGCTCACATGGTATCCTGAGGCCGTGAGTTCAACCTAGCACTGGTCTTTTCTATCTGTTACTTGTCAACACATGTTGTACTCTTTTATACTTTTGTACTCTTTTATACTCCTTTATCTTCTGTACCCCAAAATTCTATAAGTGAAAGAACTCTTCTCTACTTTACCCACACAAAATTGTCTTGGAAGTTTTTTTCCCCCTTCCTTACAGCAACAGCACAAATATAAAGTTCATTGTTCAGTACTTGCATTATGCTACATCCTGTTATAATGCAAGAAAATCTACTCTCACTTCTTCGTGTTAGTCACTGAGGTTTTTTACTGTTTTAAAATGCAAACAAAGGAAAAAAACTGCAAACTATGGGGGGTAAAAAGCAGTCTGAAGCAGACAGAACCTTTTTCTATTGCCTTCAATACACTTCAGAAACAAACTTACTTGGTTGGCCTTCATATTAGGGTTTGATTTCTTTTTTGCTCTGTTATTTTCAGTCAAGTCTCAGATCTCCTTAGATTTAGTCCAGGGGCTGCAGGTATGAGTGTTCTCACTGAAGTTATATGACAAAAATTTCATTTTGGTGCAGGACAGAACGGTGGTCTCCTTGGTGCAGGATCAAAGGGAGGCATTAGTACCTAGGATTTGGTTTGAGCACGTAAACACAAGTACACTTATTCACTCAGGCACTTTCTTTGGCCATGGTTGCCACATGATGTAGGGAATTTTAAGTTAGTCTTTAGCCAGATAAGTGCACTGTCATTCTCAGTCTTTACTCAGCCCAGAAAATTAAATACAAGCCACTTCATCCTTCTTCTTTCCTCTGATGGCAACTTTGCATAGCTCACATCTGCACTTCTCTGAACACAGACAAACTGCTGAATTTAATGGCAAAACTGCAAACACTTTGAGCAAGGGATAAAAATGAGATTTACTAAGTAACGTATTAACATATAATAATAAAGTACAACTGAAACAATCTCTTACCTGGGTTACCTGCTATTGTTTATAATGTCTATATTTTTGCATTGCATACCTGCTTGGTGTTTTGCTAATACCTAGCATTTGGTTAATAATACTTGGTTTTTCTATATAATTTTTTATACATTTTTATGAATAGCAGACAGTTATAGTTGTCTTAGAGAGAAAATCAGTTGCCTGAGTTGTCTTTGAGAAGTTGTCTTAAAGAGAAAGTTTCTCTCCTCTTGAATAAGACACTGGAAATAGCTAGGACTTGCTGGGGTTTCTTTTAATTTGGAGGACAGGAGTATCTTAGAAAATGATAAAACGTTAATTTAATTAACAGTGTGACATAATTATGAACATTCATTTACATTAAGCTACTGAGCCAAAATCAATTATTCCATAATTCGAACTGTGACTCCCAACATACTTCTTTTAGCACTGTTTATATTTTGGGCAAAGCTAGAACTTGTGATTATGATCTTGATTTTGTGCCTGATAAATGTATACATAAACAAATGAGGAGGCAGCCCACTTGATTAGGTGCTCCCCTAAAAACTGTAACAATCAAAATTTCTGTTAACCAAACCAAAACTCCACTGGACAGAAGCAGAACACTTGGAAAATTGTACTTGGCTGCTTTATCTATCTTTGATTTTTTACAATGTAATACCTTTCCATCTTTAAACTGGCAGAGATTTTGTTATGTTTTTGGAGCTAGGTTTCATGTCTGATGACTGATATGTGTCTTTTCGCCAACCATGAGCCTGGTACTGATCTTTTTCCTTCTAAGGGTACCTACAATTGCATCTATCATTCCTCTAGATTGTGCCCTGTTCTTTACTTCTCTCTTCCCATTTTTCCTGTTCAGGTTTCGTGTCACTAGAGAAAAAACCTCAGTGACAACAGGGCACTCTCACAGTGACAGACAAAGAACCCACTGGGTTACAGCGTAAAACTAAGTATTCCAAGTTAAAAAAGATCCTTGTTTTATTGCTGGAGAAGTGTTTTGGCACAGACTGGTAAATTTGGAGAGGTACTAGCACAAATAAAGAAATCATATCACCGACAATAAAAAGACTTATGTTTTGTGAATTCATAAGCAAAAGTTCACAGACTTTTGAGACAGAAAAGTCTCCCAAGGACTTCACTGGAGTCTTATCCAAGACACAGTGGGGCTCAGCAGGAAACTCACCCAAGCCTCTCTCGGCACTACAAGTTGTTCCACTGCTGTATTTAGCATCATATAGGACATTGCTGAACATTAAACATGCTTGCAGTTTCAAGAGTTCTTGCAAGATTGTTTCAAAAATTTGCATTTTTTAATTCAGTCTATCAGAATTTTGTCACAAGCCACAAGCTGGGACAGAATAAAAGAAGTTTTTTAAGGTGAATTAGTTTTAATGGGATTTGGGTGCCCAAACTGTTTGGGAATCTTAGTCAGTATTCTTTGCAGCATATGGTCTTAGTATTTTGGAAAAAAAGTGACACTCAAATGTTTTTAGCCTGTGTGAGCATTCAGATAGCACACTAGAGTTTGCAATATCATAAAGAGCTGAAAAAAGACACCAGTCAATCCACCAAACCTTATGTCTTAGTGCCTTCTGAAAAGCTTTATAATATGGTATAGATTCAAATGTAGAATGCAAAAATGTTATATCGTGGAAAGTTTAGTCCCAAGTCAGAAGTCAAGAAGTGTTTATAGTGCCAGTGGGCATTGAAAAAAAGTTGAATATAATCAAAAGCTTCAGAGTTGTTTTCCTGTTATTATTATTTTTATTATTAATACTATATCTAAGGCAAAGACTGTGCGAAAAGTGCGAGGGGAAAAAAAAACAACAAAAAAGACTTAGCAGCTGCCAGATCATTTTGGAAGCTGATCAGTCAATTTCAGTTTTACTCTGCCTTTTTTTTTTTCACCCTTTCCTTTCTACATAAAATATTACAAAACTTAACAATTATAAAGAACTAAGTGAAGAGGAAATAATCCCTGCCTCTCAGAAATGTGCCCTAGATCACAAAGGAAGATCATGGTAGGAGGGAGGGAGAAGTATACCTCTGAGACATATAGCCTGTGTCTTTAAAAGCAGCATTAAAAAGTGAAGTCCCTTGTAGAACTCATGAACAATGAAATTATGACAATCCAACTTGGGCTTTCTCTGCATATTCAGATGCTACTTAGGGGCACACCAGCATCTTCGTCATCTGCTAGCTGAACTGTATCATGTTACACAGCAGTTACAGCTCAAATATAAATTAATTTCAAGGTCTCATGATTTGAACAATTTACAAAAGGATATCCACCAGCAGCTGAGTTATACAAGGATGTCAAGGCTTCATATCGTAATTATTAAAGTTCCAATGTCGAAACAAGTCAAATGCCTCTTTAGAAGAAATAAGCGTTAAAACCTATGCCAGACAGACATGGGAGATTTGGGAAACAGAAAAATCATGATAGCATTTTTTTCTGGTTTTCTGATGACTTCAGCACCAATATTTGTTTGTTTCATGGGGACCTTTATTGGCACTAGAGCAGTCAGCAGCAGCTCTGGTCTGGCCTCTCTGGATGATGGCTCAAGGCAGCAATGGGGATCTCAGGTTCCACTGTGGGTCCTGGGGTTGGTCACCCACTATTCAATCCAGGAGAAGGCCAGCTGACTTATATTGCAGCCATCCAAGGGCAAAATGCTTTGCTCTCTATTAGTAGCACAATTTTGTTTCATGGTACGTAGTCATTATGGCAAGTGCCTGTTTCTAAGTGCAGCTGTCTCACAGGGTTCCCATCTCTCTCTGTCCACATTGTTGTCTGAAACTGTGTTCCAAGTGGGGACAGACAGAGGTGAGAAACCACTGCCATCCACAGAAGTGTTCAACTAAGCTTATGTTTACCACAGGCTTTGCTCAAGGGACTGCATAGATCAGTCCTTCAGGAACCCCCAGAAGACTTCTGAAGGGAAACTGCTTAATTCACAGCTTTGTGGCAGGAATTAACACATCTGCTCCTCAACCATCTCTAAATGAGTGCCAAGGATCCCTCTAAATGAGCTGTAAAGAGCAAAATTGCATAGGGCACTGTGCTAAAGTGCAGAGGGCAGATCAGCTCTTGCATTTCGGCTTAGCTGATACCTTCACAGCTGTGAGCGAATCTTTGTCTCTTTGCTTTTGGCTTTATTTCTAGTAATTTTCTTTTTCTGTTCAGACTGGTTTTCAGGGAGACAGTGTCTCTCAGCAAGTGTCTCTCAGCAAGTATGGCATTATCACTGGCTACAGTGCTAGCAAAAATTGGCATTGGCTAGAATTTCCGCCAAAATCTATATACTTCTTTGGTAATGGACCTATTACACATTTAAAGTATGTCAGTAAATACCAAAATATGTAGAAATTAAAAAAACACAGATTTGATAAAATTAGAAGAAATAACTGTTACTTGCTAAAATGTGCACAATCCTTTTTTCTAAGTTCTTATTTTCTTTCTCTATGTAGCACTTTGTGATGAAATGTATTGTAAACAGATCAACATTATTATTCCATTCACACTTTTTAAGTGCTAATAGCCTTTCTTCATTTTGCAAATCAACAAAATAAAACTGACTTATAAAATCTTTCAGATTTAGAGATAAGGCTGTTCAGCCTCACAAAAACATTTGGTTACTTGATCTGGCATTAACAATTATGTTTAGGAAACAATTTAACCACCACAAAACACAACCTTGTAAGCATTGAGCATAAGTGTTACATATTTCTACTATAATTAATTTCCAATTAAAATATTGTTTTATTTGTACATAATAAAATAAAAATTAAATTGTATTCTTTAACAAACTAAGGTATCACAAATGCTGGGGGTAGAAGGAGAGTTCAGCTTTTATCCACCTGACAGTAAAACTAACTGCAAAGTTACTTAATTGGAACATCAGTTGGAGAAGGCATCTCTTATATTGATAAATTTTGCGTTATAGAATACAAATATTACTGGACAACAGAAAATTTTAAACAGTTACTTTTGAGTTGGGGTGAAGGGCTCCAAAAGTCTAGTTGAGGAAGAGAAAGACAAATTAGCTATTCTCCCTAGTGTTTCTTCTTTCCCCTCGAGACAATCCTGAAAGAAAACATTCCCCTCTCAAAAAAAAAAGGCAAAAACCCCCCAAAATAAAATCCAATATATTTCAAGATAATTCCATAAAATAAAATTACTGCAGCCTTTAAAAAGGGAAAATGTAGCAAATCTGTTCTTGCAATTTCTTTTGTGTAGTCTTGAGCACTTTTCCTAAGACATGAAATCATGCTGATGGCTCTAATTTGCCAGGGTGAGCCCTGCCCTATTCCATTCCCTGGAAGGCACTCATCCTCCACACTTCCTCAGCGATCATCTCCAATGGCTCAGCCATTGCCTCAGCCAAACAATCTAAGCACTGTAGACTGGATTCCATCAAGCTCAAAATAGTGTAGAAAACAGAGCTGTTCTCTAGAATTTTCATACAGATGTGCTAGAAGTTTTCTTTAAAAAAAAAAAAAATAGTTGGACAAATGGCTTATGAGGTAAATATTCTAAAGCATAATAGGGTTCAGCTAAAAAAGAGCTGTGTCCCAAAATGTACAGAAATATAAATATAAAGGAGTTCTCAAAATACATGATTCAGCTCCTAAAATGCATATAATTAATTTTTCGTCATAGCAAAGAATAGCAAAATAAAATTAAGGAAGTAGTAACATCAAACCGCAACAACGTAAAGACAAATTATTAAGTGTACTGTATTTTCTATGATTTACTTTACAAGAATTTCAAATTTCTATGTGTTTGTAGATCTTACCTGTGAAAATTGTCATAGTTAGCCATTCTTCGTTAAGAATGAATAATCTCAGTACAAATAAATATAACTTAAGGAAGCGTAGCTTTGACTTCTTTAATTAACCAGAAATACCTAACACCAATTGTAGCATGTCTAATTTCACAGGATGCCATGTTGAGCCTGATCCAATCAACAACCGTTGCCTTGCACAATATAAAAGAGTAGGAGCTTTACGCCTTCCGTTGTAGCCTTGCATTGTAGGAGCTTCATGCCTTTATGAAACCCCATCTCACCTATTGCATGTACCAGAACCCCACCTTTAGGCTGGGTTCAAATCCTCCCTTTTGTGCATTTCTATGCGAACTCTGTTGAGGAAATACTTGTGGAAAGCAAAAGAAGGAGAAGTGTTGTGAATCTTCATTTAAATATAGACTTGTGAGAACATTTGCACCAGTATTCTCTCAGCAATGTGGGAAAGCTGCCTCCAGTGCTCATGCAGCATATCAAAAAAGCTATAATGGATGTTTTCTGGAAAAAAAAAAAACAACACAAAAAGACAAAAAAACCCAAACAAACCAACAAAACAAACACAGAAAAACAAACAAAACCAAAGCAAAACAAAAAAAAAACAACACAAAACAAACAAACAAAAAACCCAAACAAACAAACAAAAAAAAACAAACAAAAAACCACAAACCACACAAAGCTCTTAAATTGGGTACCCTGTGACAGTAGCATGCCAACTAGCACGTGAGCTGTGAATAGACCGAGACAGCATTACTGACCCTTGCAAGGATTCCCTGTGTGTGTTGTGATGCTTTCTACAGGCTCTGAGAGATATGTATATGATACATGTAGAACCTCAAGACGATTATATGGAATATCTCCATACAACTGCTTCATTCACAAAGCACTGTTAAACACAGTGACCCTTTTGCACCTCCCACAATTAAATGATCTTTGCTAGGTATTTACAAAACATGTAAATTCAGAGAGAATCCAATATGAAAAACATGCCCAGCGGGCAATTACCCAGCTGTTCACTGGTTCATAAATAAGTTTACAACTGTGGCTCCCAAACTGTAGTCCACAGCCAGCCTGGTGATCTGGTCCACAAAATGATGCCACTTTCATCCTGTTTTTAAATAAGTAATGATGATAAGGGTGCCTGATGATCTGTGGAATAGATGTTTTCTTGGCATTTGTCTTGGCATGGGTCTGGGATCCCACCACCCCCGTTCTCTCACAAAAATAGTCCCCCTGTCTGTGCTGATAAATGAATCTAAGGAACTCACACCAGAATACAATGCTGGGTTTCATGCTGGGAAGATGTTTTCCAGAGACCTGAGGGATATGCCTCCTCCAAATTTGGCTGGCACTTGCATGCCTGGACACGCTGACTGAACTGCAAATAGAAACGTCTTGATGGAACACACTGACAGGGAAAGTCAGCAGCAGTGGTTTGACCTGCCTCATTCAGAACATAAAAATTCATAATCCTCCCAGAGCATGTGGAATTCAACAAATCATCTCCAGAGTTAAAATGTCTAAGAAGGCATTATGGACGTCACAAACAAATTAACAGCCATAATCAGCCAGATCATCAGCTGGTAGAAGTTGGCAGAAATCCACTGTAGCAACATAAGATTTTTAAAGCTAACCTGAATTACACCAGCTGAAAGGCTCACTCAGTTTATTTTTTCTGCCATCGTGCACATGAAATAACCTGGGTATAATAAGTGTTTCTTTTTTTTTTTCTTTGATTTTTGTATGAACCTTGTCTTTATATACACGTACATGCAAATAAATTAAAGGGTCAACTCTCCATTCCATCTGTTCTGCAGCAAACCATTTGTGCTCTTTAAATGACAGCTGCTTGGCCCAGGAACAAATTTGGCTGCCACTGTGCAACACCCATGTTTGCTGCTGGCAGAGCAGCACGCATCCCTAGCTCCACACTGCTCGCCCCTTCCCAGTTAGCCTGTGCCCTGCCCCCCAGCACCTTGCTTGCTGGCGCAGAGCTCTGAGATGCTCAGGAGGCAACAGTCAGGTGTCACTGAAGAGCTCCCCTGAACAGCAAACATTTTCCCCTGTTTGTTTTTTCCATGTCATTAGTAGCAAGGGCAGGAGGTCCTGGTCTACAAACACGCTTATGTTACAAAATAAGAATACCATAAGAATCACCTTAATATGTCTCAGACTAGTTCATAATTTCAGATTTAGGAAACTCCAAAAGCTCTACAGAACTGTAGCGATGCTGCCCATAATAGGAGGCTTATCAAGTTCCTGCACTAGGAGCTTGACACTAAGTTTATTAATTAAAATTATCTGCTCTCAGTCTTTTGAATTAATAAAATGTGGCTGGCATTCACTGCAATATTAAAGGCCATGACTGTTATGAAAATACAGTTGCTAGGATACCTTCATAATTTTGTCCTCATGTTATACTTGTCGTTCAATTAATGAAGAAACAGTCAAGCTACTTCTCAGTACTTCGATGCATGTTTGACCTGTGCCTTCACCCATGTTGTGTGTTTGCCTTTGAACCACAGTGCGGGAAACAACAGAGTGAACATTTGGAAACTGTAGTATTGGTGCAACTCTTACACTTGGCCTCCTCTTGTCTTGGTTAAAATGAGGATGGAAAACCAGATGTCTTTACAACCAATATTTCTCCACTGAATGGACCTGAAAAAATAATGCTCTTTTAGGGGCAATTTTGCCAGACGGTGCTATCCATTATCCATTTAAAACTTTTTATCACACAACCTCAACAGTATAATGTCTATTAAAGAATGAGATCCTGCAAAATTATATATTTCTCAAGGCAGTTATCTAATAAAGTGCATGAGGTATTCTCATTAGATAGGAGGAGGCAGCCAAAGCTCTGGAAATACTCAGTCCTAGAACTGAATTTGTTTGAAAGTCTGATGCAATCTAACAGACTACAATGGAAACTCACCTTGGATACACATGCTAAGCATTATCCTCTGCAGGAACACAGAGACTGTGCAACACAAAACTTCTGACACAGTCTAAATGGAAATAAAGTAGGAAGCAGGCATTATACAGACCTGGTATACTGAATTTCACAAGCAAAGCAGAGTGTGCATACTTCATGTCATTCCCAGAGTAGGATGGGAAAACTGGAAAATATGCTGCCTGAATATTTAGTGAACAGAGAATGGACAGATACAGAGAATAAACAAAATCCATATCTGCATTTCAAACTTTTTTGAACAGTCAGATCAAATATAATGCGATGATCAAGTGAACAAACAGAGCAGCTACTGACATTTTCAGACAGATCACCACATCTAAACAGTTGATCTATAAATAGTCTGCTCACAGTATTGCAGCACATGCTGACCACACAGATGTGATCCTGCAAAGTGAGTACCAGAGATTGTACACAGCTGTTTTCACTTGGTTAAAGCCTGTGTGGTCTTTCCTCCAGTACAAAGAAATACACTGATTTTTTTGTAAAAAATTACAACTCCAACTGCACAAACTAATAGATTTTTTATATTAAATAGGTTAATTTTGTCCTAGAAATGATCAGTGGTTCTATAAGCAAATAAAGGCTCTCAACAAAACAAACAAAGTAGTTTGCATAAAACATTAGGAAAATATTCCCAAAGCAGTCCAGAAAATTCACAAGTTATTAATAATTTGACATTATTATGTATGATTTGTTGAACACACAAGCATGGTTGAGCAGACAGAAGGAACACCTATGACTGCCTGAGAAGCACTTATTTCATCCAGGAGCCTGACTTTTCAGGGTGCTTTGTGAGAAGAAGTACTAGGTATCATTGGCTCTTGCTGAAACCCTGGTGACCTGAGAAGGTTAAGATCTTGCAGAAGATGGCAAGCATTTAACTGGGAACTGTGGACCAAGCTTTGGATGATGCCATTCTCTTCCTGAGAACCTTAAGAAAAATTATTCCAGTTTTCCCATGCTGTCCAGGACCAGCTTTAACATCCTTCTATGCCCATGCTGCAGTTTGGATGTTTGCTGTTGTGGAAAAACAGAGTCTGACAAGAAGCCCCTCTGTGCTCAGGGCTCCTGCTGCAGTGTCTTCAGGTCAGTGTGGAGCAGTGATCTGCTCCCTTCGGCCAGTGAGGCCCAGCCCATCAGCTTGGTCTCTTGTGAGCTACTTATCAGGAGCCCCACAGCCTGTGTCAGTGTCCTGTGCATGAACATGCCCTCTGTATACCAGGCAGGTGGACTGGTGATGGAGCATCCTGATGTAGGTGGCTTCTCTCCAAAGTCATGGCAGAGGAAAGCTGCTGATGCTCTGCTCTTCTATATTGCTGCTCAGTCCTAGCCTTCACTGCATGTAATGCCAGTTCATATACTCAGTTTATGTGAACACATAAAAATACTGGGGAGGACAAAATAATGCACTGGTCTACATGATAAAAAGCTGTATTTGTTAGCAATTGGCATTTCTGTTTATCTCCTAAATGATGCAATCAGGAGCAAAATATATATGTGATCTCAAGCAAGTACTGATTACAGCTCCTGCGATGTAAATGAGTTGCACACATATTTTACTTTCTTCACAAGATTCCACTTCTTGTTCTATATGTGCTCTTTATTCTATTTGTATTAGGACATTGCCTTTCATTGTCATGTTCTCCACCCTCCTGCTATAATCAATTCTTCTGCCTTTTGTTTATGTCATGCCCATTCTTCTTTCATTAGGACTTAATTACAGCCTGTGACTATAACTTTCTGCCTTTGGCTGTTTACAGAATTGGTTTTCTGCCTGTCTGTCACACACACACACTTCACTCCTATTTTTCTTTAGATCTCAACTTCTATACAGTCATCACCTTTTGAAAGTGCAAAGCAGAACAGTTAGTCATTGTAACAAGTTTTCCAAGGCTGGAAGGTCACATTATGACTCTTAAACTTTGGTGGTTTAGATGTTTGGAGATGCAATGTGAAAAATGTCTTTGATCTTTTTATTGCCTTGGTAAACTTTTTATGGGGCAATCCATTTACCTAGTCCATTAGAGAGCTCAATAAAATGTTCTATGCACAAAAATGCTGCACTTCAACAATTACATATATATATATATATATATATATATCTTTGTTCTGTAAAATTTACACTTCTGTGCAAAAGCCTAAAATATTTTCTGAATAGGAATTGTTTTAACCTCAAAACCCACCATTGCAGAAAATTAGTTGCTACTTTATTTTCTCATTACTTTTAAGCCATGGTATTAAGCATTCCATTTTGAAAGTCATGCCTCCCACATAGAGAAAATGAAGCCTTAGACCTGACAAGTGTGCAGTCGATGGGAGAGCAAGTTCAAGTTAGCATGAAGACAACCAGATCTGATCTATTTCTGGTCAGCTGTTACCCCCTTTGTATGCCAAATTAGCCCCACAAAGGTGTCTGCAGTTTGCACACACTCCCTCTAAATCCCAGACTTCAGAGATTAATGCAAAGTCACAACACAAAACAAGGCTGGAGCTGGAGTCATCAGTTTGGACTCATCATTGCCAGACCCAATATATACATCAAAAGTGTAAATATATACATGATTCTGGCAGTGGCATCTCCTCTCACATCCAAAATGATCTGCTTTTGACTTCTAGACAGCAGTAAAGAAACTCCTGGCAATTACAAAACACCAAGCCCTGTTGACAATAGCCCCTTTGAACTAGCTCAGCTCCTTTTGTTTGTGCCACTTCAGGACATAAGTAATTGCAAAGGCAGCTTCTCTGCTCACAGGAGGTTCCTCTCCCAGACTGAGTGGCATCTTCTCATAGCCAATGTAAGAAGCACAGAAAAAGACAGAAACTGGATTACGTCTTTTCAGAGTGGATGAAAAGTTGGTTTTCACTCCTTAGATGATCCTTGGGACTGGAAGGAACCAAGGATACTGGGACTGGAAGGAACCAAGGATTCTAGGACTGGAAGCAGCAGAGTGGGGTCAATGTGGAAGAAAATTTGCCATTTCTGCCACTAATATGAACAAGGGGAAGGTAGGGATAGGGTCTGATAATAGCAGGAGAATCCACTCACCTTCTGTAGTGACCACAGCCCCAGACAGCCAGGTCCTTTCAGGGTAGCAGCACCTATGGCAGGTCTAGAAGTGCAGTCAGGAAGGTCATGGTTATTTTACTGCTTCAGCAGTCATTTACTATAGGCAGTTGCCTACTGTGCTTCTTTGGCAAGTTTGATGTGAACAGAAGGTGGATACAGACTCAGACAAACATCTGCTGACATCTCTAGAAGCCAGTTCATATTTGAGCAATACACTGCTTTAAAGAATTGTTGAGGTGGCATAAAGCTATCATTGTCCTTGTAGTGCACCAAGGATCATTTGTCCCAGCCTAAGAATGCAGACCTAGTTTCCTTTCTTTTTCACAGCCACTGAGTTGATTGAATACTTTTCTCCCTTTCTACCCTGTATCTCATTTTTTACTTTTGGTTTACCATCATGCCACCACTCCACCATAGCTTATTTTTTGTCTTCTCCACCTCCACTTATTTGCTTTACAGATGGGCCTCCATGTAAGCTCCCCTACCTCTGGGCACTGTCCCCCAGTATCCTGTGAGCTCACTAATCCACTCTCCATCTGCTTCATGGGATTTCAGACTTCCCAGACTAGAGGCATGAAGGGTTCCCAGCCCTTCATACTAGAGGCAACTGTATGTGTTGCCATTCACTTAGTTCACAGGACACATCCCCTACCTCTTTCTTCTTCCCCTGCTACTGTGGCATTTGTCCTGCATTGTAGAGGTGTGCATTGGCTGCAAGAGGAAACATGGAGACACCAGCAGTCATTAAACTGGTCGAGTGAGAGAATGACCTTCAAATATCTCATATGCTCAACAAATTTTAGGAGGCAGAGATCCTATGGAAAGCATGATATCTCAGAGGGTCACAGCAATTCACAGTTTCAGTCACTTACATATGTGTATTTTATTCCCAATGTTGATAGCATCATAAACTTTTACAAACACAGATTTACTTAGCAAACAAAAGGAAATAACAGCAGCCTAAAAAAAATTATGTCTATTAAGCAATGTAGCTTAACAGGTATACCAGTATCAGTGACCTAACTGCTATTTAAACCATGAAGATGCTGTGGTCCTGGAGAAACTAAACAATTCCCCAGTAAGAACAAGCAGCAGCATGAGGCCACTAATTGAAAGCCTAGCTATGGTTCTGCAGTACACACTGTAATCTCACTGGGCATCATGTAAAATTACTTTTATAAAGTCAGAAAAGGATTTAAAAAGCTTAGAACGACAGGATATAAATCTAAAATTACAGGGTGAAATTTTGCAATACTTTAGATAGTACATAAACACAATTTTAAGACCTTTCAACCTACTCTGTGCATTACACTGCCAATGTAAGAATGGATGAATTCATTGATTTCAGTGCTTAAATTCATGTTGTCTAAAAACAGAAAACAAAGCTCAGATTTAATCTGAGGAGATCATTCTGTGCTGCATTGAGTGCCACAGTTGAATTGCATGTATACTAGATTTATCTCCAGTCGTCTTCAGAGGCAATATCCCCATAAAGGAATTGCTTGCACTCAGAGGTAGTATCTGCATTTTAATATAGAATGAGTCTGATCTCTGCCAATCCCTGATAAGATCTACTCAGATGAAAGATCTGAAGAAGTGTACCCGTATATATCAAATCAGTTAAACTGATTTTTGACCACACTTTCCCCCCCAACTCTGCTCAATAGCACTAAAATATTACTCATTAGATCTTTAGAAAAAATTTTGGGTACTGCAAGTAGCATTACTAACGTGTTGTGACAACCAAAAAAGTCAAGAAATGTTAATCTATGTCTGTATCTGATATAGCAAAAGTAGAGAGGTATGTCTTAATCTCTTTTCCCTTAAATCAGAAGCTAGACAGGTCAGAGTTGAAAAAATTTCTGTGTGGAGTACCTGTAATACCATGGCATGAGATGAGTGATACACATTGTTCTCAGGCATCACAGTGCAAGAACAATTGAGGGACAGTCATGATTTTATGCATATTATGTATTAAACAAATATTTTATTTCCCAACCTATTTAATGTCAATGCACACATTACTCACTCTGAAAGTGTTTAAATTTGCAGAAGTCATTCTTGATTCTGAATTCTATGCATTAAAATTGATTTTCTTTTTGTGCCTTGATATAGAATCACAGAATCATTAAGGCTAGAAAAGTTCTTTAGGATCATCATGTCTATTTGTTAACCTAACACCACTGTGTTCACCACTAAACCATGTCCTCAAGTGCAATATCCACACACCTTTTGAACACTTCCAGGGATGGGAAATCCACTGCTTTCCTGGGCAGCCTGTTTCAACATCTGAGCATCCTTTCAGTGAAGAAGTTTTTCCTAATGTGTAAGCTTAACCTCCCCTTGTGCAACTTGAGGCCATTTGCTCTCATTCTACTGCTTTCTACCTGGGAGAAGAGGCTGACTCATGCCTTGCTACAACCTCCTTTCAGGGAGTTGTAGAAACAGATAAAGTCTCCTCTGAGCCTCCTCTTCTCCAGGCTACACAATCCCAGGTCTCTCAGGTTCTCCTCATCAGATTTTTGCTCCAGACCTCTCACCAGCTTTGTTGTCCTTTCTCGTAGTGAGGAGCCCAGAACTAGACACAGCACTCGAGGTGCAGCCTCAACACTGTCAAATACAGAGGGACAATCACTGCCCTAGTGCTGCTGGCCACACTATTCCAATACGGGCAAGGATGGCATTGACCTTCTTGGCCACCTGGACACACTGCTGGCTCGTGTTCAGCCAATTGTCAACCAGCACTACCCACATCCTTTTCTGCTGGGCAGCTTTCCAGCCTCTCCTTGCAAACCTGTAGTGCTGTAAGGAGTTGTTGAGACCCAAGTGCAGGACTCAAGACTGCCTTGTTGAACCTCACACAACTGGCCTTAGTCCATCAATCTACCCTGTCCAGGTGTTCGTCTCTGTAGAGCCTTTCTACCCTCCAGCAGGTCCACAGTCCTACCCATCTTGGTGTCATCTGCAAACTTACTGGAGGTGAAGTGCATTGTTTCAGTTTTATTATGTCTGCTCATATATCTATTTCACTGGAAAGATATTTAATATCTGTCTCTTGCAATCTGGACCTGGGACATGAAAGGTTTGTTCAGTACAATGTTCCATGTCATTCAGCCCACGAGATCTGACCATGAGTTAACTCTGAAGTGCAGAGGTATGTCAGTGATTGCATGAGTACACGATTACAGAATGATCTAGCCCTTTTGCTGGTCATGATCTAAATCCCACCAGGGCCCTGGATGCAGCCTTTCCCCACCACCACACTTTTCTCCAGAAATTAATTTTAGCCGTGGTCTTATATCTTTTCTCACCTGTACAAAGTTCACAGATAATGACTTCCCTGTTATCATCTAGCTGAAGACAAAGAAGTTCTTTAACTCCTGAACAGTTTGGAGACGGTGGTTTTGTGGTAAGGACTTAGGAATCTTGCCCTAGTAATATTGCTATAATACGAGGAAATTTGCATTCTAAATCTAAAATGGATCCTCTATCCAGCCCTGCTCTCACTCACTTTCTCTCTGCTGGATCCCCCATATCAAGCCCCTTTGCACTTCTTGAGATATTGCTCAGTTCTAATCCTGGTGGAGATTTCTTCTTACCACTTCATCTTTCCAGTGCAGACTCCCTGTACATAGCATATTGAGGTACCAGGATATAAAAATGAGAATATCTATACAGGCTTATGCCAACCTTTTCTCATTCATTTTGAGCCTCTTGCTGAACGAATGGTACCCTTTATATCATCCAGGAGACATGTCACTGAGTCATCTATCCTGTTCTATGACCCCCCTGACACTCATTCACTTCATCTGAAGAGGAACTCTGTGTAGGGCAAAATGAATCTTAGTCCCACCCTCATAAAGATTCAGCACATACTGGAACGTGGTGTGCATGTATTTATTGATACAGTAATCACGACCAGTCACATTCTCTTTCTGTGTATTTAATGGAGACATTATTATTCTGCCCCCTTTCTCTCATTATAATAAAATCTTACCTTGGATTTAATAACTAAAATAAATCTGCTTGAGTCAGGCCAAGAGCTAAGTTAGTATTCTTCCTAAGGACCATCTTAGCTATGCAATGGAGAGATGACACTCTACATCAGCCAACATATGATAACTTATCTTTAATTTCTCCCTGCTATGGTGCTATTATCTCTCCTCTGCCACAGCTGCATACTGCTATTGTCAGTGGTAAAGACAAGACATCTCTAATTAGAGGGCAGGATAAATTGCTTTTATCTACTTTTAACATGCTTTTACATGGCACCTGGTACACAAGTCTTAGCTAGGCAACGATAATTTGAAAAGCAAATCACTGCTTGGAGAAATATGATACATTTTAAAAAGAAAATTAAATGTATAGAATAGCAGAATCAACATATTGGAGATTGCTGAGCTTTAAAGCTGTCAGAAGTCTTGTATTCTTATGTTTTATATTGAGTTAAAATAAGCAATCACAGTCTATATACCCAGCAGTTTCTCTCCCTCTGTCTTTCTGGATGATCCAAAGAGCAAGCTGTGAATTTGGAACTATACATGCAACACAGCAAAGGCACCCTTGTCATACAGCAACTGTGTCTTCTCTGATGGTAAGTCCAACTGAGCAGTTTTAAAACATGCTCTGCAGGATCAGCATTGACTCATGCAGAATCATCCCTGGAATAAGCTCATCCTGTACAGTACAAGTCCATATTACTGATTTATACAATGCTTAACAAAAATGAAATATAGAAAATACAAATATGCAATGACAAACATTTATCTCTGGAGAACACAACTTATTAAAAAAATTATTCACCTGTTATAATGACTGTCCTGTTACAGAAAAAAAACCCCAAACAACATATTAGCTACAAAGGTCCAAAAATTACTGATCTTTAGGCAGCAACAACCATCCAACATCAGTCAAAAATTTCAGCTGTCCGTTACCTCTCTGAGTTCAGTTCACAGAGCTGGGAGTGCATGACTTCCATACTAAACCCACACTGTTCAATCCTTTTGCTCATCATCAGAAAGTATCAAGTGCTCTTCCATGAAAGGCATTGCTACAGAGACATATATTCTTTATAATGCACTGTCAGTTGGCTTCATCTGCACTAGCAGAGTCAGGCAGCACTCATACTTCTAACACATCCTCCAGGCTTTTGATTACACTTCCTTAAAAATCTGTTGAGCTTGTCTGATTGTTAGGAGCTTTCTGAGACATAAAACTTCATACATCCAAATGGTAACTGGGCCAAATTATTTTATTTGCTATTTACTGCAACTTAGCAGTTTGGAAAGTCTATAGAAACATCCAAGAGTGACAGCTTGCAGAGAGAAGCTCAGTAGAGCTTCTGCTGTTAGTTTAATGAAAGGGAAATCTCTTTGCCGCCAGACTATGATTTCTGGCCCAATTTTCTCCTGTGGTGGTGTGCTCATTACTAAACACGCTCACAGAACAGTAGTCGGCAGCGTGCACCTGTTGCTGTCCATCAGAATCCCAAGTACAGAGCTGGTAGAACAGAGTCAGGGAAAGCACCCTGGGCTGGAATAGGGCTGTAGCCACACTGGATGGGTTTCCAGCTAATGACAAAGCTGTAAAGGATTGGGTTTTCCCTAGCTGATTTGCACGAAATGTTCTGCCAAGAGAAACCACTTTCTGTGTGCTTTAATATATAGCTGAGTGGCCCTTTATTCAGTCCCAGGAAGACAAGAAGCCAAGCGGTTTCACCAGGGCATACTATTAATTTCTCAAAGCCTTTCATGTTAAAAAAGAAGGAATAAACTTCAAACACTGATTGCCCCAGTGATAATATGTGCTAGTATATGAGGCAAGAAATGTTTGACTGGAATATCTTAGCAAATACAGTGAGCAAAACTATCAGATGTAGGTGACAAGATACTTACAACAATATTTGATTACTTATGTACAGATCACAAGATTGCAAAAATGAAATTGCACTTTAATTGCCTGTTTCTAATACAAGCAAAATATTTTAAAACCCAGTTGAAAAACATAATTTTGCTTAGAAAGTCAAATACTTAAAAGTTAGAAAATGCACTTTCTCTAAGTAGTTTTAGTAATACAGTCTCTGATATCCTCATCACAAACCATTTTTGCATGGCATTCCAATATCACTTAGGACAGAAAGTAGATCGTGCTTCTTCAGTGAATGAACAACCAGCCATTCTTCTTCCTCCTGTCCCATTTGCAGCCCCCTGATGCATACTATTCAAACAACCTTCTAAAATCAGAATGATTAATATTTCTCCAGTGCTCATCACGATGTTATCCAAATCTTGTTTAATCACACTTATCTTCATAACAACCTTGTGAAATTACATAGAGGCTACTCTTTATGTGTCAGCTGGAGACATGAGGCATAGATAGTAATCCTAAAGTGTCTACTGATCCTGGGTACCCAATTTGAGACCTGTGGGACCACTTTTTTTGATTAGTTAACACTATCTTCTCTTTGTACATTCAGTACAAAACCATTGTTGATGTCAGTTGGAGTGATGAGTTTTGAGCATGCATGAAAAATCTGTCTCAGATCAAATCCCTTAAAAGGCAAATTAGTGCAGAAACTCTGCTTAGTATATCTTCTTCATGATCACTTGGGGATGTGTTGTAGAGATGAGAACACAATCTGCTTCTTTACATATGTATGTAGATATTAGTGCTTTGATATACACACATACACAGATATATGCAA
Organism: Margarornis squamiger; assembly: GCA_035222235.1. NCBI lineage: Eukaryota > Metazoa > Chordata > Aves > Passeriformes > Furnariidae > Margarornis > Margarornis squamiger. The sequence goes on from JAWWTY010000077.1 coordinate 126,742,636, forward strand.
AAACATTCATGTTATTTGTTAGTTTTTCCTTTTACAAGGAAGGGGATAAATTGCACTGTTATTAGAGATAATAAGTACTGAACCACAGAAAACATGGGTGGGAAGGATTTACCACCTAAGTGCTACATAATATTTGACATAACTTACTGTTGCTTTGGGCTAATTTTAAATTATAAAGCTTTTCTCTGATTCTCAGTTTGTTTCTTTTAACATACCGGTAGCACTTACTTGGAACATATCCCTTATGTTCTTTTCAGCTGACTTTGTTCTCCTTGAGGCATTTTTACCCTGTGAATACACAAGTGAACAAAAGGACCAGATTAGATGGAAGAAGAAGGAAATTCAGCAATAGATAGCAAGAAGCACTTTACAATACTTGGGTGAAGAAGGTCTACATCTTTCCCAGATAAATAAGCAAAGAGGAAACCAATGTAAATACAGCGATAACCTCAATGAATGCAGTACTACAGACAGAAAATTCACTTTTTCAAGGAGCAACCCTGACAGAATCTTCCTTGATGGAGGCAAACTGTTCTAATTAAAGAATTTTAAGTGTATCTTCCTCATCTCTTTGGATTAGTTTTTATTCAAAATGCGTAAAATTGCCCAAGCGCTATTTTAAAACTGGAAGCGGATATTTAGGCTAATAAAATATAATTTATAAATATTGCTTAAAAATCATGCTTTTAACATTCTAGGACATTGTTTTCCTACATGCGCAGAAAAGAAATGTTTGTATTTCCCCTTCTTCAAGATATGTAATACATAATACAGTAACACACACAAGAAACTTGCTGGTATCTACATGCCAGCCTAAAAAGGCTCATCATCCTTATTAGATTTAATTAGATCTAGCCTCAACCGCCAATTAAGCTGCCACTTTCATATAGAACCAAAGTGTATGGATCAAATACACAACCTTAATTGAAATCAGTCAGTCCTAGTTTCCCTTTTTTTCCCCAAAAAACTGTCTTCCTCATTAAAGGAAGTATTTATTTTAGCTTTAACTTTTGCCAATACACTTTGAATGCTAAAAATAAAAATAGATAAACACAAAAAGGAGAGATTGTTGGAAAAATTGGAATGTGCTATGGTCTGTATTATTTATGAGTGACTAGGGAGTCCAGGGAGAAGGAAAGTTTGCACTAACAAAGCAAACCACATAACTTAGAAATGCCTTGGGATTTGAGATGCAGAGAGGATGCTTGTTCAGTTAAAACATACATATAAAAGCATGCAGAATTACGTTTCTGGTGAATTCTCCATATAAAAACTTGTGTAAAATCCTGCAATATACAAAGCATGATCCAATGAACCTACTTTTTAATGTTAGAGTGATTCTCATCCACCCTTAGTGACTCTTTCTGGCACGGCAACATAGAGTAAGAAAAAGCGTCAGTTTTGAAAAATCAGAATTCCATAAATCTAAGCATAGTTCAAATATGTCTGTTGACTTTCAACACCAGTGTCCAAACTGAATCTGAGCTTTTTACTGGAAGTTAACCTCTATGGCTGATAAAAAACAAACCAAACCAAAACAAATGAAAGAAAGAAAAAAAACAAACCACAAACAAACAAACAGAATTCCCAACACATGAAAATATTCATCCTCCTATCTATTACAGATTTTAGAAAGCACATATCCACATTGGCTTTGTTTACACTGAAATGAGTTGAAAATAAATACTGAAATAAAAATCCAAACCCAGCTGTTACTGAAGTTAGTAAGAAGGCTCACAATTTTTTTCTTTCTAAGTAGAATCAGTCTTTTGGTTATGAAGTGCCTCGAGTTTAAAATGTATATCACGCTGATAATTCACATCCTTGAAGAGCATTTTTATAAAAAGGTGAAGGTACAAGTGCTAAGGTCTAGTGCTACTTGCAGATATGGTGATGGTGAACTGTTGATGTTACTCTGATACAGCTCCTGTGTTAAGCCCAGGTGGGACAATTAATCCAGAGATAAAAACTTTGGAACTGAGTTACAAAGGCACAGAAAATTTTGTACCAATTCTCCCCTATGATATGTTTCATCTTCAACTTTTTATCAAAGAATAATAAAAATTCAGGTCAATCTCATTTCAGCAATGCAAGAGAAAAGGGCTTTTCTAAGAGGCAAGTCTACAGACTGAGGCAGTCTTTCTTTTCTCATTTGTTTCCTGATCCCCAAATGGCTTCCTAAAGTGGAGACACCAGTAAAAGATGACAAAAAAAGATTTATTTCTGGCCAAGATTCTGAGTCATCCATCAATTGCTCACATATAGCCTAATCTAGGCACTTGAACAAGTGAGGGAGAAAAGGGAACAGTGCAAAGTGGATGGTGAAAGGAAACGGCTGGTTGCATTCAGTTTTCAGCCAAAAGACTATTCATATGCTGGAAAACAAAGTTGCTCTCTGGTAATCTCTTCCCCACATAGTCTGGTATTTAAAATTACTGTAATTGCATGATAGAAGCTGACATTAAGGTACAGTAAAAATTCTAGCCTCAAATCTCTAGTTTTAGTCTAAAGTTTTACCTTTTTATATTTTACCACCTCTGTCCCCCTCTCCCTACCCCTTCCCCCCAACCCGTCCCCCCTATTTGGCAAGTTTTTTGGATTTTGGCACTGTGAATCCAATCTGGACCTGGGTGTTTGGGGTCCTCCCTGTGTGTAAGCTTGAGCCATCAAGTACTTTTTATGGATCTCTGAACTGTCTTTTCCACTGTGAAATGCATTTGTGGTTTTCCCGTTGTCAAGCTGTATCGTAGTGGATATCAACCATGGTTAGTGCTGGGCAGCAGAGGATTTACAGGAGAATAGAACCATGATGGTCCCTCTCTGCAGCAGGGGACACTACCCCAGTCCTGGCTGCAATGTGAAAGTTGGTTCATGCTCCTAGACAAGGGAATCTAATCCCTTAATAACTTTCCCAGGGCTAGACAGCAATGTCAGTTTTTCCCTGTTAGCTTTCCTTGAGAATAGCAGAAACAGACACATTTTCCTGTAAAAACATATGTACACAGTAAAAATTATAACCAAAAAATGTCTTTCCAAGACAAACAACCCACAGGACCATTACCTTTGAGAGTTCAGGTATGAATTGTCATATATAGGTAAACCTGGTTTGCAGCTCTGAATGACTCACAAATTAATGACTTTAACTGTTTTAATAAAATTGCAAACTTCCATGGAAAGAATTAAACTGATTTATTTCCTTCTCGTATTCCTCTAAATCACAGAAATCAAAAAATCTGACATTGCTTCATCTGAGAATGTTTTTTTGCCTGAAATGAATATTTAGACAACATATTTATTTTTTAAAAGCCTTGCTTTTTTGAGATTGAACTTGAACTCTACTTTACTGGCAAGTCTGCATTTACAAGGCTGCCAGCTAAAAATAACGCATGAAGAAAGAAGTCAAGTGGAACAAGTCAGAGCACAACACAAACATTAAGAAATAAAAATCCTTACAATATTCTGCACTCATACAGAAGAAGTTAAAGTTCATGGTCACAGAAGGAAAAGCTTGTGAGCATTCCGATGTGGTAGACTAACTATTGCTATAAATTGAAATGTAGCCTACTTCAAAATATTCTTTTCACAGTAGAATGCAAGTATGACAATGTAAGTAAAGATGAGCAGCTGATCAGGTGAACAATTTTTTAGGTACCCTGATTGTTGTGAGGGGTTTTCTACATTTATGGAGGACTGGTGGCAGAATTTAAAGATACTTGTAAAGATGTAGAAACCACTGTCATGTATAAAACCACTCAAATGAGATTCAAAATGAGGCAGGATTTGTTATATGCTCAGAGATTGAGGAGAGGTTTAGAAATTAGTTGATACAATCTGTGTTCTTTGAACTCTTCATAAAATTGATCATAATTACCACTGGACTGTACTATTGCTTGCAAAGTGCTTTGAAATTTTTAGATAAAACTTGATGTGTAAGATATTAAAACACAAATATGTAAAACCACAAAGTTTGCATATTGAGGACATTTCAAATCAGGTATGGCTAAAACAATTTTTACTGAACTTTTCATGGTGAGAAACAAAGAGTCAGTCCTGTGGAATCTTCCACTTGGCATATCTTCTCTAAAAAGGAAGAAATCATCTTGAAAATATTTATAGAATATTTCCAGTATTAGATGTAACTATGACATAACTACTACAGCCCCCTTTAATAATTTTGGGAAGATGATTCAATTTATAGTAGTTTTCTAATCATTTGCATTTTAAAATAGAACACTTGTTTTCAAATCATCTTTGCCATGTGGTTAAAAATTCTGCTTTTTACACAGTTCTGTTTCAAGATAGGAAGGTTAAGACTTTCAGACTGCCTGCTCAGAAAGAGCCATGTGCTGTATTGTGTAGCTGACTGGTGTATACATAAATAACAGGGCAGAATAAAGTGGATTTGTGAATGGACCTAATCATGTGCACATGCAAACCAAGAACAGTGGCCTTTTATGCTGCTGTTTGTGCAACACAAGTCACGGATATGCAAAGCATAAATGTGCTTCTGCCTTTGGGCTACTGAGTAGCTATCGCACAACAATTCGTCTCAAATTAAATGGCTTCAAAGATGCGAAATAAGCATGTCATTCACCTGCCATCTCTTCCTTTATTATGCCTGATGCTATCGTGCCGTATTCTTCCTAATCCTATACCATGGGTGGACTGTTTGCACAACTTCTGGTTTGTCCCCGGCTGCAGCAATACTGCTGTGAGTTTTCTTTCAGCAAAACTGATTTTATTTGGCAGCATCGCAATGTCTATCACAAGGATGAAGAGCTAGTCCTTTTCGCTGCTCTGCCAAGATCTTGAAACTCACCTCCATGTACTGTGAGCAATTTTGCTCTGAGCTAATGTGATTCTTGACCTGTCTAAGAACACTGAGAATCAAACCACTGTCTCCTGGGAGAGGCAGATTTAGCAAAATAATCTCAAACTCATTGAATCACCATGGCAGCAGAAAGAGATACAGATTTCTACCGAGTGAAGGGATCTACAAATCGGAGGCAAGGACCTAGTGGGAAAAACCCCCTCTTCCCTCCCTTCCTCCATCAGTACTTCAGAAAGAAGTTCTAGAAAATAATGGGGGACTGAAAGCTGTATCATTGCTGTCGGGGTGAGTAAGAGCCATTGAACAAAGGCATCAGGCTTGGAGGGAGCCCAAAGGAGGTTAAATGATATATCTGTGTGCACACGCAGGATGTGGGAGGGGATTATTCATGTAGCACCTTACCACCTGAGATCCTTATCACTGATGTTGCCTCAGGTATGTTGGAGTACTCCTAAAATATCTCAGATGGTTTGGTCCACTAATCACATAGAGCAAGATTGTGGCACACTCATTAACACATTTTAATCAGGCTGGCTACTGAGGAAATAAGCTGCACAACAAAGTAAATAGAATCTGGCTGCTATCAGCTCTCCTCATACGCAATGAAGTTTTAAATGATAGAAAAGCTACACCCTGGTAAAGTTTGAAAGCAGACTTGCTCTTGCCTTAATAAACAATTAAAGAGAAATATAAACATCCAGAAGTCAGACAAGAAAAAAGGTAAGGAATTGATGTGGTACTCTCTCCCTAGGTGGTTGCTGCTCACCTGAGAGCTCTGAAATGGAGTAGTGATGCCCCACTGCCTGACCCTGTGCATCAGGTCTGCATAGGAACCACTACATAATCTACATCTCATCCATCCAGCTGCACAACCTGCTTCTTGCTGAACACCCAGAATCAGTATTAATACATTCCCTCAAAATCCACAGGGAATAAGATAATAACCTGAATACAGGACTGACAGCTCCTGATGCTTGAATTGATGAGCAAGAAGGAGGACAGAAATCATTCAGGTAACACTGTTAACCTCCTTATTTGCAATGAGATGTCAGTGACGCTTGCAGTCCCTCAGATTCCCTGGAACACGAGTGAGTTGCAGCTGGCTGCTGTGGCTGGTGGTGTCAGGGAGCAGAAGCACAGCCAGAAGGAGGGCACAACTTGCAGAGGGAGGAGCACATTGCAGTTTTGCGTGGCGAGCATGTTCATTTTAATTGCTGGGGAACAATGGTACTCCACACCACCCACGGCTTGGGCCTTGGCTTAGTGGCACAGTCTGTCCCTACACTTGCAATATGGCTTGCTTGTTTTTTATTATTATTTTTTAACACTGACTTCACAATGAGCAATTTAACAGTTTCCTTGCCTGTTTTTGAGTGGCACTTGCCCATTGCTTTTGTGGCAGCTTTTTGTACTTTGAAGACCACGTTTCTCTCACCCATGACTCTTGCCAGTTTGGGAAGGAAGTTGCAGATGATTTTTTGATGCCCCAAGCTACTACCTCAGACAAGCAGCTACAGTCAGTCCAACACTAATGTAGGGTTAAAAAGTACTCTTTATGCATGAGGAACACAAGTGGTAATTCTGTGCTATTTTTAAATAATCACAATGAAAACCACTGTCATGTTTTCCTTGGTGCTGGCATGCAACTGAACCTTACATAGGGTTCCCCTTCTTGGAACAATTTTTTACTGATCTTGATTTGTTTAAACTGTTTTGGTGCATGATTTGATGGAATGTGTGGAGCAGAAGGAAACTCTGGATTGAATGCCAGATGCCTGCTTCATTCCTTTAACCTACAGTGTTATTAAAATATTACCAACTGGTTCTCAAGATCTTTCCCCTGCAACAACTTAAAAATAATTCAGATATCAGTTTTTTTGCTTACTGTTGTGTTGTGATTGTTGTCTCTGTTGTCACAAGTATGAATGTCGGGTAATGGGTACCATTCATTTTTGTAGTTAGTAGTTTTCCTGGGGTGCTAGTGACAGGAGAAATGTATGCATTAAAACAAGCATGATGGAAAGCAGCTCTCTTTATAATTTCAGCCCAGCTGCTGTATTGATGGATACAATCTTTACCACATGCTCCAGGTGGCTTCTAATGCCTGACTCCCTGCAGAAACCTCTATTTACACATCTTAAACCACTTATTGGATTTGAACAGGATTTTTCAGCCTGAGTGCAGTAACAGTGTTCACTTATGTAATATTTGTAAATCCTGGCTTTACATTTCACTCACCAGACTATCTTCAGAGTTATTCAACAGGGCCTTTATGTGGTCTGATTCTTGTTTTTTAGTGAGATCTCATCAACATGTACGGCTACAAAGCATATTGCTAAATTTATTTTCCATCATTGTCAGGGGTTTACAATGAAGTGTAACTCAATTAATCAGCCTTTCATGAATAGTGCTTTTCTTTGTCACCAGATTTCATATAAAATTCATCTGAAAGCTTTGTATTCAAAGTTCACAAAGGTTAACCTTTATTCAGAGCATGCATCTCCAAAGGCTCTAATCAACTTGTCTACTGTTGTTTAAAACTTCACTTACTACTGTACTGGTTGCTTTGAATTATTGTATTTGAGACCTTTATTTGGTGTCTGACTGAATGAACAGACACACTAAAGGCTGAAAAATAAAAGGCTTTTATAATTATGGATGGGTAGAGGAATTACTAAAGGGTATATATTCCGTCTTGTCTTATGTATTACAACTGTCCACCACCCAGATATTTACTGTATTCTTTGTAGCTGTGCAATAAAACTTCAAGTATTCTCATTCCTCCAGTAATTCTGTGCACAGCCCAGATCTCGTATAATGTTTAAGGGACTTAATAATAAGTTAGTGTACTAATTAGTGGAGACAACAGCAGACACCCATGATTTATAGCAAATGCCCAACAGATGATTACACTGCTGAACCACAAGCAAATCTTTTCAGCAGCAAGCCTTTACAATTAATTGCACATCAGTATACTTATTTTGCTCCTTTTATTAAAGAAAAAGGGAAAAGATGAAAATGTTCCCTTTGAAAGGTGGACCTTATGGTGGCTGCAGGTGTTTCTGCTGATAGAAGGCATTGGTATGCAGAAACAGAACCATTTTCAGATAGGATAAACTTCTATTCCTGTCCTCCTTTGTTTAGTATGAAATATTATTCTCCACTTGAGTGATGTTTGCATTCCTTTCCAACACAGTTGGTTAGATTTGTGACCTGAATACAATGACATACATACCAATGATCCATTGCATGAAATAGCATATTTGGGATTCTTGAAGGTGGGAATGCAAGAGGACAGCAATCTGACTACATTATTTCTTTGAATTTCAGCATAAATTGCACATCATTTCACCCCCCACCCCTAAAATCTCCTGAAGATATTAAGCACATAAATTTAATACGAATACAAGGCAGCTGGACCGACACAATAGATCTAAGGAAACATTAGTGCTCAGATTATTGACCCAAAAGGCTATAAAAGGGATTAGCACAACAGACTGTAACAGTTCCTCCCCAGCCTTTACAGTCTGCTGAGTCCAAAGTCCACTTTGCACAATCTCCCAAGCAGAGAATGTTCTTCAAATTAACACATTTTCTAAAATATCTGCTAAGCTACAAATCACACTCCAACAGAGCTGTTTGGGTCCACTGAGTGAGTATTAGGCAAACCAGAATATAGATAGGACATAGAACAGAAGTCAGCAAATAGTAGACCTGAAAATGCATCGTTGGATTCCTTAACACAGCAGTATGCAGATTTAACAGAAGTATTTACTTGAGAGAGTGGCCAAATTTGAGGAAAATTATACACAGAATATAGTTTATAATTCACATTGTAATATTATTCTGGGCTAATGACTATTACTTTTAATATAGTTTACTTTTCTTACTAACTACATTATAAGACAAGAATAAGTTTGATGTCTATATCTTAAACAATAACTATCAAGAGGAGGATTCAAATTAGGTATCTGGCCTCTCATAGCATCACTGACTTTTTCTTTGGTCTCACTGATGTAAAATTGTCCATGCTTTCATCTTAAATAAGGCAAACTTGGCATTCTAAAGCAGCTTTTGATTTTCCATCTGGAATGTCTTCCAAAGCAAAGATGGCCATTGCACTTTCAAAAGATAAGAGGAAATGAAAAGCATTCCTAACTTTTCTGCTGAGGTTTTTGAGGGGGTTTTGTTTGATTGTTTTTTGGGAATTTTGGTTTGTTTGGATTGGTTTTGGTTTTTAGTTTGTTTCATTTTAGTTGTAATGTTCCAAATCTTATTTGAGGCAAACTTAGAGAAAATGAAATCTGAAGGAGGGGAGGAGACATAGAATTTCAAAAGCTAAAAATAATGGAATGTCCCTAACAGGTTACATTTTGCAAAAAAATATAATTCTCCTTCAGAGAATTAGGTTTCTCCACTGATATGTTGGAAAATTCAGGACTATCCACAGAAACCATTTTTCAACCAACACTACTGTAACCACAAGGCTGCTAATGACATGCTGCATAGCTTCAGGGCAAATCAATTAATCTGAACATCAATATCTCCATCTGTGATATGAATATAATAATTCTTCCCTTTTTCTTAATTAATTTGCAATATTCTCTGTCCTTACTTGCCAAGTGCCCATAGCATTTGTTGCTGAGGTCTAATTCCAAGGAGCCAGAGGGGCTGACCAGCAGAGAGGCCATGAACTCAAGGACAGAGAGTGATCCGTCCAAGGCATTCACCGATAGTGGGGACCTCCCTGAGAATGAGATCTCTGCTCTACTTATCAGAGGGTAATAGCATCCCAGGGATTCCTGGGGCTAAAACTTCTTGCTGTGATATCCAGAGAGCCCAGTGTGATTCTGTGTCTTGGCCACCTGCCAGTGTTGCCCATCTTTGGCTTGGGGAGCATTTGCTCATGAGTCTATACCTATAGTCACCTCCCTTACAGTAGTGCAACTCTGACCAGTTATCATAATATTTTATTTAGAGTGACTTAAAGGCTACAAGACACACATCAATAAACTGGCTTGGCCTCTCATGAGGTACTGACTAAAAGCTTGCCAAAGCTGATGGGCAGTGCTGTCACTGCAAATGGGGTCCACAGCACTTCAAAACTATTAGAGCCAATTTTACTAGTGAGCCGTCTCTTCCAGGAGTTACCTATCAGTCACTCTGCTGGCACATTGCAGTCGCACTGCTATTACAGCCTAGTCACAGCCCCCATTACATGACAGTTGCTTTAGAGCACAAAGCAATCCCTTCGCACTTACTTTATATTGACAGTTGTACGATGCCACTGTCATATCACAGATATTTCCTTGTCATAACTTAGCGACATTGTAGTCACATGACAGATACTTTTTAAGAGCGTGCTGAATCTTTTACATGGAAAACTCTGATAACAGCAGTCACTGCTTAATTATCTCTTACCTGTAGTTATGACAAAAACATTTTGTGGTGGTCACTTTTACTCAGTGCTTTGACTGTCACACAAAGAATCATGGAAAAGTTGCCATTGCTCACTACAGACCCAGACCTGGGTCCTTAGAGCCACTCTAATGTCAAATTAAAGTAGGAGTTAATTATATTTACAATGAATTTCATATTTGATAGATGCTTCTTAATCTTGTTTTTGAAATACTGTAGGCATTTCCTCTGAATTTAGAATTGTTATCCTTACTAAAACTATGTGAATAATTAACCATATAATTCTGTTTTCATTTTTTCACAAAAACCCCACAAAAACAAAACCATATATTTTTTTTTTTCAAAAACTTCATCATATAATTTCTCTTTATAACTTTGTAACCCTTTGTAGCCACTGTGTTGCATGTATTTAATAAGTAGCATGTAAACATCATATCCCTTCTCACTCAGTGACTGAGGATTCCGAGGACAAACCATCACCGCAGTTCATGTTCTTTCAGTTTTTTTGAACAAAATGCTACACTGGAAACTGAAACATCTTTAAAGATACATTCTTCTACATGTCATTGAAAAGTAATCTTTTCCAGCTATTATATCACAAGAATAATTAGAGAAAGAAAGAAGCTATATATGGTCTGAGTAAGAGAGCTTAAATAATTCTATCAGTGGAAGTTTTGCAGTATTATCATTATTGTATATTTATCTGGATACTGCAAAATCTTTTCCCTAAATGTCCATAACAACATACCACCAAGGACATTCTGTTCTAACTCAATTCTTCATCAAAACATCAGTTTGAAGCAATTTCATCCCAGGACCATGTAATAAATGCCAGTCCCCCCTCTAGTTGTATAAAATTTCCCAGTGCAGAAGAAATAATAATAAGTAAAAAAACACCTTCCCCCAAACTGTTTTCTTTGTCTGTCTTTGATACAGTAATAAACTATTGATTCTATGAGTAAATGTTGCATATTCCTGTCCAAATAATCTTGGGCTTCATTCTATGAAGACTGGCCCTTGTCCCATGTTCCTAGTTCTGTGGTTGGACTTTGTTATTACACATTGCAGGGGCTTGCTGCTTCCCTTCAAGTACTGAGGTGGATGTAGCTGAATAATTTCATCTTAGCTGTTAGCAATCTTTGCTGAAGACAATATTGTGTTTATTTTTTAATTATAAGATCTGAAAAAAAATTGATTTTGGTCTTTCTTTCAATGACCTTCTTCTAAAACATATCTGTCCTTTTAATTTTTGTTAATTTCAACATTTTCCCCTCTTGATTTCCCAGAGAACTATTTATTTGTTAAATTGTTTCAAAGTGATGTGCTGGTCCTCCTCAGGGATTGTTTCTGTATATTCAAAAAAGCAGTTCATCACAGTGGATGTCATGCCACACTACGACCGTTCTGGAAGGGAGACTGATTTTTAATACAGGCTGATAGGTTGATTCAGTTTTCTGTATGTTGCATTGTGGTATCATCTTATTATTATTAACCGGGTGTATTTAAGATGCATATTTTTAAGCTTTTTCCTCATTATGTCTCTGACACTAAAATGTTCTTGTTTTCAAAATTAAGAACTTGCTACAATTGCATTAAAGCCTTATAAAATGCAAAGGCTGCCCTTGGAGTCACCATCACTGATGTGAGCGGAGGCAACATGGACCTTGAAGCCTGAATTTTAAAATGACCCTTTGATTTTTGTAAGGAGTCAGACTTGAGTATGACTATGTCAGTTGTATGAAAACCAGGGCATTTTTACAGGTAAAATCCCATTTTTACAAGAAAATCCAGCACAATTCAAACAGGTTTTGTTTCTGGATACTTTATAGACTGTCTACTTATGCCAGTGCTTAAAAATGACATATGTACACAGTGTGCCAGTGCAAAACCACATTAAACAAGAAGGCTGATGGTCTGATGATCATCTAACATTTACTCTAGTTGATACCCTTAACACATATACTCATTTTCAGCACTGCATTACAAAGTCTCTTGAAATAAAATTGAAAATGAAATAAAATTGAAAATTAAATAATCTTACTGCAAAGTCAAATTAGAAAAGAAGAAATAAGTGTCAACATTTCAAGAAATAACCAGGGGAAAAGTAGCAAATTATCCCACAGAAAAGAGGTTATATTAATACAAATGAAAAAGAAGCTAATCAAGAAGAGGAATCTGAACACTCCCAAAGGAGTTTGCAAGCTGTCGTAAGTTATTTTATGAATATACAGATAATATCTGATGAAAAAATGAACACAAAAATGTAAACCCTACTTGGACTGCTATATGAATAAAATCATAAGCAGTCAGATAACTCAGACCTGCCAAGTGACAGCTTCCAGTCATTTCCCTCTTCACAGCACATTGCATTCTTATACCGCAGATGTACTCAGGATGGAGCAGATCTGCACCCGTTCAGTGGCTTCCAGCTTCAAGACTTCTCCCAGAAAGCAACATGCAACAGATGAATATGCAGTCTTCTTTTGAGGCTTTACATTGTGGGGCAGATTTTGCACCAAAAACCCCTATCTCTGCTTAGGCATCAAACACTCACCTCCAAAAATTCAGACCTAAGCCCATGAACTGCAATGTTGTCTATGCCAGCTCCAAAGAAATTGCTTAGGAAGTAGAGAATCTTTTCAGAATGCTCCATCGCTATATACAATTTTCCTAGCATTTGAAAACAAACATAAATTTTTCTCACTCTAGAGGAAAATGGGTTGAAAGTATCTGTTTTTCATGCCTCCACACTTTTTTAATTTAAAGAGCAAACCCAGAAATATATAGCGGAACTATTATGGGCCACAGTCTTTTTACACTCATATGTACTATCTGTAACTGAACCAATAAAACTTTCAAATACAAACGATCTTTTTTATGTCCACTTTTATTTGTCTGCCATTCAAATAATAAAGAAAGTCTATAAAATAATTTTACTCTGTAACTTGCGAAGTTAAATCCAACTCACCAAAATAATGAAGGAACAACATTCTTTTAAATATAGATCCGGTTGTAACTTCATTAAAGAATTTAAATACATTCCATTGCTATGAGGCACTTCACAGAAACATGCAATTTATTATCTGGAATTAGGCACTGGATGACAAAAAAGAAAAGTTTAATGATTACTGTTATAGATTAAGCTGGTAGAAGAGTAGGATGCCACTAATTTATTTTGTTGTTATTTTTAAACCATGTCAGTATTTAATTTCAAGAAATCATATGCAAAGACAAGATGCTGATTTCTTGGATTTTTTTTTTTTTTTTTGTTAATGCAGATAATTTCATTGTATTTCTCCTATGTATTTCAAAATAAAAAATAATGGTTGAAAGTTTCAAGTCAGTATGCTTAGCTTGATTTCACAAGTCATTTAACTAGTTTAATTAAAAAAAATGGTTATTCTTGAGTGGATACATAGACTGTGTTAATGGTTTCCTAACAAAAATTTCTAGTTAAATCTGACCACAACACCAGCAACGAAAAACCCAACAACATTCCCTTTACATGGAAGCAAGATTAGAGGCTTCTGTCCAGAAAGTTACCTTGCAAGTTGGAGATTGTCTTCCTTTTGCTTTATTATGATATTATGACTGTGCATCACGGAAGATTTCTTAATTATGTGCACAAACATGCCCAAAACAGCCCAAAGTTTGAAGAAGACAACACAGTGATTTACTGTTGCATTTCTCAGTTACTAGGGAATAGATTTGGGGTGGATCAGAGAATTCCAGTGCGATTTTTTCTAATAGTTTTAGGTAAATTGGGAAATAGCAAAACATCGGGAGATCTACTCCAGCCCTCCTGCTTATGCAGAAAGACAAGTTGCAAAACATGTGCACTAAAAAAATAAAAATGGATAGAACCCTTGTTGCATAGGAAGTCATTACATGAAAATCTCATGAAATAACACAAGCATGACAAATTACATGGCAAAAGTTCAAAATCACTAACGGCTGGTGAATAAAGATGATGTGTCATAATGTTTTTTGCCTAAAGAGAAGGACTTCATTTTGCCAACATCTACCTTCTGACTCCACCAAAAAATCATTGCATTCCAGAAATACGTGATTGGATTGCAAAAAAGGTCACAATAACCTGCTGAGCCAAATGGGAAATGCAGATGAGACACCAGTTTCCTTTCATGGCCATCCAATAACGTCATTGAAGAAATAGGCACAAAATCCGTCATCATCAAAACTTTGGGGAATGAAAAAATGTGCATTACAGTAATGCTGGCAGTGTTAGCAGATGGCATAAAATTGCCACCGTATGTGATCTTGAAGCGGAAAACAATGCTGAAGGACCAGCTGCCTACTGGAATAATTGTTAGGTGTCAAAAACAAGGATGGATGTCTACAGACTTAATGAAGGATTGGCTGAACATCATTTGGAACAGGAGACCAGGTGTGCTGCTATGCAAAAGGAGAATGCTTGTCCTATGTCCTAGGTACATTCAAAGGGTATCTAACACCAGCAATAAAGAATATCATTGGATAAAAGAATGCAGTTCTTGCAGTTGCACCAGGAGGAATGTCACAAGTGCAGGTGCCTGATTTAGTAGAGAACAAGCCCTCTAAAGAATGTCTATGCCTATTTGCATGGGATCCTGTTGTGACTCCTACAGAGAAGATAAGGAAAGTCTGGGGTAGTAGCACTGTTTGTTCTTTGGATTAAGACAGCATGGGATTTGATAAATCCAGAAGTCATCACTGAATGGTTTAGGAAATACTGAATTTCAAATTCCATGAGAGTAGGCCATGATGATTTAAGTTCAAAGAAGAAGATGACAGTGGTGAAGAGTGAAGAGGCTAAAGGTGGGGAAGAACTCAAAAGTGGTGAAGAGAGTGACAGTGATGGAAATGATTGTGCCAGATGGAAAAATCTAAACTGCAATAGTAATAAAACATAAAAGAAAAAGACTAAATTGAGGCAAATCACTTGCGAAATTTCTATCATTATTGTATGTGGTTACAGATGTGTAATAAACTTCTTTGTTTATAACCCTTTTCTTTAGGGATGTTATTTTTAATTCAGCATCACTGTCCCTGGGTAAAATGAGACATTGTCTATAAGTTGAAAATGCTTGGGAAAAATTTTAATAGAAAATATTCTGAGAAAGCAGTATTAGATGAGGAAATCTGAGGAGCTAGAGAGAGCAATTTGTCTTCAAACTATGTACCAATCTGTTATGTAAATAAATAATTTGTCAAATTATTAAAAAAAAAAAAAAGCCAACAACAAACAAACCAGTTTTGAATTGGTATTGCTACTGGACTGAATGACAAATTCCCCAATCTCAGAGAAGACAAGAAGAAGGCTCTGTTGTGAATAGGGGTTCAAAGCCTTTCCCACTGTTTTTATTTCAGTGTTGAAATTATTCAAAACCCAAGAAAATAACCAAAATATTGTTTTGGCAACATATAAAGTGAGACACAAAAAAGCAGGCCACCCTGGCTCTTTTCACTCATCCTCAAAACTAAGAGCTGTCATGGCACACCTTCATCTCTGAAAATCTGAGGGTCTAGAGAGTCATAGAGTTGTTCACAGATCAGGCTGCTTCAGAGGCAGCTGGAGAAGGAAGTTACCCCCAAAACTTTGATCCTTATTAATACCTTGCCAAAAGAGATCTAACTGTTGTGTCTTCACTTACTGAAATGAGGTCGTTGTCTACAAGCAGCAAATCTAGAAGGTTAGAGCTGAAAGCCAGGAAATTCTGCTCTTGGAAATCAATAGCCAACACAGAGCCCAAAGATGATGGACATTTTAAAAAGCCAGTATACAACTTGAAGGTCAACATATATCTGTGCTAGAAAAGGACCTCTGAGGCAGCCTCCTGCAGCAGAAGACACTGTGCAGTTGCCTGTGCTAGAGAAAACAAGAGGCAGAGATACCAGCAACAAGGTCAAGAAAAGAGGCACGAGCCAACCAAGTCTTTCCACTGACTTCAGTGGAGTTTGGATCAGGTCCCTTGCAAATACTTTCTAACTCAAAGGTCAGTACTGGAAAATTTGGGTCTTTAATATTAGTCTCTTTTTTATAAAAAAAAATATTCTCAAGCTAAAGATTTGTAGGCATATAGTGCTTTTCTTGTTGCTGTGTGGAGGAGGCCAATGGTCTTTTTCTGTAAAATACACTTGCATTATAACTGGCTCCCCAGTACATTTATCTCTTCAGCTATATGTTGCCTTATTTATCCATTCCTATCAGCTTTTCATTAGTTTTTTTTCTAAACATTGGTACTGACTATACAGAAGCCAAGAAAATTCAAGGCAAGTTCCAAAGCTGATCATTTTTTTCTTTCTTTTTATAATGAAGACTCTAAACGAGTACTGATTATTTCAAAATGTATGTCTATGGTTTATAAGCAGATCGACCTCTCTGCCATTCTGTGATGGAGTCTTAGAAATTGCACAATGCCTGTCACTATTTTTCAGATCTTTAATAAATCTGGCTCAATGATTTTCTGACAATTCTCTACCAAAATAATTCAGGCAGCTTGAGACACTAAAAAAAAAAAAAAAAAAAGGAAAGAAAGAAAACCAATCAAAAGCAATGCTGTATGGATTCAATTTTGAGTCAATAAATTGTTGATTAATCTGGCTCATGGTGTGTATAAACTCAGGCTTAGCTCTATTGGTAATCATCTCCAGAGTGCCATATAGCTGCATGCTTTCATTTCACACCAAGGGAGCAGGGATTAAATCCCTCATGGAGAAGACATATAAACAGTTTTAGTCTCCACAACAAGCACAGTCCCCACGGCAGCATATTTGTGTATACAGCATGTGAACCTGTGGAGAGGAAGGAGGCACTAGTTCAAAAAAACCCAAAAAACAAAAAAACCAAAAAACAAATAAACAAACAAACAAAACCAAAACCCCAAACAAAACAAAAAGCTCAAAACCCAAAAAACAAAAAAAAAGTGAATAGACAACAGAAATGAGTGAGGGCGAAATGCAAGTGGAGTGGACAAGAAGTTTAGCAGGGTGCATTGCTGTTGGTTATTCACATGCACCGGCTGTACTCAGGTGGCATAGTATAAAATATCTCCTGCTCTGAGTGACAACATATGTGTGGTGACAGTCTGAGACAGTGAGCTGTTATGTGCAGCCATAAACTCCTAACAGCTACGCGTGTTCATTACTGTGCTGCCCTGCCCGTTAGGCAGTTCTCTAAAATGCAATTTTGCCCAGACTGGTATTTTCTATCACATAATCTTCACAAAGCTGTCCCACGATCTCTAGTATAGCAGTGTTAAACACAGTGTATTTGTAAGGCTTTCTTTTTTCTCTGAGAATTTTAATCCCATTTATTGGTAACTAGCTTTTAAAATGACATTTTTCCTTGCTGCATTTAGCTTAGTCCAAGGGGAAAAAGAAAAAAAAAAAAAAAAAAAGATGCCAGATGTCACGGGGCCAATAAGCAGGTGGGCCGAAGCTTCTGTACCAATTCAAACTGGCACCGCATCAAACCTGGTGGGTATAACCTTTAATTCAGTGCTTCCCTGGCACCAGATCTAGTGCCATCTGCTTAGCTTTGCTAAGCTGTGCTTGTTTCTGTGCAGGGACGATGCCAACAATGCAAACTGTCTCCTACATGTGCAGGGAATCATCGGTGCAACTAGTTTTTCAAGACCCATATGGTGGCATCTGCAAATGTACACTGTCAGCATTGCTACTCGTACCACCCTTCGTGTTTAAGAATGGAAGGAGAGAGCCCTGCTTTGCAATTCACATCAAGCTGAAAGGATATTCTCTGTGCTCCTGTTTTTAAGGGCAACCCTGAGATGAAGGGAACATGTAGCTTTAAAAGAGAAAGCAGTTTAGAAATCAGGTATGGGAACTGGGTAGAATCAAGTAACAGGGGAAAAAAAAGATGATTTTGTAGAAACCCTCTTAACTCATTGCCTGAAAGCTTCCTCAGTGTAGTTAAAGTCAAAAAAAATCACTGTATCTTGACTCTTGGGGCTATGAAATAGGTTCAGTTCAAAGGCACTCCAAGGCACGGACACTTCCACTTGCAGGAATGGATACTGTCCTATCATCCCTTCTCCCTGAGGTGGTACCATCAGAGGGATGAACAGGTCATAGGGACAGAGTAGGTAAAGGCTGGCTCCAGCACAGCTATGTTGGAGCTTATTCCAGGCATTAAGAACAGTTACTGACATGGAGTAGGGAATGAAATGAAAAATTTGTGCACAAAGATGAGCAAACCAGAGCTATTAAAACTCATTTCAAGATCTCCAGTTTAAGTTTCTCTTTGTTAGACAGCACCAATGTCTCCTTCCATCTGCAAGGACAGAGGCATGTGTGTGGGCATGGTCAGCTGACGCCTCCTCCTCTCCTCTCCTCTCCTCTCCTCTCCTCTCCTCTCCTCTCCTCTCCTCTCCTCTCCTCTCCTCTCCTCTCC
>JAWWTY010000077.1:126761394-126804613 GCA_035222235.1 Margarornis squamiger
CGCTGCCACACACTATCCTCGAGAGCACAGGCTTTCCAAGTGCTTTGCACAGTCAACAGGTGCGTGTGGTAGCTTGGAGGGGAAGGACAGGGAGGCATCATCCTTGCTCACAGCTCTGAGCATTGGCTTGGCATTTTCCACTCCTTCATAATTTGGCCACTGAGACATTGCCACTGGCTCTGACATGTTACCACCTATCACTAATGTCAGTAAGCAAGTTCTTGACACACTGCTCTGCCAACAATCATCAAAACACGTCTGTGTAGTCAGGAAAAGTACATGTTGACCAAGTGAGCAGCTCTCCTTACTGAAAACTTAATTGCTCTCATAGAAGGCCAGAAAAATTGGCGCTGAGGGATTTGAACAAAGCCCCTTCCTTTGGACAGCATATGCTGTGGAGGAATGGTTAAATACAAATAAAAGGGGCTTTTTTGGTGGAATAATTTTTCACATTTGATTTCATGGAAATCTATCTGTCTAGCAGTCTTCAAAAAAAATCGCATTTATATAGAGCAAAACTCTACCTGACAGAGTTGCTTTAAAGAAAATCCTTCTTCCTTTGCTCCATGTTCCTCTGATCCTCAAAAAACTCTGTAACATTTTTAAATGAGGAAAAGATTAACCCAGCAGTTTGGGAATTATGAAGACTGCTACCATTTTCCTTTAAAACCTCAAGCAATTCTCTATTCCTACAACAACATGGGCTCCCCACTCCTTCCCCTTCATGTCATTGCACTCCCACTGCATCAGCAATATTGCCTTCTCTGGGTCAAATTCTGCTTATAGGTCAAAGAGGGGGAAAAATTATTCTTAATTTGCATGAAAGGCATGAACCTTCACTAATTCATGGCTTGGTTTCTAGCTGTTTGGATAGAACATGTAACAAACTATGCCAGTATAACTTTATTTTTAATTCTACCAGCTAGGTTGTCTTCCCTTTATTTAGTGTGAGATAACTGATTAGCACCAAGCCATGTCACTGGTAATGAATGAGGACTTTTTTGTTGCTGTTATGAACTTGCAGATATCTTTAAACTGTGACCTTTAAATCACACTAGTCCTAAACTGCCTTTTTTTATTTTTACACTCCATATGTTCCTTTCCGTGACATTTTATCTTCTGAAAAAATTATAATTAAAGATTATAACTAATAGAAATTAAAATCTCCTTTATGAAAAGACCAGCTTCTTTTGGGCAGAAAGATACAAGTAGAGGAAAGATTCATTTATTCCTTTGATTCATTGACAAAGAATTTATGCCACGCTAATCTGTCTGAGTGTCAGACTATAATTTCTTCCTCTAAAGAAGTTCACCATGATTGGTATACAACCTTCATGAAATTCCTGAAGGTCTCATCATGTACACTTCCACAGACAGACAAGAAAAGAATTGCACCTGTTGCAAGTTTGATACGGATGTTGTTAGTGCATTGCAGAAAACAGTTAATTGCCCAAACCCACTGCTTCACTGCTAAGCAGCAATTTTGTTTTTACGAGGAAAGATTATTTGCAAATACTCCCTCTTGTGATCAAAGCTAGAAAACCAATGGAATCATTTCCCACTGGTTCAAATCTTTCTGATCAACATTGTGTGAGTGTTACAAATAGCCTGCATGCAGGACTTTTAAGCCCTTCCATTATTTGTTCTTGTAAAAGTGATGGTTATCATTCAGAGACATTAAAAAAGGTTCATTTGTGTCCTGATGACACATTGCATATGCTGAACTTGATATATCGTTTCATTATTCATGTGAAGAGGACGTATTTAAAAGGATGTATTTGCTTCTCATTTCCCAGTTGATAAGACCATATTTTAAAATTGCATTGGTGGGTGAGTTGGGTGAGTCTTCAAGGAAATAAAGGAGTGTTTAAAACAACAACAATAAAAGTTCCTTTTTTCATCATAATATCTTCACTGAGTTAAAAAAAATGCTTTATTTTGACATAAATACCTTCAACCTTGAATTTCATCCACTGAACAAGGGTAGCTGATGGACATTAGGAGGTTCACAATACAGCACCTGCCTTAGACTTTCTACAAGAGTGATTAAAATGCATACAAAGATCTAAAAAATAAAAACAAAATACATAATCCATGTTTTAAAGGGCTGTTAAACTCCCTTTTTCTGCTTAGCCCAAAAGAGATGCTGGCCTTAGAAAACTCATTTTAACCCCATGAAATGCCACTTGAGTCCTCATTCAGAAAACCCAAGTTTGCAAAAATCCAGCTGTATATCTTAGCTAATTTTTATTTTTCATGAAAATATTAATTAGGCCCCTAATTGTGCCTGATGCAGATTTAAGTCTTAAATTTAGTGTCCTGATATTTCACTGAGAGTTTACCATTAGTGCATACTCATTGTTTACCTCACGGCTCTCTAGACATGCTCACCCATTGGTTTTGTTCTAGCAGTTACCATGAAAGAGAAATAACACTTCATAAACCAATTCTTAGGAATGGTTTGATGAAGGGAAATCTTATGTTTTGTTTTAATGATGAGAAAATGTTGGTTAAAGACAAAAATTAGCTAAGGATATTAGAAATTAAATACCAAAACTTTGACCATTTATGCAATTTTACACAGTTCTAGTTGCCCTTTCCAGTTACCCAAGGCAAATTAAAAGGAACCACGATCACTTATGCTTTTCTACATGGATACCAAACCCATGAATGCATCTGGATTTGTCTTTCTATTAATTACCACATGAAATGTACATGCACTATTGCACAGCCAGTGAAGAGTCTCTACCCTGAGCTATGACTGACCATGTCTCTGGAGGATTCCAGCCTTACATGTCACATTCCTTTCCAGTGCAGAGGTTTACCTGGGCTTTTTTCCACTGTATTTTCTCCTGAATGTTCTTCTGGATTCTCTTACAAACACCACTGAAGTGCCTGAATCCATAAAAAGCTTTTGTACACTACTTTATTCCTACATATTATATGTGATCTACATTCTACATTGAAACATATAATAAAAGCAGTCATGTCTTGGTCAGTTTTCTTCCAGGGTCCTCAAGGCTCAGTAACAGTGTGTCACATGCTCAAGAGTAAGAAATGATCAATAGAATGTGCCCCCAGTATTTTTGTTCAGCTCACTTGTTTATGTCAAAACATTCATATCAAATCATTTATTTCCTTTCTGTAAGCAACAGCTTGCCCTTGGTTTGTCTTAGCTTCTAAATGAAAAATCCCCATATTAACCAAGTAGAATAGAGCATATAAGGCACAGGTCTTCAGCCCATGCTTTGCTAGAACACCAGACTTGCATTTCACAGTAAACAATGGCCAGGGTAAAACCCTTTAGTGCTTTTCACACTCCACTGAATACTGTTCTAGTGCGTTTTCTTCAGGGGCATTATAAAGCACACGCAAGAAACAGTCCCTGGGTTTTGCAAGTTGGGAGGATGGCAAGGCTGGCTCCCTGCAAGCAGGGCTGACCTTTCCAAAGCATTTATTCTGGCATACCAGGGGCTGAATAATCTGAGAGACAGACAGAGAGCACATATAAATAAATGAATCACACAGAGGAATATGAAGATTGCCATGCAGGATATGCCTTTTGCAACATGTTAACCCTTTCTGCAGAGAATTTATGGACAAAGATGTTGTGTTGATAGCTCCAGTCATCTGTGCTAACTCTGCCATAACTTCATCCATGTGGAGTGAACTATGTCTTCAGCAATGTCTGGAATGTTCCCACATCTGCTTAATTTGTTTCAGAAATGCCAGCAGTGTCAGAAAAACGTTCATCTACACAGACTCGTACAGGGCCTCAAACTCTAATAAATATTGCTACTTATTAATCAGTGGCATTCATTTTTGTATGTTTAAACTGATTGAACACAATGAACAACAGAGACATGAAAAGTATAATCCCCACTGCCATTACATTTCCATTTAAACAGATGTTTCCTTTCCTTGTTTTATAGATTGGAAGAAGTAAATTAGTTGCAGAGTTTGAATATACATTTTTTGCAGCAGCTTACAAACTATTTAAAATCACTAAGGAGGAGTATTAGCATTACATTTGCTCCAGGGCTACCATGGTGGTGAAATAGGTTTACAGACACTTCCCTAAAGCCTATGAATGATTCAAACCACTTAATATGCAAAATCGTATATACATGCCCTCTCAGATATTACATGCTATGCCTATCTGTGAGAAGGAATATCCACAAGCATCTAAAGTATAGTCTTTATTTTTATTGAGTAGAATTCCAGCTCTGAATGGGATCACTGGCCAACTACTGTAGAAACATATAATCTCTGCTCACAAAAGATTTATACTAGAATTGTAAATCAAAAGGCAAAAGGAAGATGGAGTCAATGAACAAGAGTACCAGAAAACCAGGACAGGCTGTATTGTCCTAGAACATTGAGATGCTTAACCACCCTCAATTTTCAGACAACCACGCATACACTGATCTTATCAGAGTGTGCTATTATCCTATGTTGTCCATTTCTCATTGGCAAACCCAGTTTGTTCTGTTGATAACCATGCTCCAGCCTGACGTGCTATCTGTCCCCACCCCAAAAGAATAATGACTATCAAACCAGCCTGAGAACAAAATATTAGCATTTAATTGTCTAACAAATGCATCTCACAAACAAAACAGAATTTCTGAAGTGCAGTTGCACTGCCAAACAATTATAGACAAACATTGAAAAGCACAGGCTGAACATATGTATACACAAGGTTGTCCTGGTTCTGGCCAGGACAGGGTTAATTTTTGCAGTAGCCAGGAGGGGCACAGACAGGACCAAGAAGTTATTGTATAGCACTTCATGTCATTTTTTGGGGGAATGGAAGAAGGGCTTCATTCCAGGTCAGGGTAGCGTGTGGCAGTCATGTATGGTCGGCTCCCTGTGGTAAGCATTTGTGCTTGCCTCTGTTATACACTTTTGTTAGTAATATTTTTGCTGCTACTGTTCATTTTCTTATCTCATTGCTGTTTGCAGTAAATTGTTCTTATCTCAACCCATGATTTTTACCTTTTGTGGCTCTAATTCTCCTCTCCAGCCCACCACAGGGGAGAGGGAGGGGAAGGAGAGAGTGAGCGAGCAGAACATGGTTTGCAGTGGATTCACTGGAAATACTAAATTGGAGAATACCATTCCTAAACCACAAAAAAGGTAGATTGCCATACTCCCAAATGTATGTCTTTCAAAGCAGAATACACAAAACCTTGCATTTAATTCTTTTCCTCACATGCAGCACACACTGGGTTATGTTGTGCAAAAAACTTTGAAGATGGAGGCACATGAGTAGGATAAATATCCAAAGGTCAGGCCAATCAGTAGGAGTTTGCACAGAGGCAGTGGACCAATTTTTGGTATGTATGAACAGGGAAAGGTTTGGGCTGAGGAAACTGAGATACAGTTCTTTTGGAGATGGTTGAAGTATTGTGACAAATTAATACTCTGTCTCTTTTGCTGCAAGCTACATCCTCACAACCTTTGGAGGAAGTGAAAAGAAATTCTATTCTGCTACAACTTCAAACCTCTGCTGCATGGCAGTAACACTTGTGTGGTGTCAAGGACTATCTGGTCTATTAGCCTTCACACCCCTAGGATACTCGTAGTTCAAAAGATTGAACCAAAGATTAAAAACATCCATTCTGCACCCATCCTGAAGTATATGAGTTAAACCACGGAAGTGGAGATAGAGCAGACAAGAGAGCTCCACATTATGGAAGTGGAATCAATAACTCTGTTTCCTTAGATCAGAAGTTTCCTACACCGAACAAACAATGCTGTTTTTTAATTGCTTTTGTCTTTCCCAAGTTTGCAACTTCAGCGTAGTCTCAAAGAAAACACAGACGAAGAAAAGACTCTGCAGTACATGTAACAGCTTATTCAGTGCAAGAGAGAGAGACACTGTGGAATTATAATGGGATAATACCTGCAATTTAGATTTCAACCCCCCAGAGTAACTCTCACAGGATCTAAGAAACCTGCAATGCAGCTAGGTGCTCTATGTGAACCTGTTCCACACCTCTGTAGATTTCTATCCAAAGAGAAGCTGCAGTGAGAGGAAGAGAAAGCTGAAGTATACTGTAGGTGTAGTTCCAAGACAGGACCAAACAATCACCTGTAAATTATTTGAAAAAAAAAACCAAAACAAACACCCAAACATAAAAACTCCCAACAATGGTAATGACAGAACAGGAAAAGAAATTGAAAAGCAGTTAAGTGGTGCACTCTGAAATGTCTCAGCTGAATTATGATAAGTGTGTATTAGCTGCAGTATGTTTATCTATGTCCACAAGTGAGGATTAGCTGCAAACATTCTTCTGAGATAAACCAGAAATATTTGGTGCTGGCACTGTAAAATTTTTGTGATATGCAGGTGTTTGGAGTATGTGTGCAGCTTCCTCATTGGTTTTGATCCAGGTATTTCCATCGAGAGCATTTTTACGTACTACATGTGATGAGGTACATAGACAAATGGCAAGCATTCTGTGCACCTAGCAAAAACAGCTTAAAGGACTTTTGTCTGTTAAAGACAATGAATGTAAATACTCCCTTTGTAGAAAAACTTGGGGTCAGTGAATTTCACCCACTTCTATTTGGCAAGCACCCTCGCAGGCTGAGCAATGCAGTGCTTCGTGCAGAGGGATGACAGCACAGCTACCACATTTCTGATAGCAGAGACAGCACAGTGTGAGCAGAGATTTAGCGGGCCCATGAGGTTTAGGGGTCTTGGTTAGAAGGGGAGGCGAAAACAGACTCTGGTATCTTTGCAATGCACTTGTGCTGCACTACACCTCTTTTCCCAGCCCACTGCAATTTCTGTCCTGCTCTAAATGGCTTCACGCCAAGTCAAAATCTGCTGTTTGTCACCTCCCACCTCTTCTTGTTCCCAAAGCTCTTCAGCTCAGCTATCCTCCAAGGGCCCAGTTTTCCTAACCCTCTTGATATGACAGGCCTGGAAGATTTCTCTAGTGACTTTGAAAGGCACCCGCCTTGGTTCTGTTTGGTGTCTTTTCAGTCCACTGCATCTAAATGTAGTAGCTGTAATCTAGCAGTAATTTAGGTGTCTATTTCAGAAGGGTGCTCTATGTGCCATCAAAAATCTAGGCACAATTTCGATAACTAAATTCAATACCTGTGATGCCATCTTAGACCCCTGAAATTTTGCAACTGCACATTTTTAGCTTCTCCAGTTTTCACTTAAAAGAAACATGTTACAGTTAAAAGATCTTTCTAAATAAGTAATTTCCTACATCAACAAACCTAGTTTGTCCTATCACTTACAAGTATTTCATTCTCCCAAATTGTAAATTGTGCTTCTCCAGCAGTTCCTGCTGTCCCATAAATCTCTAGATCTATGCTACACTTATCTAGCAGCTCTCCACCTTCAGACTGATTCGTGTGCAAGGGCTCTATATACTTTTATCCAGGGATCACCATATGTTTTCATAGGTTGCTTCCATCTGCTGAAAGCCACATTGTCAACCCCTTTGCAATGCGACCTTTTGTTTACATGTAGTTTACAGTGTTTCAGGTGGTTTGGGTTTCTTAAATCTTCACATGTCAGTGTTCCAGTTTCTGAAACTTATTATTGTGTTCTGTGGTGTAATGAGATACCTTGAAGTCCCCAACTATTTATCTACATGCACCCTTCCCCACTGCACCTGCCTTCCAGCACTCCCACTGAAATCTTGAATTATCCATTAGATCACATTGGTGTTTCATGACTAGTGATCATGAAATGAATTCCATTCTTGTTTTCTTAAAATGTCACATTTAACTTCTCATTGCAGTTGTGCAACTTTCAGATGAAGTCATCAAGAATTTTTGGCCCTAACCTCAAGATGAAAGAAGTGTATTTCCAAACATTAAAGATTACGGTTGCTGATAGGTTTCAATGAATTATGGATCTACTTCTGTATCACTTGAGTTAATGGGAATTTTACTTATGACTCTGGCTGGGAGTCCATATGGCTTTCATTAATTGTAAGGCTAGAAGCATTAAAAATTCAGAACAATTTCCATTAAATAATACACAAAGTGGACAAAGGTTTACCTACATTAATTACACAGCAAGAATATGTAGATATTGTTACTTGAAGATAGTTGTCTGACATACTTGATCTGCTCATAATTAAGGGAATGGATTTACTAGTCCTGTCAGAAATGAAAAAGAACTATAGTCTTATGAAACTTATCGGCTTATATGTTCCTGATTTTTATTCTGAGTTCTGCAAAGTACAACAAAAAATAATTTCAAATTCACCATATGAAAATACAGCATTAAAATATTCTGCTGCGCATCTTAAAATGGCAGAACAGAAAAAAACTACCACAAAAATTAGTTAAGAAACACTAAAATAGCAGCCCAGACATCTCTGTGGTCCTAATTCTGCAAACTACTTATTTTAGCATGTCCTTTAGCTCTTCCACGCTAATCACGGTACTTTAGCACACAACTAAGCATAGGTCATTACTAAGTATTTCAGTAACAGAAATGGCTATCAAGGTTGAGATCTGACATACTAGAACAACAAAAAATGATCGCTGACTACTTACTCTGCTCAAGACTTTGGGACTACCAACCCAAGTCATTTTTTCTTCCTCATTTAGTCAGCGCTAAAAAACCCCTTGTAAATCTGTAAAGTATCTCACCAACTTGTCAGGTCATACCAACTTCTAAGACTGAGAACCGTATTGTATAAAGTGCTTTTTAAATCTCTAAACAATTTGAAACATTTTAAAAACTTTCAAAAAGTAAAACTTTTTCAAATAAAACTTTTTAAAATTTTTGCTGTATTCCTGTATTTACATGAGGACTCGAGTTCCATGAAATTTCAAGACTTTATTCTGTAATTATCTGGCAACTTTTCATTTCCAGTTCAACCTTCAAGTATGGCCTGGTCTGCTCATTACCATTGCCTTTAAGAGTTTTGCCATATTCACAAATAGACCTTTCGCTTGTTGTTTTTTTCATTCCCCTACTGGACAGTAACATGCTGTCTCCCATTTCTTTTTCCCTATGAGGCAAACACACCAAGATCTTCTAATTTCTTAAAAAAACAATCCTGCCTTTCTCCCAACAACCATTATTCCAGTTTGAATTCACATGTCTTAATATCAGAACTGCAAAAATGTCTCTGTATGCTAATATTGTATCTTCAGGCTGAGACATGAGACATGAGACAGGAGGCTCAGCTGATCCACCTAAGGGCAGGGCCTGCCACCTTCTCGGAAACATCCCTTGGATATCTCAGACATATCCTGAAACTGATGAGGGTACTTTGGTCCCTCTCCTCCTCTGCCATTTCCTGCCCTTGAACTTGTCAGAGTTTTTTCTAGTTGCCCTTCTAAGTGACTGCCCTTGAACATTTTGCTATTGAATTACGGTTCTTTTCGACTATTTCAGTCCTCTAGGTAACACATCTTCCTGCATTATGCTTCGATCCTTTCCATATTGACAAAACCTCAGATTTTGTCTCATTACCACACCACCACTTTTTATGGCTTTGTCATTACTAAAGTTATTAAGGGAAGATATGGGCAGAGGAACAAGTTACCAGAGGGAAAGCTAGAACACATCATTTACTGTGCAGCAACTGCCCATATGCATCCTACTACATTTAGTGACAGAGAGGTGCTGTCTTCTATTTATCATGGGGTAGTGAGGGGCAAGTCTGTTGAGAGAAATAGCTACTGTGCTTAAGCTGTGAACTCACGCTCTTGCCCATGATAGTCATGGAAATTGATTAGGTATCCTTAATCAGTCCCTAATGATCCCTCAAGACTTCAGGATACCTCCTTCCAGACTGATGATCCCCTTTAAGCACAAACCACTGCGTGATTATCTGACTCTCATTCAGCTCTTTACCTCTATTTTGTAAGTTCCCTGCTAATCCCCATTCTCCCTAGTGCAATCAGTAAATTCCAGTGGAGCATTACATTAGATGCCCTACTGAAGTCCAGGCAGATTTGACCTACCTTACTTCCTAGTTAAGTCAGTCAGTTATTTCACTGAATAATATCAAGCTAGTTTTGGAAAAAAAATTGCATTTTAGCTCACTTACCTCATATCTTTGTTTATATTTTCCTTCCAAATTTATTCCAAACTGTATGCACAGTTCAGGTAAAACCAATGAACCTCTAATTGCCCAAATAACTTTTTCTCCTTTCTTAAGATAGGTTCATACTTCCAGTTCTTCATTCATGTTCCCCATATTTTAAAATAATTTATAAAAATAGTAGCTATCAAACTATAATTGTTTCATGGGACATAATTAAGGGCATGTTTACTTCTGGTGCTTGACGAAACTAAACTTTTCAGATTTTGAGTCTATCTCAAATGTGGAGATTTCAGATTACCTTCTTTTCCCTTGGATAACTTGATTAATTCTTGTTGAATATTGAAACTTGAAATATTAGTTATTTGCCCTTGGCAAAAACTGAAAAAGAAAAAAATCATTTTGTTTTTGATCCATAGCTAAATCTTAACCTCTACACAGAAGTATGGCTTCTTCTATTGTTCTTTTGTTTGCTTTACTACAGTAACTTCCTGCTATTTCATAGAATCATAGAATACTAGGTTGGAAGGGACCTCAACAGTCGTGTGGTCTAAACTTTCTTTGCAAAAGCATGGTATAGATAACATAGCCCAGCACCTTGTCCAGCTGAATACCAAAAGTTTGCAGTGTTGGGGAACCCACCACTTCCCTGGTGAGATTATTCCAATGGCTGATTGTTCCCATTGTGAAATATTTTCCTCTTGTGCCCATCTAGAATCTCTGCTGGAGTAGAATCATAGAAACATAGAATAGTCTTGATTAGAAGGGACCTTAAAGAACAACTCCTTCCAGCCCCCCTGCCATGGGTAATGACTCCTTTCACTAGACCAGTTTGCTCAGTGCCCCATCCAACCTGGTCTTGCACACTTGCAGGATTGGGGCATCCACGACTTATCTGGACAAGCTGTTCCAGTGCATCATCACCCTCACAGTAGAGAATTTCCTCCTAATATCTAATCTAAACCTACTCTCTTTCGGTTTCAAGCCATTCTCCCTTGTTGTCTCACTACACGCCCTTAAAAAAAAGTCCCTCTACAGGTTTCTTGTAGTCCCCTTCAGGTACTGGAAGGCTGCAATAAGGTGTCCATGAAGCCTTCTCTTCTTCAGGCTGAACAACCCCAACTCTTTCAGTCTGTCTTGTTTTAACCTATTTTGCTTTCAATGTGTTTGGACCGGATATATTTTCTACACTTCTTTCCTTCAATTTTTGAGAGAGATTTCGTAGTTTTGACTTTAAAATACCCCAGAACTCATCTATATTAAGACACTGAACTTTTAAATACAGCTGACTCCACTAATTTCATTCTTTTAAAGAGTAAATAAACATTACATAAGGGCCTACTTTTATTTAGATTTCATTCCATTTAAAAAGACATCACTGCTGATGAGGATAGAATATTATTGTCTGAGGCCACAATTTTTGTAATGTTCTCATTACTCACACCAATTCATAACTTCTTGTTGACCCAGAGATTATGTGTCAAGAGGGCAGCTACCAGGTGCACCAGGCAAACCTCTCATGTTAGGCTGGCTTCTTCAGCTGATGCTGAAGTCCCTTTTCATGGCACAATCCTATGGATCCTGGCAACAGTCCCTCTATTCAGTAAGTTCTTTGTCTATTCTCAGTCTAAGTGTGCTGATTACCACCTTTGCTATTACTGTCACATGAAAAATAAGATATTTATTAGTGTTCTTAAAACTATATTTATTTCAAGTGTGCTATTTTTTGTCCTGTGTTTTTTCTGAACAGATTATCACATTGTTAGCATGTAGAGCCTTGCATTACCATTATTTTTTATTTTAAATTTCCTTGTGCAATTTTCCATCTACTGCTTTGGATTGCCACATTCCAAGCCCAGGTTCTCTCTAACCAGGTTTCAGGTCAAAAGTTTCAGGTTTCAGGTTCAGGTTTCACATTTTCAGGTGAGCCAACAGTGTGCCCTGGCAGGCAGGAGGACCTGGGGTGCATCGGGCAGAGCAATGCCAGCCAGTCAAGGGAGGTGGTGGTCTCACCTCTCCTTGAGTCCCATGTGGAGTTTTGGGCACTGCCATACAAAAAAGACATTAAGCTATTAGAAAACATCCAAAGGAGGGCCACAAGGATGGTGAGGGCTCTAGAAGGGAAGCTGTAGGAGAAGCAGCTGAGGTCACTTGATGTGTTCAGCCTAGAGAAGAGGAGGCTGAGGGGAGACCTCTTTTCAGTCATCCACATGAAGGGAAGTGGAGCAGCAAGTACTGATCTCTTCACTCTCATGACCAGTGACAGGACTTGAAGAAATGGCATGAAGCTGAGTCAGTGGAGGTTTAGGTTGGATATCAGGAAAAGGTTTTTCACCCAGAGGATGGTTGGGCACTGGAACAGACTCCCCAGGGAAGTGGTCACTGCACCAAACCATCTGAGTTCAAGAAACCTGTGGACAATACTCTCAGGTACATGGTATGATTCTTGGCATGCCCTGAGGAGGGCCAGGAGTGGACTCGATGATTCTGATGGGTCCCTTCCAAGTTAGGATATTCTATGATTCGATGATTCTAGGTTTCATTTATCTTGGTATTGTCAGCTTTCACAATCTGTATCAGGACAATGTATTTCTCAACATTCCTGTCCAGGTACCTCCATTTATGGTAAAATACTTATGTGTCATGAAAGGCACATCTTTGCCTAGTCAAACAGACAATACCCTATATCCTTCCATCTACTTAATCTGCATAAATAATCCTTTTCTTCTTAGTATACATTCTTTTAAAATCTGCTGTTTTTTTATCTATGCATTCAAGAGACCCATACGCGCATGAGAAGAGCTTTTATTTTTGAATTGTGGAAATGGCAGGAAGCTGTTGGGTTTGATCCATCAACAAAACAGTTTTCTTGTGTAACCCCTCATCAAAATATTTGCTGAATTACTTTTGTTTTTGAATAAATTACTGCAATGCAGTTTATTGTAAAACATCTCCACATTTATTATTCAGCTCCATAGTCTGAAAAACAAATTCCTGTGATCAGAAGCTCTTGCTCCAAAGACAGAATTTGTTTTCCTCAGATGAATTAGTTATTTGTCATTAGTATTGCCAGCAAACTAAATACACTAGAAAAGCAGCTGAACATAAACAAGAAACAAAGTTTTAGTTACCAAATTAAAAATACTGAAAATATTTTCAAAAGCATTTTCTCAGATCTGATATTTTTATATTTATCTCTTTTGATCCAGCCAACATCCAGAATGCACTGACACTTGGAAACAGTAATGAGAAAAAGTATATCAGGAGCTAAAAAAAACCCAACATCTAGTCTGTTCAGGAGGAAGGGTATTTTAAAGAAAGAGGATGGAGTTAAAAACTATATTCTGTTTATTTTCTCTAAATGAATTGGACACATTTATAATAAAATCATGCAATTTTTTTATCTGCTAAATTAATTTAGGTAAATTAATTATAAAACAATTATCTTAGATTTTTATGTCATGAAGGAAGTGTCATTTATATGCCAGTTGTATGCAAAGAGAGAAAAGGTTGCCCTCTTAATTTATTTTAATGCATGCAACAATGAAACACCATTTAATTGAAACAAAGGCAAGAGGATGAAAAGAATTTTTTCTTTTTTTTTCCCACAGAAAAATTCAAAGCATTTGCATGCAAGGCCTTGAAGCATTTCCACATTATAAATTATATATTTATATGTAAATGGACTTCTGGCTTCTGTTCAGAATATTTGGCAAATTGAATGCTAGATTCTGCTGTCTTTATCTCCATTCAGTTGTGAACTATTCCCTGAATATTCCTATAGATTTTCACAGCTTTGCATAACTTAAGTTACCATATGTAAGCTACGTGTGAAGGGGTTTACAACAAAATGGGTGCATCTGTGAGCTTTCCACTCTCCATTTGAAAAATAGTGTCTCATACCTGCAAAACTAATGCAGTTGGTTGACCCTTGAGATCAAAACAAAAGTTTTGGATTCCTCTTCCAGTCCTAGAAAAATCTTCTCCGTTGCCATCTCCTCCCTTCCATGTTGTCATGAATTCATGATAGCTCAAAATCAGTGGCTTTGAGGAAGAAATGGTAAAGAGGAATACTTACAATAGTCCAGGGACTGACAAGGAACACCCTAATCACTGAGCAAAATTGTGATCCCTCATACAAAAGAGGGCACAAATGCAGGAGGGAAGCAAACCACTTAAGAGTAGCCAGTAAGGTCTTTGTTTTGCTCAGGAATCTCAGAACTGAACACAAGAAATCTTTTCTGAAGAAACCAGTTCATACTTTCATAGCTCCAAGGTCAATTAATTGTTTCCTGCCAAAATTATTTTGTCAGTGAATTCCTGAGCAGTTCCTAATCATGAGACTTATTTCATAACCATCAGTAATGATCATATTGCTGGAAGGACGATGGGTTTAAATGACTCCACAAGATGACTCATCAAATTAAAGGTGACTTGCTAAGAGGAGCTATAACTTCAATACCAAGGAAGTGTAGGAAGACATATAACAGAACATACTTTACCATGCTGCTTAAAAAAGGCAAAGAAATATATTACTGAATCTTTTATTGTTAGTGGAAAAGAAGTCTTTGAGGAAATGACAATAATGTGGGAGTATGAACAATAATGAACCTGGTTGCCATTTTGCAGAACTTACCTTTGCTAACAATTTCCTACTATGAATAATTAATAAAATGTTTATTTTTTTAATAGTTGATGTGTATTTTCTTTGAATTACCTCTCATAAAGCAATTCTTTTAGGTTGATCACTTTGTGGTTGTTTGAACAAAAACAAGAGAAAAGGGAAATTCCTTTGTTTAGAAAATCTTGGATCTTCACCTAGAGATCTCATGTTGCAATGAAAAATTATTTCAGATGAATGCTTGAACACAAACCCTCTACCTAGAGGCATTTTTAAAGAAAATGATCCAGTAGTTTTCTCGTTGGAAATACCACTGCAGCAGATTTTAAGTACTGTAGTCAGACACCTCATGCTGTCACTCTTTTAGGGCTGGATTCTCTGTCACCACATTGGACAGCATAGAAATACCCAAGCAAGATTAACATAGGAGTAAATAAAGCTTTACAGGATACAGAATAGAGTCCCACACTTCTGGAGCCTGGCCACCTCGGAAAGTTCTTGATACCTTTACAGTGCATTGTGAGAGTATATATGAGCACCCAGACCATAAGAGCAAGAAAAGAGTTGTAGGTACCAAGATACCATTTCCGACTAACAATTTCAGATATATGCCAAAAGTTGAAATTTTCCACTCCAAAGAAAAGGAATCTCCAGCAAAATTGTTGTTTCACAATTTGTTGGTATAGATTCAAAAATCTGACACTAAATGACAGACCTGACTCTACAGCACTGATATGAGAAATGTTAGTTTGGTGTCATGTTAAACTATTAAAAACGATATTTCAGAAATACAAGTCTAATACAAAATCTGCTGTTTTCCATATATAGATTTCAGAGCACTACTTTATACAAAAGGCTGCAATACAAGCATTCTTGTTTGGAGTCCCATAATATAGTTTTACAGCAGAATTTAAGACAGCAGTAGCTCTGCTTGTCAAATGTTCCAATAGAAACGTAGAAGCTCCTGCTGATGACTTAAGATAAAAAACAAATTCTGATTTTAAATTAACACTTTCTAATTTTTAACATGTATTTGCATAAAAAATGGGTTTTGCCTCATTTGAAAAAAAAAACCCTTTGCCTTGCTGTGCAGAACAGGGGGTGGGCTGTATCATGAAGCTCAGACACAATAAATCTCGAGGCATATTTTACTAGTGGGCTACCCATGAGCTAAGAGACACAGCTGATCTCCTTCAATCTGGAGTCCCTCCTGGAGTGTTAGTAAATAACTAACTGTTCCACTTAGGCAGGTGCTGTTACACGGCAGATTATAATTACATCTACTCTGTGATTGCAACAAGAAAAACACAGTGCCTTGAAACCTTAAAATTAGAATGACTTCAGGTTCAACCAACTTTCTTTAAAATGTGGACTACAGCAAAACTAGAAAGCCCAATAAAATAAAGTATCACAGTCACCTAGTATAATTAAAGTGAGTGATCCAAGATTTACTGGTTAACTGTGTAATTCCCCCTGGATGGGGGAATACATGTGATCTGTAGCCAGCACCGCTACCAACACTGTTACTGTCTCTGGAGTCCAAAATAAATATTTCAGTTGCTCTTTAGGGGGACTTACAATCTCCTGCAGGGCAGTAGGTCACTGCCCTCTTCAGTGTGACACTAAACAGAAAAGGTGAAATACTGTCATTGAGAGTTTTGTTATTGACTTCAGCTAAGCCAGGACTTCAATCCAAGTGTTTCACCCACTCTTAAATTTTAGTAACACTTATCTTATCTATCTTAGGAAATTTAAATGGCAAAACAACATCTGACATGCATGTAAATCTAGAAGCTTGGAATCTGGGGTGAAGGAAGATGAGCTCTCAAAAATTGATTCCACATTCACCGAGATATTCTCAGCCTGCTGTGGGAATCCCCAACATGTCAGTGCTTGATCCTACCTCTCCCCAATGTCAAGTGCAACATCTCTTCATATTTAAGCAGGAGAATGTGGTAACAGGCACGAAAAAATGAGTGAACTCTGCTATCCCTCGTAAATTACCTTTGTTTGCATGAGGCCTAAGGCAAAGTCTATTGAAATCAGTATAAACCCTTTTCCTTTGGATCAAATCCATTATCTGTGTTTCTCCTGCTTCTTTTTTCTTTTGGCTAAAATGCCACGTCTCACTTAAGTTCGACAGGGGTGGCCAACGGAAGAGAAGGAGCCAGCAACAGGAGTGTCATGAGAATACATGAATGAGATATTCATAGAAATATTCATTTCAAAGCTGAATAGCAGAGCGAAGACACATCAGTTGCTCTTGCACACTGGTAATTTACACATTTTACACATTATTACTTTGCTGTTCTACAGCAAAAATGTAGTTACTATAGCAACTGGTTTGTCATATGATCAGAATTCTATTTTTAATATCACTCAAAGATACATATTAACATGTATAATATATGGACAGCTTATGGGGGCTGAAAATATATATATTACCATTTTAAAGCTTTTAAGGGACAATTCTTTCTAATTTCTTTTACTACCTGCATTTTTTTATTAGACTACTCTATTTAAAGACTCACAAGGAGTGATGGAGTAAAACTGCCTTTACCTCTCCTGGTGAAATCATGCAGTTTTCTCCTTTGCGGTACAAGAGAACAGAGGTGTCTACGATGTTCAGAGCTCATGAGAGAGTGCCAGGGCACTGTCAAAGTCCAGACAGATGTTTCCAAGGGCTTTGGCTCCTGAGTATCTTTATCAATAACTATCCCCTCATTTTTCTCCCTTTTTGTACCATGCTCCTGAATAAGCTAATTTTTTTGGATGACTTACGTTGAATGAATCAAGAAGACATCTTAAAGCATCACTTTCTCAGTCTAACATATAAATTGTTTCTGTAAAGATATTGTCCATCTGCAACAGACACAAATAAGCCATTTTCCAGTATCATAGCACCCCTGAAGTCCCATGCATAAGACAGTTGATATGATAACTTTCTCCTTGCTGTTAAATATAATTTTATCAAATCATCAAATCATATTATCAAATAATGGATTTTCAGTCCAATAGTCAAAATGAACACAGAAGAAATGGATGTTCAGGGGAAAAATAATTTTAGAATGGAGGTGGGAGTGGATTGTACAGTTTTTTTTCCCTTGTCTCATTGACTTTATTACTCACAAACTTTTGGTCGTCTGGGTATGGGGAGGACTCTTACTCAATTTGAAACTCCCATTATGGGACCAGAATACTCATCCAATCATTTGCTGCAACAGCCAGGGAATATACTCACAGCAGAGCTTCTCAGGTTGCACCAGCTTACAGTTTGTTTTGGAGGCCAATGCAAAGCATTTCTATTGCTCTACAGAGCCTTAAACTAATTAGGATTGCAACTGGTTAGGGAGGGGGAGGGCTCCCAATTCAAATTATTTCAACCTTTTTACTCCCTTTGGAGACTTAACATGCTGTCAAGTCCCTCTGACTTCAGCTCGTGGCAAACTTAGATGGTTTCTGCTCCGATATATAGTTTTAACCTTACAGCTCCCTTAACACAGAACTCCATCTATACCATGCCCTATAGCCTTCAGCAAAGTTGTCCACATTGCAATTCTGAACTCTCAAAGGTAACCTTGAAGTATAACTGAGGTTCTTTCATGGCATGGGAAGCTTACAGGAATCAGTCTGCATGT
The DNA here is from genome assembly GCA_035222235.1 of Margarornis squamiger. NCBI lineage: Eukaryota > Metazoa > Chordata > Aves > Passeriformes > Furnariidae > Margarornis > Margarornis squamiger. The sequence continues at coordinate 126,779,691 of JAWWTY010000077.1, forward strand.
CACTGATAGCAGAGAGAGACGACAGATGCAGAGCTGCCAGAAGTCAGGAAGGAGGACTTGTGGTATTGCTCCTGCATGTCTGAGCCCAGAGAATCAGGTCAGTTCTCAACATCCTGCAGGAAAAAAGTGCATCTGTCTCTCAGCATGTATATGCCATCCATGGAGCCTTCAGGACAAGGTTGATGCTACAACTGATGTTTGCTGACTGGGTGGCTGGCTTGTTGGTTGGGTGGTGTGGCTAAAATTATTCTCATATTGGCCCAAACTTGAGTACCAAAGGAAAATGTATCTTTCCTGGTGCTGTACTGCTGCAGCAAGTACACCACAAGGCATGTAACTTCTAGGATGCCCACGAATAGTTTTCACATGAAAAGACAGTGCTTCCCATGCAAAGAGCCTGAATGAAATTATCACCTTTCCTCACTATAAAAGGGTTCAAAAGCCAGCATCCCAAAAGGTTTGGGATCACAAGGAGTTTTTCAGTCAAAAAAGCTTTATCCTATTCAGTGACTAAATGGCTTGGACAAGTGAAAAAAACCTTGCAGTAGATAGCAGCTCTGATATATTGGCATGAGGAATTTGTATGTAATTATTTGTGCAGGAGGAGAGACTCATGAAGAATGCCTTATATAAATCCCAGTAAATAAGCCAAAACTGCTATCACATAAAGATCTGCTTCCATTACCATACTATTATCATGGTATACAGCAGAAAGCTTCGTTATCTATTTACATCAACACTCTCAGAGGCCAGAATGCTTTTTGCTTTCTGTTGCCATTATGTTGTAATACATGTGGCAATGTCATAGCAACCCAAGATAACACAAATACTGTAGGGCAACAGTGTAATATTTTCTGGCTTTTGGTTTTGAGTGAGACAGAACACAGCTACCCACTCTACGCAAGCTATCCACAAATACCAAAGATTTAGTACAATGAGTAGCAATTAGCAAACCAACAGGACTTATTGCAAGCAAGTTTTTTTCTCCCTTGTGTTCTAAAAGTTTAAAATCTCTAAAAGGTATCACCACAGCATTACAAAGGAGGGAGCAACACACGTAGAAGTGTAGCTCACAGGTTTGGTGTATGTCACCATCCGCTGATACACATTTGATCTAACTGAATGATAATATGAGACGTCCGGGCAACCATCTTGTATCTATCACATCTAAAGTGGTCTTGGATTAATAGGCTAAAGGCTTAGGATACCTTAGGATATGTTTATCTGGCAACCACCACAGCAGTTCTATTTGTAATTGAAGTTAGAGAGAATAACTAATCAATATGTGCAGGCAGAGTGATATGATATTTTTAGTCACCTGAGACAATGAGTTCAGAGTGCCTTCTCTGAAACATGCACTGATTACCATGCCACGACCTTGGATAAATAATGTGTTTAGGCAATCAGGCAGTATAGACAGTATCATCACACAAAATACCAAACTTTCCTCCTGCTGGACTTTGCTTGTGTCCTAAAATATCTCTGACACTCTGGGAATGTTGGAATCTGCCAAAGTTCAACCTGTCAATGTATTGGGATGTTCACCACGGATTGTCCACTGCTAGAAGTTTGTTTTTGTGCCTTCTATCTAAAAATTATATACAAATCAGTTCACACTAGCAGGATACACCCTGTGGTAGGACATTTTGCATTAACTTGACTGCTTTCTTTTTTCCTTCATTACGAGACATTTTTTTTCCTGTGCTGAACTAACTTAGTTGCATTGGATGGGGACTAGATGACAACCATTTTGCAAACTCTGACCTACAGATGCCATGAGCAAAAACTAGACATCTAAAAAAATACTTAAATATGGTTTTATAAGCACCAATAAATGTGGTCTTACCTGCCAATGAACAGGGTGGAAAATAATATACCATTAGAGTTTGGATTAAACATTGTTAAGGCTGATTTATGTAGCTACTGACCTGATGGTCAGATGTTTGGGAGGAGGCAAGAAGCATACTTGGGCAAACAGGTAATGATGGAAACAGCTTTCTAGCCCAAACCACAGAAATATGCAAAACCTCTCAGGAATCTAACTTACATAGATGCCAAAGCTCTACTGACCTCTGTGTGTAGGAATGGATAAAGATGAAAGAGAAAGAAACATCCTTCGAGGCAAAGGAGGCAGATTCTGTTAGTGACAGAATTAGGATTGCAGTGGGGCTCAGTGGAAAAGCCCATCTGGAGCGAAGGCTGCTGTCCGGGACAGGCTTAAAGATACAAGTAAAAGAAGACAAACTAAAACCCCTAACCAATCTAGAGTCATTTGATCTTCCTATGTCCATGGAACAAGATACTGATATTTTCTTGTAAGAAATTACATGCAACAGAATTACATGTAACACACCTGACTAATACAATTTTTTTTTTCTTAACTGGCATGAGCTGTAAAATGTTGAAACTGCCAGATAGTTTCCTGTTTTAAAAATGGAAATACACTTTATAAATATAGCTGAGCCACAAGATTATTTCACAACCATTTAAAAAGTGCTCATTTTTATAGTGCAGATGAAGCCAGAGTTAATTAACACTAGTCACTGGAGACAGCAGTAACTCACCTAATTTTTTTTTTTTTTTTGCTTGTGCTAAATGGATTGCAATTACTCCCCCAGTAATACTGTGATAACAAAGTTTAATACATAGAAAAAGTATTAACAGCATCAACAGTGCATCATGGGAGAGCAGTAATTAAAGGAAAAATTGAGTAATGCTTTTTTGTTCAGATCTGGAAAGAAAAGATTTTTCCTAATAAAGAAATGGACTTTCAACATGCTTTTCTAAACCCAGAAAGACTACAAAGATTCAAAACAAGAAAACTTAAATAAGCCTTAAATACTTTTATAATTACATACATCTGTATTTTTTATACAGATGTTTACAATTGGAAATGCAATATTAGAACAACCAAAGGTCTTTTCTAGCTATAAGGAGGCCACAGGTTCAGGAAACTGACTAAAACCTATTTATTGTCTCTCCAAGTTTGAAGGGTACTTTTTTCATTGCTTTGTTTTCTAATTCTCATATTTCTTCTTAATACAGTTTGCTAGCAGAGCTCAAAAATAGCCTAGTTCTATCTCATAAAGTCATAATAATACTATTAAAGGATCAGATATCAGACATTGCTCATGGGATCCCAATACTCATGGGAATAGCAACAGCACAGTATAGATACTGCAAGTGCAAGGCTGTACAGAACCCAGGGTTTTGATTATTGTCCCTAGAAAACTGAAAATAATGTCACCACTGCCCTCTGGATCAAGCTGGAAAATGAAACTAGACTTGCAGTTCACTCGTCATTAAATTTTAATACATCATGAAAAGACAGGTTGCTCTATTTATCTCACTGTGCAGTACAAGCCTCTTAAAAACCCCACTGTAGGTAAAAGCTGAAGTCTACAGGATACAAAATGCTTTAGATTTGTACTATTTGCAATACATGACATTTTGTTTTCCAAAGGACTATGTTAGAGAGGCATACTGTAAAAATCCAGAGATACTGCCAGCAATTGGGCAGTTGGGTGGCCTAGAAATCTTCTCCATTACACTTTTCTTTCCTTGCCAGTTCTTCATGTTCTCTCCTGAAAGACTGTTTTGTTTTTGTTTAGATAGCTCTTGTAGTAGAATGTATAAACCCTTTTTTCCCCATGTTCACCAGCCTTCACTGATACAATATTGGCTTCTCCATTTAAGGGCTTTGGATGGACATTTCAGAATACTTGGTTTGACCAGAAATCAATTTCCATGTCACTAGAGGAAAACATCTTTATAGTGCTGGAAGTCTTTTGAAGTATGAGTCAGGTAAAAATGATTATGAAGTTTACATGTGGTTTAGAAAAAGACCTAGATGGAAACTTTAGACTGAATCAGGACCAGAAGGGCAACTACTAAAAGGAAACTCCCTATAGAAAAAACCCCACATCTTCCCCAAAAAATCCCCAATTTCCCATCTCCCTCCTCCCTTCTATCACTACCTTTTCACTGTAGGTGTTATGTCTGTTCTGTGGAGATATTTATAATCTCCCCTTTCAAACCACTCCTTTGAGGCTCTCAAGCTGAGCAAGGCACCAAGGCTATAGGTGCTCTCAAAGGAGAAGCAATTTCATTTGCTGCCTGAAATATTTTGGCAGAGACTCATTAAGCATGCACGGGAACAGCTCAGGCAACTGCCTGAGATGTTTGTGATAACTTCTGCTCAAACCATCCAAGTATGTGGTCCTCACGAAGGCAGCAGTTCAAAATGAAATTTATCTTGCTTCTTGGAATAACAGAGATTAAAATTGTACATTTTTGACATATGGAGCAGTTTCTCACTTCCCATTGTCTGAAATGAAAAAAAAAAAAGGAAATGAGTATGGAATTTATTTCTAATTTTCAGAATAATTATTTTCCTTTGAGTGGTGTTTAATCACAGCTGCTTCTCAGAGCAAGGGGAAAAGTTTCAAAAACTTATGAATTATAAATAAATATTTTATGAATACATTTATTTGTCTCTCAATCAATAGACACTAAAGCAAACCGTAAAAAGAAATAGGTATTAAAAATAAAGATATGACGATAGCAGAGAAAATATAAATTTAAACAATTATAAAAAGCAAAGACATATAGCAAATTTCACTGCAAGAACCTCAAAAAGTATTGAAGATTCAAAAGCTTAAGACTTCAGTTACAGCATGTTCTTACACTGAACATTCAGAAAATTTAAAATAAAGGTTTTACTATCTATAATAATATACACAATATAAGAGCAATGCCATGTAGCTGCAGAAATCTTAAGTCTTTCATCACCAGAGCTTTTAATTTTAAATATTCAGCTAAAGAATATTTTATCCTTACCTGGAGCAATTACCAGAATTACCAGAAGAAAGAGAATAGTTTTGTGACATTAGATTTTGCATTTCATATCACTTTTCACAGATACTGTCCACTACTCAACATTTTTACACATTTTGAGCTCCTGTTCTGAAATACTCTGAGCTTCATTCTCTGCTCAGATGTGAAAATTTCTGCAAGTTTGAGGACAAATGAAAATAAACTATTCTACTGTTTTGTAGTCGAATCAATGTTATTTTGTAGCAGATTAAAATTTAATACTCTAAAGATATTCCTTACTTTGCCACAGCCAACCTACATGACTATATTCAAGCCACTGATTCTATTTTTGTGTTTCTATAGATAGCAAAAGATACTTCTATACTTGCCAACTGCCATGCTCTGTGCATATACTTAGATACCATCTCACAGTTCTTCTGAAATCTATGAAAACCTGAAAAGATGCTGAATGCAAAAATGTTAATTGTCCATCTCCTTTTGCATCCATTCTCAAAATGCATACAATCCATCTTCAAAAAACTTTAGGTCTGAAGCAGGATATGGTCTGGGCACTAGTTTAAGAGGAACCTGTAAGTGGACCGCAAACTTTATGGCATATAAGAAGTAGAAGTCTTCAGATACCAGGCAGGCACTTGCTCACTTTAAGGACAAAACTATTTTTTAATTTCCAAATATAATCCTTCACACTGCTGTGTTTACCTCTAAGACACACGAGTGCAACCCCTGCACTCTGCAGAACTGAAGCTTCCCTTGCACTGCAGCCAGTGACCCATCCATCCATCCATCCATTCATCCATCCATCCATCCATCCATCCACCCATCCATCCCTCCCTACTGGCAGGGCCCAACCTGTGCCAGCTGCCTCCTTCCTCGCAAGAGGTGTGCTCTGCTTTGAAGCAGTTCATCACCTGGATAAACAGTGCTGCTGTTTGTTTTGACAGCTAAAAAAAAAATCACCATATCACTGACATGCCACTGAAGATGTCAGAAGCCAGGCCATTTCACTGCACTGAAGTGCTTTTCCTTTTATTGCCAGGCCTATAACAAGATTATTGAAATGATTCAACAATAGTCAAGCTGCAGCTATAGATACTTGTTGAAAGTAAATAATAAAAGCATTTTATCAGAATTGCTGTCATTTTCCTGTTGAGGGATACATCTGTTTCATAAGTACATTTTTATGTGTGCCTGCCTTATGTGAACCTGCTCTAATTTAGTTACACTGATAGGTACAGTTGTAGCTTTCTTTCTAACAATATTAACAGATGAATAGGGCAGTCATTTTCAGACAGCAATTTGCCACAGCTACAGTCAAAGAGGATTGGATTGAGATTGCAACCTAGTAAGAACAAGGTTTTTTATTATTATTGTTGCAGTTACTTTGCTGTTAGGTTGGCTATATTGTTTCTTTTCTTTTTTTTTATTTTTGTCAACAGGCTACTGGTTTGCCATTCATTAGTCTGAGATAAAAAAATTCATTGCAGGGAAAACTAAACGGGGGTCAGAAACATGCTTATGAGAAACCCAGTGGTAATGTCTAGCCTATAGGTAGGGAAGTGTACAGAGAATATCGCCTTTCTGTGTCTAGAAATTCAAATTCTGATCATGCAATGCAGCTGTCCGATATACATACAAAGAGTAAGGGACATTCTTAGAAGATGATAGCTAAGGAGAACTGCAAAGCAAGTGGATGCAACACTGCATTACTGAGAGGGATCTGTGCCTGTACTTGAATATGCATGGAAAACACATGCAATTTTGAAAAACAAGTGCTTTTGTAATCAAATTCAAACCTCAAAGATATCTACTAGATAAGTCTAGATGCTGTTGTTCAAAATAACAATCCCACAAACCCTGCCCAAGTACCTAAATGCACCATCCCGGAACACCAGTCCACCTTTGCTGTCAAGAATCAGCCAGTTTTAACTGACAAACAATGGTCTCAAACATATCGAGTTCCACCTAGAAGTCAGTGACCTGACAGATGAAAAGAGACCTTAACCAACATTCCCTACATAAAAAAAAAGTTGGGGTCCCAGATCATAGGTCCCCCTTTCTGCTTGACTTCCTGGCTAGCTAACCAAAACACTGCCAGTATCCTGGGTGTTGATGGCCTGGGCTGCCAGGATCTCTTACATCCACTTTCCAGATCCCTTAGGCACTGAACTGGTGGTCCTGCAAACACATAAATACTCCCCTGTGCATGTGCTATAGGTTCTCAGACCTCTCCCTTCCAGGGGTGCAAGTAGGGAAATGTCTTACTTCTTGAACACTCACAAGGAAAGCCCTGTGGAGCTTTTCACCCAGTGCTTTTCTCATGGTAAACTTTCCCAGGAGGAAGAAATTTCTCACAAGTCTTCTACACACATTATTCCATCATGCAGTGTTGCATCAGACACCTGCATCCACCTTGCATCTATTTCCTATGGCTAATCAAGACAATGAGTAATGATGAATAGCTCCAGGAGACTATCTACATTTTCTCTTCAGTGAGGAAATGGTTACAGCAATACCCCTGCCCCCCCACCGTCCCTCCACTTCACCCTCCTGTATGATAAAAGGCACAAGGCAAAAAATGACCATAAATGAAATGATTTTTTTGTTAAACAAAAAATTACCTCTTCCAGGGTCCAGAGACTCTAAAGGCTAAATATATTGAAAATTAAAATGAGCCAATAGACAGTAAGACAACACAAACACTGAATTAACAGCTTTTCAGCATACAATTTTCCACTGCTATGAGTTTACTGATGTCAGAGTGTTTAACTTATGTTACTTCTCTTTAATTTTCTAGATGTCTGTTCTCCGCTGGCAAAATTCGTGTAATGGGGAAGTCCATCGAAACCCTCTTTCCTTTCATTTGCGAGGAATGAGGAACAAGAGCCCAGTCAGCCTCCAGAGACAGTGGGTTCTGAAGAATATTGCAACTTGGCCATAATGAAATCCTTTCATCCTCTTTAATGTTTGCACCTGACAGTTAAATTCAGAAACTCTCAATTACTGGAACCAGGAAATATTAAAGTGTATTTCAATATTGATTGCCACCACCTCTCCAAGAGTATCTATTGGAAGAAACCCAGGTGAAGTCTGCCCAACTACTTCTCTGCTCCTGAGATGCAGGGTAATGAAACCTTACAGGGTGACGGAAATTGCAGCATTGCAAAGCCAGGTTGGACTGTTTCAGAAGTGTTTTTTTAACAACCTTTTTTTTCCCCCAATTCCCTTGGTTTTCCTTAGAAAAATACTTTCCCTCACATTTCCCTCCATCCTCTTCTCCTTTTAAATAATTGCACAAGGAGATTAAGCAATCAACCCTGAGGAAATACCTAAATCAAAGGTTACTTTCAGGGGTATTTTCCTTAAATGTATTTAAAAAAAAAATACAAAAAAAAAAATACAGTGGAAACAAGTTATCTATTCCACAACAGAGAGAAAGGGAGAGCCGCGGCTGTATGAGCTCAGACACCTGGCATGAGGCAGGCTCCAGAGGGAACCCCCCCCACAAACCTCACTCCAGAGCACCGGGCAAGAAATGAGCTTCTCTGTGCTCCCAGGAGTCCTGCCTCTGCTTGGCTTTGCAGGAGCTGGCAGGAGCATCAATGTGAGCTTCCACAGAGCCAGAACTTCTCCCCAGGATATGAGATCCAGCACAGCACTGTTAAACACATCCTGAAACTCTGCCACTTCTCATGAAAAAAAGAATTGGAGGTGGTTTCCCCCTTTTCCTCTGCAGAGAGGGAAGCTCCTCACACTGTTTGTAATACATCCAAATATCTTCTTCAAACAAAATATTTCCCTCGTGAAGCAGCTAAGCCAAAAACCTGGAGGAAACCTTGGTACAGCCTTTCCTCTGCGATGACAGTCCTTACTGGGAAAAATAAGAGAGCATAATTCTGTGACTGGGAAAGACTGACATCAGCAATGTAGGATGCTAGAGTAGGAAAGGGAAAAAATATTTGAAATGCTGTTGTTTCTAAAATAAAATTTGATCACTTCTTGGCCTTTTTTAAAGGACTGAAGATGCACTTGGATTTTTTATGTATACACGTGTAGAGAGTTGATTTATACAATTATATATATAAGGCATTAAAAAACTAACTAATTGTGGAAGTTTGTTTATTTTACCAAGAAAAAGTAGATTAAGATCCTTTATGGCAGGGACTTCTTCTCAGTCATATGAAGATCAGCACAAGGAATCCTGGATAATACCAGAGATTCCTGGGCAGCACAGCTGCATAAAACATAGCTCACACTTCTTCTCCTACTGCACTTTTTGCTATCATTTGTGTTGGTAAACACATGCCTATCTTTTTCTTCCTAGTTACTTCTCAAAGCTTTGTTGCTCTTGCATTAAAAAAAAAAATAAAAAAAATCACTAAATCAATGAAGATAATTTGCAGTGCTTTAGAAACCCAAGTTCCTTGGGCTCTCTGCTGATGGTTGTCATACAGACAGCTGCTTGTTGTCTTTTTCTAACTGAAGTGGTCACACTGAAAAGAAGACAAACTTTGAAAATTTCCGCCCCTCTTCTAAGTCAGCTGGCCTGTGAGCAGCAGAGCTAGTAAGGCTTTGGGTCCCAAACACCTCTCAGCAACCCACGCTTACACTCATATCCACCATAGATCTTCCTACAACAGCCCCAGTTCTTTCTTCAAGTTATTTCTCCACATATTACTGGATCTTATACCCTTCGGATGAACAAATCAGTAGCAGCTTGTGTGGTGGCTTTTTGTGAAATAGGCATCCAGCAGTTTGTTGAGGAATATACATCTGTTCCTTCACTGGTCCAGCTACACAGCACACAGCTGCTGGGGTCATGCTCCAGATGCACTCTCTGCTGAGGTATTCATTTTGGCTATTCTCTTCTATCTTAGTAAATTTTCATTGGTTTGGTACATTGCTATCTTTGAAGTCAGTTTTGATAGAAAATGGTAAACGGGCTCAAACAGGGGAGATGACTGGGCTAAGATTTCATGATTGCTTAAATCTTTTCACATCAAGCTAAAAATGCCTACTCTCAAAAAACATCTTTGAAAGATATTTTATCCACCAAACTTTCCACACAAGTGGTTAATGTGCCACAAGGAGCAGAAAATCTGGAAAAGGTGTTTTCAGACTACTTTTCTTGGGCGCAGTGTCTATTTTTTCACTTCCATATTAAACAAAAGAGCCAGTCATATGTAGGTTAATAAAGTGAACACAAGGGAGATGTACCTCCAAATTGGAGCCAGACGGTGAATAACATAGCAGGAATGTACTTAAACCTCGGTACCAGCTCGTGACAAGGTCTGCTCTCTGTCTTAGTCCTTGGATTTTGGAAAAAAGCTGCAGGAGCTAAGAGGAAAACTTTCAACCTGAGAAATACTCCTTGGCTGGAAAAGGCTCCTGTTTTAATTCAGCACAGATGTGACTTGTAATGAAAGCATTATGGCTTTGCAGCTGCATGGATGATACAAACCTTTTTAAAGGAATAAATGACTCAAAATGCTTTATTTTCACTGCACCATTATGCTTGACCTTTGTCGGGGTACAATCCTAAAACCAGCTGCAATGCTGTTTATGGTTACTTGTCTCTTATCCAGTCTAATCTTGGGAGAAATGGGGCAGCCTGACTCCTGCTAGATGAGAAAAGAGAACAGCCCATACGTTCTGAATGGGATTTAGCACTTTGCAGGATTGGTGCCTGGTGCATATAGACACCATTGGTAAACAAAAAGGTAAAAAACTAAATGCACCAGACAGTGAACAGCAAAGAAACACTGGGTCCCATTAGCACAGAGTCACTAGGTAACACTGAAAACTGGGTCAATGTGACAAACACTGGGAGCTTTTTCCACAGCAGTCATTCTCCAGAAATTAAGCTGGATCTAAGGGCTAGCAATTTGGCTCACATTCAGACACCTGCCTCACACAGGCACAGAGGTAAATTGTAAACATAATTTCTTCCCTTTTCCTCATGTCTTAATTCTTCTGGGGAAGAGACAAGACAGACACCTGTGTATTAAGTGCTTTTTGGTTTTTTTCTATTTAGTCAGGTAGCATCTTCTTCATCTCACCTAGCTTCTGTTTGATTACAGTCCACTAGTTTCCCTCCACACAGCAGCATCTCTGGGGATAATTAACCACAAATACCTTAGGATGGGATAAATCAGCTCATAGAGGGAGCCTGTCTCTTTCCACATAGAGAAGCTCAGAGTAGACAGTTTTCAGATAGCCATTAAGGTGCAGCAAATCCCACCCTTATTATATACAACACCAGTGAGTAATTAAAAAAATAATACTGAAGATCAAGCTTATCTTTTCCATCTCATAGAACAAGCACTGCTGTTCTAAACACACAACTTAAAGTTACTTTTATTTAAGACCTTTCAGTCCATCTTCTTTCTTGCAATCGTTTCTGTATAAACATAATTCTCCTGATTTATTTCAGATTTGTTCCCCTATAGGGAAGAAGAAATCAACCCCCTGTGGTCAACATTTTCTTTCACCCAAAATGCCCTATACTGACACTGCACTTGCCTGGCCCCGATTCAGCAGAGCACTTATCCATTTATTTAAAGACTGCTGAATCAAGGCCAGAGGTACCATCCTGTGCTCAGCAGTGAACTAATAAGCCAAATATTGTGGAGTCAAGTTCAACATGCTGATAAATTCACATTTATCAACTTGGATTCCTTGAAGTCTCCACATTTCTGCAAAAAATTGGACTTTTACTGATTATACCCATTGTACCAGAGGTGTAATATGTTGCATTTTCTTATTTACTCAGAGAAGTTTCAAAAAATAATTACCAATGTTTGTGTAAATCATTGGTATAACAGCCTCCAATAACTAACCCATAAAATGTATATAATATGCAGAGCATGTGGAAATAAAGGAAGTATTGTAAGGAACATGTTCATTTCTAAGAGTACAAAGAAAAGGAAATAAGGGAACCCTGGACAAGTGATGAGAGAGCCCTAAACAATTCTGTTTAAAGGGAGAAAGTTTAAAGTTATTACTCTTTAGCAAATCATCCTGAATGAATTTCATCATTCTTGATTCAAATGTGGTTTTTTGACACTTTAATTATGAAGAAACTGTTCCTGAACTACACAATATGAACAGAGATGCCATAAGTTTAAGTAAAATGCTATTACCACCTCATTTTGCAAAATTCACAGTCTCATTCAAATTAAACAGCATTTCTCTACAATAGATGAAATGAATATTACAAAAATGAAATTGGATGCATGTGTTCAGGAACATTTTAATCATTTTATGCCTTATATACATATATATGCGTGTGTGTGTGTATGTGTATATATCAAGAATGGCATGCTGGCAACTTGCATTCTAATGAGTATATCTTTTTCCCTACAGTAACATACTCTCTTATGTTCTTGTAAATGAGAAACATTCACTACAGCAGTATAACGAAGCAATGTGCATTAAAACAGGGTATATAGGTAACAGATTTCTAATACCACATTACACCACCCACTTAACTAAAATACAGAGGACTGTATGCATTTATGTAATTTTATTGCTTGTACCCTCCCGCTCAATTTATTATTGAGCTACCACACTTATAACACATTTGGACAACTTTGCTCCAGAATAAAGCACAATTAATATGCACAGTACAACGTTTGCCTCTCACCTCTCATCTTTTTCTTAGCTTCCCTTCCCTTTTCTAGACACGAACCATGTTTACAAGCTCTGACTGATTAGTTATCAGTTTGCTACCCTTTTTAAATTTACAGAAAGAAACTTGAGCTCAATTTATTTTTCTTCAATAAATATGTGTTTCTGAATAATGCAGGGTGAGCAGTTACTTCAGGCATTACATAACACTCTACCTCAACTGATAACATTTTCAGCCACATCAGATTCTAAATTTGCATGACAAGGACAGAGCACATGACATATAAGCTAATGACTTGCTTTACAAATTTATGGACTCTTCTCATTCCTATAATGCTAGAAAAACAGGAAGCTTTTGGGCTAAAGTATTCTGATTCCAAAACACTGTAAACTCTGTGTTTTGCATTTACCAGGATCTGTGTTCCTCTGCCATGTGGTAAATTTTCAGGTGGTAAAAGGGCACTGCAGAGGGTACAAGACATAAAAAGAGATGGACTGTGATAAGCCCTTTTCAACACTAGGCAGAAGTGAATTGGAGCTCTTTGCTCTGTTACATATATATTAAAATACAATAAGAAAAAAAGAAAGCCTTAAAAAAATCTTTCCTTAGGGAATGAGGCAGACATTTGTAGAACTTCTTTTCTTATAAGCTGTCCTAAAGTCAGTTTTGGCTGAGGGAGAGACGCAAGATGATAGTTGCTAAAGAGAAGTAAAGGCACAGCAACAAACCAAGTGTCCCACATTACCTCACTTTTTCATTTTCACATCCACGGTAGGCAAATGTGTAAATTAAAAAAAAATAAAAAAATAGTCTAGTTACACTGTAGGTAAATACGCTGATATTTTTGTCCCACTGGCATTAAGGCAGCTGAGGTTTTCACTGAGTTGCTCAGTTCCTTACTGTACCTCCTTTGTCAAGCTCTATTAAAATACAGAACATGCATAAGTGTATTAGTTCAAATTGCACAGTTGTGTATACACAGACTGACCTGATTTATAAGAACAGTCTTCAGTAAGTACTTAACACCTTGAATCTCCAGCTCAGCTGCACTCAAATGACTTATATTGGACTCAATTCTCACCTCAGCTTGCTCAAATACAAAATTCCCTGTTGTTCAGGAGGCTGGTGGCTAATCAAATGCCAACCAATTAATGAAAAATAAGAGGTAAGATACCAGCTACACTGAAAACCACCAGCCAGCACAACAGGAAACAAAGCTGAGTGAAATTATAATTTCAGAATGCTATTATTAATTTGCAATTGAAAAAGGAAAACCAGTCTTGTGGTTAAGAACCTGTAATAAGACTTGGGAACAGACACACGATCTGCTTTTTTGGTTATATTGAAGTTTCCCTGAATAACTTTGTGTTGGCCAATTTGTCTTCCCTGTAATTTTCTCATTTATGACATAATGATACTTACACCTGTTTCTCTTCCAGTCTCTCTGTCTTCTTTCCTCACCTACACCCACAGAAACTCTGGATCAGGGGCTCCTTTCTCCTAAATAGTTGTTAGATTTTCTTTTTTCCTTTTCATAAAAGATACCACACAGGGTTTAGGTTAAAGAAATCTGAAATGCAAAATTTTAAAATAATATTTGTTGTTTTTTCATTTGGTCATTTGTTGTTTGTTTGTTTGGGGTTTTTTAAAATCTTTTAGTATTGCTGAAGAAAACCACTATCTGAGGACTTGCTGAAACTGTATCTATCTGCTGTTCAAAAAACACAAATGTTATGTATATTAAGATATTACCCATATATTTCAAGTGTTCAACTTTACCATATCACAAGCCCTAAGCTTGAGCCTGTAGAAATGTTATTTTTCAGCAATATTGAACTGCACAAAAAAACCTTCTGCAAAATAAATAGAATCAGGTATGAATTAAACATGATTCAATCTTAAATAGGTCTGCATATATAATTTTACTATAAAATCAATATTATTTTTTATTTTCCTATTAAACAATATAGTCAGCATTTTTCTATAAGCAGGACTGTCTTTTCGTGGTTTTCCAGGGCTTATATTATGCAAAACATCAAAGTACAAGCCCCACTTCATGAATATATATATCTTTTTTTTTTTCCCAGCAACTTCAGGAGTTTTAAAACTTGCCCAATTTTTTTGCTCTACACTGAAATACATTAATTGAATGGACAGCATGTATGCGTGTTAGACCACAAGGGACTGACTAGATAAAAGCCTTTTTTACCCGTATCAGTGGACCATGTCAACTGGCATACTGAAAGACTTAGTTATCTTTACATAAATATAATCAATGAAGGCTACATTTAACATTATTATTTAAGCAAAAATGCAGGAATGCCTGAGTACACACAGAAAAAAATACCTTTATTTTACCAGTACGTACTGCATGGTATAGCCCAACACATTGAATGCAGTAATATATATGTGCATTAATAGGTAAATACCCAGAATACACATGCTCATAATGCACTACAGATGGTTCTCCACTAATTATTTACATATTGCTATATGGAGGCTATGATGCTTATTGCTTTGATGACTGAATAACTTTGAAGCACTTCAAGGTGATGCTGTGTTCCACTTACAAATCCTCTCTTGTTCTTATATATGTGCTTAGCATACAAATTGGAACATTTCTATTTACAGGTCAGACACTAAGTGAACGATAATCTATATCAGATAATCGAAAGAATATAGTAACCTATGCTTCTTATTCATTGTTTATATAATTGACCAGTCAACAATTAAAAATTTAAGAATGATTTCTCTGCTTTCAATGTTTGTGTTGCTTTCTTAAGTCTTTGTGAATAACTGTTCAACAACTATTCAAAGTGGTTCAGGAATAAATCTCACATCAACCCTCTAATCTACACTGTTGTACTGGAATGACTTTTAAAAACAATAGTTGAAGTATCACCCTCTGTAAATCAGTTTTCCTCATCCAAAATTTTATTTTTTATAACAAAAGACACTTCAGAAGAGAAAATTATATTGTTTAATGTAATTGAAAAGAGCAATGCTATATTAATCAGTAATAATATAAATGATTTCATAATTCAGAGTAATTTTCCAAGCATGTGTATTATTAATACATAATTTCTATTGTTTAGATTTAACTATGAAGTCAATTTAGATTTATATACTCTTTTCTGATCTTCCTGGAAGAAGGATGATATAAATCAGAAGAGCAAAGCACTTCAGAAATGGTCTTGGAAGAGTGAAAGAGAAGACTTTTTGTAGTTTAAAGGTGAAAGAAGGCTTCTGCAAAAACTTCCAAATTACTTTGTTCCTCTGAGTCAGTTTAATCCCTTGGAGAGAATATCTTCTGGAGTGACCTCCTTGAACCTTTGTGACCAATGCAATAAAACACTGAAAGACCTAGAGATTAGAAAAGAGAGTCTTGAAACTAAAAAGAGTGTTCCTCAGGGCTATAAGTTACACCAACAGAGTGAGAATGAATCCCAGTGGGAAGGGAAGATCCTGTATCCTTACCATTAATTATCTGCTTCGTAATCTACTCCCATTATGATTGCAATACTTTCCAAATGCAGCTCTCCTTTCTCATGCCTGCAGCAATGCACATTGTTCCCTGTCTGACAAAACCCTTCTTGTTTGGGAATCACAAGCTATGTAAACTGCATAAAGAAAAGAATCAGATCTTTGTTGTGTTTATGCTACACATTTCTCTCCTGTGTTTTATACAAATGATTTGCCCATTGAACCCCATGATGTTCGAATAGCTTAACCTAAGAAATACTGATCTACATGTCTAAATGCTGCTTTATTCTGTGCACAGCTTTACCCACTCTGTGTGTATTCATTATTTATGCTTGTTCTTCCCTGTTATTTAAAAATGAAAGAAAACCAATTTTATTCTTGGGTACAACTTGAGGACACCAAAATCTTGCTCAGAATAATTCACAAGAATAATTTAGACCACAGACGAATACAGTGCATATGTTTGAAAAAAGAGGACTGTGTTTAATCTTGCAGATCATACAACTCGCCTCCATCTCATACTAGGAGCATTGTCCACTGGTACAACATGAGCTACAGACCACACTCCTGCACAAGCCTATTGAAGACACCACAGTCACATCCCCCAATTTACTGCCTCAGCATCCCATGCCATGTCTGCCTGAAGCCAGACACAGGGTCTTGGCACAGGAACTAAATGCTGTGGCCTCTAGTTGTAGAAAACCTCCTTGGTCTTGCCAGGATTGCTCTGATTCTGTTACTGCACTTGTACTGATAATAGAGCATTTCTTCCAGCCATGGTTCTGGGCCTTGAAAAATACAGGAAAGAAAGTTTTCAGAGAAAGCAATAAGACATGAAATGCACACCTGCAATTTCACAACAATGTCAAATTTAACTTTATGCCTGTATTCTTCACGGCCAAATATAGTGTACAAAAATTTTAAAGGTTTTCATAATTTTTTGCTCATGTTTTTGCCTTTTCCCAAGGATGCAAAATTACCAGAGCACTCAGAGTCTCTCAGTTGGCTTTGCTGAATACCATTTTTGCTAAAGCCTCACTCCTGAGTATATTAAGTATAATTCAGCAATGGCCCAGCTGTTAATGAAATGTAAGAACGAACACTAAAAAAAGAACAAGGTCTATAGTTTATGAAAGGATTTGTGGGAATTGGGGAACAATTACCATTCACTAAGACACTTGCTTTGCCAGCTGCATACATATATTCTATCTCCATGAAGACCCTAATCCACAAAGCTGAAATAGTCTTTCAGGGAAGGCCAATGTTTAGAGGGGTTCATTGTTACAAAGGCAAGCAAGATAATCAAGATTTAGTAACAGACATACTGGTTTGAACTGGGAATGTTTTTAAATTATTTTGTAGTTATTCAATAACCTTTTTCTTCTTTGCTTTGATTTTTTTTTTTTTCCTGAAAAATACTTGGGTCAGATTTTATTTTTAGGATTTACTGTTTAATTTTCTAATATTTTAAAAACACAGAAGAAAAGTGGCAATAGAGTAATCATTTTATACTAAGCAACAGCAAAAGAGTCATGAAGTGGAATCACAGTGTTCAAGTTCTTCATTTACAAAACACTCTTTTATCCCAAACACCTGCATCTTTCCCCAGGCTGAGGGAGCATTTTCACTTAGAACAGAATGTTAGAAGCTCTAGTGCATTATCACTTCAGATCACCTACAGCCAACTGATTCTGGGTGCCAATTAATGTTATTACCACCTAATCAAATGTTACTTAATGCAAACTGTGGGCTATACCCTTGGCTTTGTATAGTGCCTGAGATTCACAGTTGAACCATGTGCAAAGGGCAGTTTACAGAAACCGCAAATATTACTCTAGTTTCCAAGCTAGGCAGAGAATTAAAAAGAACTATATGTATTTCAAGAGAGAGGTTTTATTATAATTACTTTCAATGTATTATATGCAAAGGTCATATTGTCAAGAGTATCACAGGTTTAGAGGTTTCAAAAGCATAAATTTAGGAGGGAATCACTCCCTATTCTGTAGGAATATTTCCAAAATTGGAGGTGGGGGAAGGGTGGACTAGACAATCTCCAGAGACACCTTCCAACCTCAGCTGTTCTGTGATTCTCTAATAATTAGCACTCCATGTGGTGGCCATGCAACAATGATAGACAACCAGCCATGGTACACAGCCTTGTGCCTTCCCACAGCCATGTGGGTGGTAGCTCACACACCAAATCCAAGGTATCTTCCTTTTCACTTTCTTTTTCCTGAGAAAACACCTTAATCAGCATCTTGTAATCTAAGATGACATCTTCTGAATTTCTCCTGTCTCCTCTGTAAGTGTTACTACGATATTAACAGTAAGTGAAAAGACATGGAAAGCTTGGGCTTTCTGTGTTCAGGACTGCGTTTTCAGACCAAATTATTGCAAAAGTTCTGACAAAACTTTCTGACAGCCTTAATGCCATATTCTTCGTCTTGCCAAAGGACAAAACCAGCATAAAACCACAACGTTTAAACCATGCTGTGCATTATTTGGCTAATTTAACAGAAATGTTCACATACTCATTCTTGATTCAGATCAAATCAGGACTTAACAGAGCACATACTATACTGTGCAGCCACCACCTTCCTGCAAAGGGGAATAAGTGCTTCTCACATTCCCAGCAGAAATTATCCTATCAACATGCTTTGATCGGGATTTTATGGTTCAGAGCAAACAGTATACTTCTCCACCTCTGATGCAATATCAGAACATCTTGGACACAAAAGTATCTGAATGCAGACTGAACTTTTCCAATACCTTCCCAGGACGCCATTAAATTTGGATGGGAGCTGAGCTGTGGTAGCTGGGCCTGTATAATGCATTGGGTTAGTTGTAATCGTGTCACAGAATATGTGATCACTATTTGATACATTATTTGAAACCCTGCCAAAACATACTTGAGAAGTAAGCTATCTCACAAATTATTTCTGAATAATTTCTTTTCTATTATAATTAAAAGCTCACTTTATATACACTAGGCATCTTATTTCCTTAATTATTTTCAAACAGCTCCTGAATGGTTTATGCATTCATCCCCAAACACACCAGCCTGTTATTCCCCACTGGAATATAACATAAGCTGAATATCAATTATTGGAATATCTAAATTTCGAATATTATTTTCCAATATCTGATTTTTTACCAAACTTTTCATTATCAATTAAGTATGACTAGGAAAGTTCCCTACTACAGGAAGAAAAGAGCAATGTCATACTGGCAGGTATCCTCTACGTGTTGCATGCTATGCGATGGCTTAAGCACAGAAACATTTTGGACAACATGTCTGTATCAGTAGCTGATTTACACTTGACACCATTGCCAAGGGTTCTCCAGCTGGAAGGGCAATGTCCACCAGGAGACCACACTGGGTCTCCAGACCTTGCAGAATCCTATCTCCAAGCTGTGTTTGATTAAAGTTCATCGTACCCAGACCTTAACTGCTGACAGCCTCTTGATGTTGTAGTCCTCTTTGCGTGCCTTTGAGAGCCACCTTGAATAATTTCTCTCAGAGTTGTTCACAACTGAGTTTTAATACCTACTGCTTCTATTCTTCTCTTTAGCACTATTTTCTAGTGAAATGTAGATACAAGCACATACATTTAAACAAAGTCTTCATTATTCTTTCCTGACCAAGTGCCAAAAAGCTTTAAAATTAATGGCATTCAATCCTTTAATAACACCTTTGTATAATCTTGAATATGGCAAAGAAACACTTTGAGTTTTCTGTTTGATCTGTTTGGATTTTATTACTGCGTTGCACATGACAACAATCCTAATAAAACAGGAAAAAACCTTTTTTACTATATATTATCTTAGATTTTTAACAAATGAAATTCTTTTTGGTAACGCTTCATGCACTTATTGGGAATCCTAAGATATACTTGAAATTGCATAGAAATACAGGAATTAGAGTTTTAACCAAGGGAAAGGTAATAAAATCTGGAGTTTCTGTGTGCTCCAAATTCATATCTAATTCTCAATCTAACTGCATGATGTCAGTGCCTTGATTCTAATCTTCAAAGAAGATAACAGGTAAAGTAATTGCCATATTAATAGCTGCTTCCAACCTCGGAAACCACCAAGGTAGCTGCAATTTCATGTGCTCAAGCTTACTGTAAATGGTCTGAACCATAATGAAGGCTTTTGAAATGTGAAAGTAAAAGATTTGAAGAGGAGGAAGGTATGAAACTAGCTCCTAGAAACAGGTCAGAAAAATGCAAAATGCAACCATTTTGAAATATTACTCCATATTCAAGGCCCTTTTGTCTTGAACATGCTTTTGCTGTAATGTTTCCCAATAACTTAAGAGGTATAAGTGTAAAAAAATTGTACCAGAAAAACACGACCAGACAGTCAGACTGAGAAAAATGTGAAAGAATAAAAGGAGGGTTTTATCTGGCCAATTTCTGAAAAACCAGTTAGTAATGCAAACTGCAGAACAAACCTTCAAGCTTTTTGAAGTTTGGTGTTTTAGTTGTGGCTTTTTTTTGTTGTTTTGTTTGTTTGTTACTGAGTTTCTTTTAAGGTTCTAATTGTAGCCTACTAAAGAAGTAAGGTCTTGTTGTAATTACAGATGAAATTCTAACTGTAACTTCCTAAAAAGAGCACAGCTAGCACTTTTTGAAGTGAAGACAAGTCCACGTAAAAGAAAAAAGTCATATTTTGATGTAAGAAAATGTTGGCTATAGTTTCTTAAGAGAACGCTCAAAAGCAAACAAAAGTTGCTTGGGATTTAGATTTATTTTAATGAGCTTCCAGGAATATATCACTTATCTGTCCCAGTGACCACAGGTGGATATCCCTGCTGGGTAACACTTGGCTGGTCCTGAATAAAACAGAAGAGAGCAAACAAACAGAAGAGACAAAAGGAAAAAGGAACATATTTATGTCAGGTTGCACTTAATGAACACCTGCACTTCACAGGCCTTGGTAACTATTTACCAGCTTCTTCTCTCCAGATAAATATCTACTAAGAAATTAGTCCTCTTTCTGTATCACTGACAAATTAAATTAAACCCTTGAAGAGTGCTTGGAGGCAAACTATGCATAGGTTAATTTTCCCTTTTTGTATGTCAGGAAAATAAGCATCATGGGAGCACCTAATTAAAAAGGACTCAACCCTTTGTGCACGGTCATGCTTGTTGCTTTATAACAGAATGACTATTGATCTGGACATGGAGAATGCAGTTAAACAGAGTTTCTGGCTTCAGTGGTCCAACTGCTTGGGATCAGAGCACCCTAAAAGGTATCCATCAGAAAATCACCCGTGCAAACTTCAAACTGATCACAGTGAGTGAAATCACAAGGTATTATTACATATTGGAGAAAGGTCTCAACATCCTTTTCATCATTGCCAGGATAGGAACTTGACTCATTTGTCAAAATCTGCCTTCCTTCCTCTATTTGTGATGATGATTTATTCATGGTGGTACTGGTCCTGTGCAAGAGATTTATAAGCACCAAACAAGTTATCCAGAATGGCTAGTAGCCTGAAGTCAAGTTATATTTGTAGTCCACGTGCCCCAGCTAACAGGGAAAAACAGCTAACAAACCCCTGACACCAAGAGTGCTCCACAGCTAATTTAGTGTAGAAGTGCAGAAAAATAAGCAATACATTCTAGATACTGCTTTAAAAAAACTGATCAGAATGCAGGAAACAGCCACTCTTCATTGCATACTGTAAACCAACTAGTGACAGTTCAGCAACATGAGGCCCTAACTTCCCCCAGAGCTGTCCAGAGCAGAAGCTGAAATTCTGGTATGTCCAGCAGACTACTGTTCAGGTTGAAAATCTGTCCCCAGAAGAGTGTGCCATCCTGCCCATCAACCGTGTCTGTAAATCACCAGTGTCCTTATGGTATCATAGACATGAATGCCAGTACAGGACAACATGTTTTTCAAGGATGCTCAAGGACTGTCAGGAATCTGAACAACTGAAAAGTTAAAGGCTAGAGGTAGAAGTCATCCTAATGAAATTTACTTATGTGTCTAATCCAAATTAAACACCTGGGCATATCCAGGGGCTTTGTTCCACTCAGTTTGAAGTCCTGACCACAGGCTGAGATGCCAGTTCCTCTGGAGAGGACTATAGATGTTCAATGAGCATAAATGGAAATTAAACACTAGTCTGGAATAGCCAGGGAGGGTCAGAAGGTTTAGACTTGTTCTAGATTAGACATTTAGGTACCCAGGTATGCATGTCTTGGACTGAATACTGCCCTGACCTTCTAGCCTAGCTTAGGAAAATTTTGCCTTCATGGGTTGAGGGAAAACTACACCCAGCATAATGTTCCTCAAGACCTGCAATCAAACAGAAGTCTGTGCAGGAGTATTTTAGCTCCTGACTAACTCAAATGGGTCACTTTCAGACTTTTAACCTTTATGAGTAAGGAGCAACTCACAGCACAATCACAGAACAGCTCTTCCTCATGTGTTAATCCCTTATTACTTTTTGGTTTTTCTTTAAAATTTCCCAGAGGAAATAATCTCATTCTAGAAATATTCATGCTCTGTCCTTTATTCCTTCTATTCATCTCAGTCCCCTCTTTACTTTTGGCTACACCATAAATTATAGTGGTTTTTCTTCATCTCTCTCTCCTTTTTTCATAGCCTCAAATTACTTTTTTTCTGGGTGGTTATACAATCATCTGCTACACTGACCTGGATCTGAAGAAAACAGACCTTGTATTCTTTATTTTAAATGCTAAACAGGGCGAAAGAAAATGAAAATTCTATTGGCAAAAGATTCTTCACACAAATTCTATATTTTATCTACCGAATACACAGTTTTTGCATTCACAGATTTTGCATACACAGTCATAGAAAAATACTTAGAGAAAATAACACTACTGGTATTATTGCATTAATGTCAAAACAAATGTTCCGTGCTTTGATAGCAAGAAAGTCAGTCCATCACCAAGGGTCAATTGCTTTTGCTAAAGGTGGCTT
This sequence comes from Margarornis squamiger, assembly GCA_035222235.1. NCBI lineage: Eukaryota > Metazoa > Chordata > Aves > Passeriformes > Furnariidae > Margarornis > Margarornis squamiger. The sequence continues at coordinate 126,802,597 of JAWWTY010000077.1, forward strand.
GGTTGTCATTAAAACAAATACACTGTTGTGACAAAAGCATCATAGGAATTATGCTCTGTGCCCCTTACAAAAGGAGCCTTGACATCCTACAACAAAACTGGACCTTCTGTACAAAAGGCCAAAAGCTTCAAATACTCTGTGTATGACAGCAGAGAACAGGAGAGGTCAAAGTGCACCTCCTGGTGTCTTATGTCCTCATAATAGCTGCTAGTGAAAAAATGGATTATCCTAGGAAATTGACCATATACTACAAAGGCAGAAACAGGGCTCTCAGTGTTCTTTGCCAGCCTGTCAAGGGAAATCCTGACCTCAAGTCTTCAGTGTCTGAGCGGCCAGGTACCCAAACTGCTTCACAATCAGCTTAAGACACCCCCTGTGCCCTGCCCAACACCTGACTCCAGTCAAACTTTAGTGCTACTGGGAAGTACATTACAGAACATGGGATCTTGTCTCATTTGGCAAGTGTGCATTTTCAGATTCTTTCAAATGTTTTGCAATATGTTTATCTCAGAGTGTGTTGATACCAAAAAAGATACTTGCTACAATGTAGTCTTCATAAACAAAATAATATATTACCTCAAACTGAAAATAAGACAGTAATTCAATACAGAAATTTATAGACAACATACAACACTTGAATTAATTTTAAAGGCTGCACTTACAGTCCCCCTTGGGTTAAAGCTTTTCTAACACATCAGGGAGAATCAAGCAAACAAAGTCTATGTTTTTGCATAGAGTGTTTTATGCTCAATACTTCAATATTTATGTGTGCAATTATTTACCCTACACAAAAATATAGTCTTTGTGTGTTTCATTTATTCAACACTTCAGAACTGCTAATACCCATGGGTATATTACACCCACAGGTTTATTCCTCTGACAATGCTTACTTCAGAAAAATGAAATTTTTACATTTTAAATTAAAGCTAGCTCTAATTTGCAATTGTAATGTACTGTAAGAGATTATTATACAGTATGTGTGCCAAAGGAGCTGCCTTATGCTGGTAAGGTACACTATAGTACAGGCTGCTGTGAATGAATGTGACACATGAGAATGGGGGAAAAGATACATCAACTAACTCAGGTTTCTAACTGTAACAACTCCACACTGATAAAGTAATTTCAGACGTGGTTGATAATCTGCTAGAACACACCAATCTCTCCAGGCTGGCAAGGAAACGTCACTCACACACTACTCACCTGCAAAACAAACAATGTCTTTGTAATTATGCAGAAAAAGTGATGTCCCCAGGGTATCTCCCTTTTTGAATTGCCTTGGCATTAACTCTTCTATTGTTGAAGATTTTATCACGGAATCTTTCTGTTTATATTGCATAAATAGAAAATTCTCAGTGCTCTAGTTACAAATATTCATCTTCTGACTGAGCCTAGACCTATGCTAGGTGCCAATGTCAATGATCCTTATTCCAAGAAGCCACTCTGTAATGTGGCTTCCTCCCTGATCTCTCTGCAGAGCGAGTATGCTAAACTACCATTGTTTAATTCCACTCTCACAGCAGAGAAGCTCCTGATCCATCATTATGCTCCTCTTTCTTCAGAGCTAGAAGCAGGACACAAGATATAGCTTGGCTATACCATCTCCAGTACCCACTTCTATATTGTGAGTGGTGAAAAAACAAAAAGATTCACTCTGGATGATGCTGTACTACCTTAGTTAATAAATTTTCAGAGTGTTACTATTTCTCGAGGGGTAGTTTGTTGTCCTTAATGCAGCAGGAACAACAGAGTTCAAGCTCCTTGACAGCTTTAGTTGTCCTGCAGAAAGAGACTGCCCATCCCTCATAAACAACCACAAGGGTTCACAGGATTTGTGGTCTGAAAGAGGACAGATGCTCCCAGGGAGCACTTCCAGAGGTCAGAGGCAGAGGTGCCAAGGGTCTGCTTACACTGATTGCGGGCATCATCTTGTTATAGGCGAATCAGCGACGAGCTAAGCCTAGTTTTATTTAATTAATTTTTATTTATTTAATTAAAGGGAAAAAAAATTGGTTATTAA
>JAWWTY010000077.1:126805276-126880425 GCA_035222235.1 Margarornis squamiger
AATATACACATGAGAATAATTACAACATAACTCTTCTCAGTTTGATTCTAGCAAATTAACAAATTCACCTATTTCAATCTGGTTGTATATTAGAAGAGTATCTTAAAAAGGCATGTATGAAAACAGACCCCTTTGCTATCGGGTATTGTTTGCTGCCAGTGACTGCGGCATGCGAGTTACTCTCCCTGATGTGGTCTACCAAGTATTTCCTGCATAAAACCAATAAACTGTGAGAGTGTTATTTGTTCCCCCACCTCCCACTTTTTCTAATTTTCACTGCAAACACAGCTTATTTACACTCTGTCTCTTTTAAAAATCAAGTGTCAACCAAGTGCTAAACTGCTGCTATTTGCCAATGTTTCATTAACACCTTATTAACTTCCAACAGCTGAAGGTGACTGGACCCTCACCTCTGTTTATTTCCTCAAAGTAACAGTTAACTGAAGCATCAGGATAGAGGCACCCCTGTAAATATGACTGAAAACAAATATGCACACAGAATATAATCAGGCACAACTTCAGATCTGCTCACAGACATATCTAGTTAATTTTATGCACAGTCACATACTATCAAGTTTGGAGCTCAGATTCTTATTAGAGATGATAATAAAGATCTCTGTGTGCTTCCCCCATCCCCCCAATCCATATCAGAAACTGGCTAAAACAGAAATACGAACCTTGTAAAAATTATGTCACCAGTCATTTCAGTTTAAATATCAGGTATAAAGGTGTGCTCCTCTTGTCATGTAAATCAGCACAGCTTCACTTACTCCTATGAAAACTGTAGTGGTTTACACAGCTGAGCCTCCAGCCTGTGTATAAACATTCTTTTATATTGAATCCCACTCTGTGTAGATAGAACTGTAAAAGAAGGAAAGAAAGAACAAACCAAACCAAACACACAAACAATAACAAAAAAAGGCAAAACCTAAGAAATAGGACTCCCAGAGCAGGAAAACAGGAAACATTCTCCTTTAGAGGCATCCCTGAGGAATTAAAACCTTTCTTTTGCTTTCCCCTATTCCTCTGCCCTAATCTCCCTCTCCCCTCACCCACTTCTGTGTTCTCTAATTTGAAAGGAAAGGGACAGCTTAGAAATATATGTTTGCTATATCTCCCTCTTTCTCTGTTTTTCATTTTATGAGCAAATATTTCCTGCTGTTTTTTTGTCCCACCCCTCCAGACTATCATTCTGCACACCTGGAAAAAGGAACCAATTTGATGGAAAGCAATATACAGAGATTTTTGCTCCTCTGCCCAAACAGGCAAGGTCTTTTGAGCTTTACTAATGCTAGAGATGCTGGAGTTGTTCTGGTTGTTCTCCAGTTCATACTTCTATTTTCAAATGGCCTATTGGTTTCTACAACTGCATCACACATGTATCAACACTGGAAGCTTGGCTGTCAGAGGGCTGGTTATCACTTTTCATTGTCCAAAGAGGAAGAATACAGACATTTCCAACAAGTTAAAATGGGGGAGGTCTCTTCTATCATAATGAGCATTCAAGAACTTGAACTACTCTTTCTGATTTTGGTTATCATTCTGATATCAACAATAAAATTTTAATGCATATAATGAGAAAAAAACCCCAACATACACAAAAGATACACAACAAATCCCAAATCACTTTCTGAAATATCCACTGGAAAAACTGGCAAATCATAAAGAAGCTAAGGTAGAAGGAGTAAAAGGAAAGGAATTCACAGGTATTTGGACAGAAGTCTAAAGTCTAGAAGTACAAAGAATGATATAGGTAATTATTAAAATATGAATAAAGTAAATGGGATGCTGGTGCCACTAACAAAAGTAGTGTATCCAGTCTTTGCAAGGCTGGAACCTTGAACCATATTTCTCATCTCAAAATATTGTGTTAAACTAGAACATTTTAAAAAATATTTCCAAACTCATAACTTGAGAATTCATATAGCTTACCTGATATTTTTTTGAATCAACCCAGGAACACTCCCAGGCTTTACTAGTTTTGGTATAAACTAGTGGGTAAATTTTAATCTTTTATTCTATTAGTGTTCTACTCTGTCTATGCTTATTGTTGCACACAGACTTGTGTTCAAAGATTTAAAAAAGTCTGCAAGGCGGTATATTTTACTTGAGGATTGAAATTAATGCTTTGCTCTCAGATCTCTGCAAGTATGTTGGACCAAATTTTGGTCTCATTATCACCAATATAAATCTGGAATAGTTCCACTACTCTCTGTAATGTTACTCCCAATACATGCTGATTTAACTGAGTTCACAAGCTGGTCCATTGACCTAAGTGGTGTCAGTGGGAATGTACTGTGAAGAAAATTTGATCTACTAAATTCAAATCCTCAAGGTGTTGTTCTAGCAGCCAAGTTGTTTAGAAAGAAAACACTGAACTTGAATGTTGACCCTCCATCCCAGCTGGATCTCCACGTAAACTGTGCTCCTGCTGTAGCCTTTTAAATAGATCAGCAATTTACATTTTAAATAGATCAGCAATTCAAATTAGAGAAATGCCAGAATGTAGGAGTGGGGAGAATTTAGCACTACCTGAAATTTCATCAGTATTCAGCAGTGTAATTCTCCTTACGTTTTCTGAGAGCAGGGACTGGATGGGTTGTAAGGATTCAGCTACTGCATATATGCACGCAGGTAAAGGTCTAGCAAAGATGGACATAGCATCCCAGACTGTCACCAGACCTTGACTGGCCGTATGTAGGAATAGGTACCCTTTTCAGAAGAATTTGTAACGGGAAGCTAGAACTTGTTTTTCGCTTAGGAAGCCTTTTTTCGCTTGCACAGTGTCTCTCTCTGGTAGGACAGATAACCTTCGCAGACATGCACTGGGCCTCCTCGGGCCAGAGAGGGCGGCGGAGGACAGAGAGAAGATAAAAAGCCCTGGAAGACCACGGGAACTGCCTTACCCTGAGGCTGGTGCTGTCTTGCAGCACTGTGAGGTTTTGTAAGTTTTCAGCGTCCTCGTCTCCAAAATAAACCTGTTTTGAATTCTTTCCACTGTCATGGCATTTTGGGGGATACCTGGTGTATCTTACTTCAAACCATAGCAGGTAGGCTCAGGGACAAATCTTGCTGGGGAGAAACCTGCCAAAAAAACACTTCAGACAACTGTGGGAGACAAAACAGTGTTCTGGCCCAGCATGGTTTACTCATGCAGATGTGTCCCACAACTATTCAGTGTGGGCAATGGAGTATATGAAACTGGAATGCAACAAGACAATGGGTCTGTGCTCCAATTCATGTTCCTTTAAATGCCAAAATATTTCCAAGAACAGAAGGTGTTTGTTCCTGGGAGTTCTGGGATCTAAAATGGATGTGGGAGCCTCAGGGTTGATCTATAGTCACCTGTGGGTTTTTAAATCATATTCTTGAATTTTAGCACCAAAGTAGGTGGTTCAAATCTCACCAAAGATAAATTACTGGCAGTGAGAGCAATGCGTGAACTTAGGAAAATGTAAATGAAAAGGCCAGTGTGAAACTGTATGACTACATGGTGTTTTCTCCTGAAGGCCCCAGCCCACGTCAGTCTATGTCATACAGTGGCTCATCACGTCCTGCCAGACAGGGATCTGCCCTTCTGCCTTCCCATGGAGCCCATGGCAACAGTCACTTGCCCATGAGGGCCCAACCCATGCCCTGTACAACAAGCCTGTGGGGTTACTTATGAGGAAGAAGCACACAGTTCTTCTGAATCTGCAGTGGGAAAACACACAACTGACACAGAATGAGATTTTAATGAGATATTTTGTTTGTTTGCTGCTTTTCGTAGTGCTTCCTCATTTATTTGTCTCTCCCTTCACATATTTAACCACTGCTGCTGGGCACTGAAAGCACTTTGAGCTGTATTATTTCCACCTTTGACCTTCAGTGCCGATCTTAGTCTGAATGAGCCTGATGATGATAAGATGCTGCTGTGCTTCCGAAGCCCAGATTTTTCCCTTGAAGAAAGAGTGAAGCCTCTGTACTTACACTCATCTACATCCCTTGCTTCACATGCACAAAGAGCCTTTAATTGCTGCCATGCATTAAAGGCATGTAATGCAGTCATGCATCCCTCATACCCACTATGCTACATCTGTCTGTCCTTCACTGAAGGAATACCACTGCATTTTATCTGCCTGCCTCATGCCCTGACACAGTGTAGAGCAGTGTCACACACCTCAGCGTCTGCCCTAAAAGCATCTGCGCCAATCACAACACAATTATTCTTAATCCCTCAAACTCTGGTGTTTGTTCACCTCACACCAGGAGGAAGAATAGGGGGCACTTGCTTGGGAAAAACAAGAACAACTGTGGGAGATCCTCTCAGGAGCAGCTCTGTCAACGAGGACATTTGCCTCATTGACAGCCCCACGCAGCCTGTCGGCTTGGCTGCTGCTCTCCACAAGAGAAATGGCAACATTTCAGGCTGTTAAGGGTGTGATTGATGGGTGTTGTCAGTCCCTACCTGTCAGCTCATTGCACTGACAGGATTGAGATCACCCCAGGGGAGACAGCCTTTCACAATACAGCCCACCCATCCTGTTCAGTGAGACCCTGATGTCCTGCCACAGCGCTGCTGGCAGGTGGTAATCTACTTGGTGGGACTGGGGAAGGGCAAGCAAAGGGCTGGGACCTCAGTTTTTGCTGGCAATGGCAACGACATCTCTCTCAGAAATACCTGGAGACGCTGGAGCAGGGCTGCAAGAGCAGCTGAAGCAGGCTGGCTGCTGCAGAGCGCTGGTTCAGCCCGGGGTTAGGATAGATCCTGCTGCTGCAGCTGCAGCTGCGGGGACGTCAGTGGGAGAAACTTGTGGGATGCTGGCACGACTCCATGGCTTTGCATATGCAACATTAAACATGTGCAGAAGGTTTGCAGAATGTGCTCCTGAGCCCAAGGGATGACAGAGGTGATATAGCCATTTACCCCTGCCTGGAGGAATCCCCCACGGATGTGCATGGCAGTGCTGGCACATGTAGGTGTGAATTCCTCACCCTGCAGGAGGAAGGCTCAATGTCATTTGACTGTTCTCTGCTTTCGCATCAACCTACACAGAAGAGTCTGGTCAGGATAACAATTCACCCTAGGAACTAGGGATGTTTTTTTCTGTTTTGTGTTTGCTAGCAGGAGGTTTAAGGCTGTTTTTCAACATTGCAGTTTAAAGAGGATCTTTTCACCTGCAAGAATATAAAAAACCTCAGACCATTCAGCCAGTGTTAACAGCAACAAAGCAATAACAAGAAAATTCAACTGCCTTTCAGCAGTCTATTCCCTTTCAGGCTGTCCCCTTCGCTTCCCCACCCTCTGTCCCCCAAGACCAGCAGTGGTTAACTTTTGTGCAGCTTGACCTGCCTCTCTCTGCACGTGGCTCAAGTCAGCACTGGAGCTCTCAGGCCAGGAAATCCCAGCGGGGCCATCCAAAGCCCCATGACATCAGTGGAAAGACTCCCATTGGCGTCAGAAGAAGCTGCATCAAGCCCAGGTTGAACAAAGCCATCTTTCCTTCAAAACTTGACAGCTCAAAGGCTCGCATTGTCCATGCATTAATACTTTTGGGAACTTGCTACGGTGTCTGCAAGGTGAGTGCTGATGTGACGGCTGGATCATTCCTTTCAGCTGATGCCTCAGATTAGAGTGCGTCTCACAGCTTCCCTTTCCCCTCCAAATCAAAGGCAGCAACTGCAGCTGCACAGAGCGGCAAGTCTATTTAGTTTCTGTGGGCCAACAGCCACCAGCTGTAGAGGCTGCTGTGCTTTTTGCTGGATGGGAGCTTTTAATTCCAACAGACAATGTGTACAAATATTTCCCATATCAAAAATGTTCCATATCTTCCTAAATTAATTAAATGCTAATTTTCTAATCAGGTGGCAACAATGACAACAACCTGTTATCAGAATGCTAGCTACTGCCCGTAACCAACCAGTGAACACAGAACCCTTGTGCTGTTATTAAACTGCATTCCTGTATTAATTAATTACTTTTGCAGCTGTATTATTCTGAAGCTGGACACAAATGTGGATAGTAATTAAATGAAAAAACATTTACATCATTTGGAAATTGCAGAGGTGCTTTGTGGTATTTATTATTTTGCAGTGTTGTTATAGAAACCCGTCATGCTTTCTCATGTCCACTGCATGCTAGTTTAGCAAGAAATGGTGGAAGGAAAACTCAGGATAAAAATGCTGTTTGTTGTGATTTAATCCCAGCCAGAAATAAAGCTCCCTGCAGCCACTTGTTAACTCCCCCACCAGTGGGATGGGGGAGAGAACTGGAAGGGTGAAAGTCAGAAAACCTGTGGGTTGAAATAAAGATAGTTTAACAGGGAAAGCAAAAGCCACACACACAAGCAAAGCAAGGAATTCATTCACTTCTTCCCATGGTCAGGCAGGTGTTCAACCATACCCAGGAGAGCAGGGCCCCATCACAAGTAACAGTTACTTGGGAACATAAATGGCATCATTCCAAATGTCCCTCACTTCCTCATTCTTCTCCACACTTTATATACTGAGCATGATGTCATATGGTATGAAATGCCCCTTTGGTCAGTTTGGATCACCTGTCTTGGCTGCATCTCCTCCCAACCTCCCATGCAACCCTCAATGTTCTTGTCAGTGTGGCAGTGTGAAAAACAGAAAGGGCCTTGCTTCTGTGTAAGCACTGCTCAGCAAAAACAAAAATATCTCTATTATCAACACTATGTTCAGCACAAATCCAAAACACAGCCCCATACCAGCCACTGTGAAGAAAATTACCCCAGACAAAACCAGCACACTGTTCAATATACATCAAGCATAAGTTAAAGTTTAAAAGTTTCCGGAGTTGTGCAATAAGTATGAAAAAGTCACTTGGAATTCAGATGGAAGAGTGGCCATACATGGGTCATGGTTTTGTACTCAGAAAAGAACCTAGGTGTTTAAATCTTGGTAGAGGCAGAATTTATGTGCTTACATCCAGAACAGAGACTCTGCTGTCTGCTTCAGGAGGTTTCCAAACTCTTAGTTCCGCTGCCAGTACAAAAGGTTCCCAGACAACTTGAATTCTGGTCATACCCAAGAGCTCTTCAGTCTTAAGAAAGGTCAAGTTGCCCAACATTCAGCTCAGGCACCAGCTTAGTTGGGACACAAAAATATATTATTCTGTTTATCTTCCCCCAGGGCTGGTCTGAGTGCTTTGAAAATTCCTACCAAACAGCTCTGAAATTGGATTTTTCATAAAACACAATGGCAGCTATTGATTTCTTTTGAAATATGTTTGCTGGAGTCCCCCTCTTGTCTAAGCTACTGCAGTATTTGAATGGGATATGAGAGATACAGCTCAATGTCTCACTCTGCCCAGTGAGAGCTCATTCCTCCTTTGATATACTCTAGTCAGGAGACTTCATCTCCCTGGAAGTTGGTGTGAGATTTTCTCATCCCTTCTCACAGAAAAGGAATAGTAATTTCCATGAGGACTGAGATTTAGAGATGTGACAGCTACTCCACCTTTGACAGAGATGGCACCTGCTACCATCAAGAGAGCACTCAGGTGGTGGGAAAAGGAACAAGTCTTCTTGATAGCACTGAAATTGAAAAGCCTGTTGAAAAGCCATTCCAAAATGGGGAAGGGCATGGGATTTCAGACAGCCTCCTCACTTTTACATTTCCACACCCTGTGATCAAGCATGCTTCACTCTCCAACATGTCCATGTGCTGTTCATGGATGCTGGGTACCCAAATAAGGATCAGGTACTGATGAGAAAGTGCATACACCAGTAGTAGAGTGTTGTGACAGGTAAAACCTTCACTGGTCTTTAATCCTCTTAAATTCTGTGATTTGTATTTGGGAACCTTCAAATATTTTTCTGCCAATAGCCAGCAGGTTTCATAGGTGCAAAGGACAGGTTTTTCCCCCACTGGAGAACAGACTATGCTTATAATGACACAGATTTTATTAGGAATTAATTGTATGCATTATGTTTAGATAATCAGTTAATGCATTTCCGTGTAGAACATTTTATACCCATTCTCTTAATAATATGAATATCATCCCAGTGATCAACAGGTCCTGTAAACCATTTCTCTGAGTGCTTCACACAGTTAGTGTAATGATGTCCTACACAGGACTAATAAGGTCTGACAGAAAAATGAAGACATAATGTGAAATTCATATTCAAATATGTTTAAAACAACTTGTTTACTGAATTCAGACAAATACCTCCGAACTGTTTTCATTACATTTACTGCTACCTGAGTTACGCTAAAAAATACAAAACTGATAGTAAACTATGAATCTATTGACATTAAGCAATAGATAGACAAACAACTCTGCTGTATTCCTGTGTGCTTCTTTCTACTCCTAATATGGACAGATAAATTCTTAGTATTCAGTCCTAGTAGTTGATGACAATGTTCATCATCATAATAATAATGATGATGATAATAGTAAAATAATTTACATTTAAATAGAATGTTTCCCTGAAATAATTCTACAAACTGTGCAAAATGATGCAGTGGGACCACTTCATCCAGTTATTGAAATGCAGCCACCTCTGGAATAAATCACATCATCTGCTTAAACACAGGTAACGTCAATCCTCTATGATAGATTAGGATCAGGAGAAGTATTGTAACTAAGGAATAATAAGGAAATTATTTGAATTCACATTTGTAGGAAAACTGCAGCTAAAACCTCTTTGCTTTGGAGAAAAGTCCTATAGGGTGTTTATAATTATTAGGTTTTTGAGGTTTTTCTTCATCCTAATGGCAATATCTTAAGCTGTGCAGCAATCTCAACACCATACTGAAGGATGGAAAAACCTGGCTGTGATGTACCAGCACTGCAGCTCCCCAATGGCTGTGAAACATGTCCTGAGCAGATTTGAAGATGAAGCCTGTTGGTGCCATGCAGTGAGTGAACTGCTTTTTAAGATGCCTATTTTCATCTCAATGTATTGCTTTCATCTTAATGTATTTGGTATTATTCAGCATAGTGGATTTAATTAAAAATATTTAAAAGTATTTAAATTATTAATGATTTAATAATTAGAAAAAAGGATTTTAATCCATGACTGAATAATGTGTACTATCCAATTTATTTTTTGGAAATAATGGTCTAGGTTTATGCTTTTCCCTATATTTTCAAGTCAGCACTACTTAGAAGTTGCAATTTTGTCACACTGGCTTGCTGCAGAACACAGTGAGTGCAAAACACCTTATTTAATGCAGCCCAAGAAAACACACATGCTTGTGGGAGACAGGAATTGACACAGTATCCTGAAGTTCTGCTAAAATCTCAGTGGTGGTTAGAGATACAGTGATGTGAAAAACATTGGGGAAAAAACAAATCACAAGTCATAAACAAAAAGGATATAATTATGCCAGAGAAAACTTACAACATTTACACCATTAGTGATAGGACAAGAGATAATGGCTTTGAATTGAAAAAGGGTAGGTTTTGATATTAGGAAGAAATTCTTTACTGTGAGGATGCTGAGGCACTGGAACAAGTTGACCAGAATGGTTGTGGATGCCTCATCCCTGAAAATGTTCAAGGCCAGGTTGGATGGGGCTTGAAGCAATAGTGGAAGGTGTCCCTGCCCATGGCAGGGGGGTTAGAACTGGATGAGCTTTAAGGTCCCTTCCAATGAAAACCATTCTATGATTAGGTGAATGTGACCACCAAGTCTTGCTCAATGCAACATTCACGCACAATCATGTGTATTCACTCTCCATATAGGCAAAAAGCAGGGGCTAGCCTGGGACCAGCTGGAGACAGCCCTTCAGAGATCATGGGCCTACACATCCAAGCACACCCACAAGTAAAGTTAATATTGCCATGGCATGAAGTGGGTCAGTGCGTTACTAGATAGGTTGTTGCAAGTCACCTGTGGTCCCACTGTGGACAGGGAGCAGACATCCTGGAAGACAACAGCCCTTTGGTGGCATATTCACCCATCTGCAACTCTGGACTGCCTGCTGCTCTCCAGAGACTTCTGGAGTGGACAGCTGTTCACTGTACATTCAGGATCAGCTGAGAATCAACCCTAAACCAAACCAATCTCTAAATTCCTTCAATGTCTCACTGGAGTCAGATTTAGACACCAGCCTCCTGACAGCTTAGCATATATCGGCTCTGTGTCCCCTGTGGCTGCTGCTCATGTGCATTCTTGGCTTCATTTTGCCTCCAGGGTATTGCTTGCTCAGGTCTACTGCAGAGAGAAGCTCTGTCAATACTAAAACTGCTCGGAAGGCTGATGCAGCAGCTGGGAGTACATCGGCTGCACTGGCCCTGAAGAAACTCCAGACTTCCAGAGCAGGCAATACAACCGGGAGAAGCACATCTTGAGGGCATAACCATGAACAGACTCCAAAACAGGCTGCCCTGCCAGAGACCCTGCACCCACCTCTATGAGCAACGGTGATCTGTGCTAGCCACACTGAATCAAGCCACTATCTGTGTGGGCTTTTTTTCCTTTAATGCAGCTGCCATATATCCAAAAAACAAGTCATTAGGAACATAACAGTATTAGTCAAATCAACTTTGTTTTTCAGAAGTATGAAAGCCAGTGACACAATTCACAAATAGTGGGTGTTGGTGGGTGGGAGTATTAAGCAGTTTTTCAAGCGCTTTCCTCCTGTGTGCACAAATTTTCATTCTTGCAGAGGCCTCCTGCATAATCGCTGTGAAGGGTCACACAAGGTTTGTTTTTCCCAAGCTCCCAAGCGAAGTGAGCTGGCCAGATTCTTGGGATTCAGATGGAGAGAGTGCTGCTCCTTTGGGCCATGGCATTGCTGTGGATTTGAGGTCTGGAAGAAGGGGCTGCTCTGCTTGCTGTCCTCATTTCAGTGCCATCTATTCAGCCTTCCACATCACTGATTATTCCTCCACTGGGCATAGATGGTCCAAAGCTTTTTTCACTGTGCTTTCCAAGAGGAACAACAGTGTCTTTCCCAGAGTACTTTATCCCACTTCCACCTCCAAGGACAACTGTGATGTCTGCCTCTAAATAATTAAGACTAGTATAAAGTAGAGGTTTTACAGACTATCCTCTTTTTCCTCCTCATTAGCCTGCCAGCTTCATCTCTCAGGCCATGGTAAGGTCAAGGAACACCTTGTGAGAGGAGCAACATAAGACAAAATCTTTCACGCATTTAACAGTCTCTGTATTCCTCAAGACTTTTGAGACAAAGGAGAACTTGACAGAGTGTGAACATGTTGCTGGTGGATCTGTTTTTGATATTTGACTGTGAGGCATGTAATAGTGGGGTATCTATATAAGCTACAATTTAATGAACTGAGAGCTTTATTTCTGCAGCTTTCTAAACTGGGGCAGTTAGGTATCCTGGTGTTTTGTAATCCTGTTTTACTTAATTAAAGTATTCCTGTTGGCTGGGTGGAAAGATGTGTTACCCTCTTACTGGCACATGATGAAAGGAGACATCATTAGTGTACATGACTCCTTTCTCAGACCCCACCAGAGCTAGGGCCTCTGTAGTTCCTGTGGAACAGAATTAACATATTTCTTATTGAAATGGGTTCTTTGTTTTGCATTTTTTTTCTCTCATATCCCATTGCATCAATTTCCTTCTTTCAAGAATTAAACTGCTTAGCTATCTGTAATGTGCCGAGATTTTTGTGAAGCTTTACAAATGAACCTTTGCTGTTAGGCTAAGGAAGGTTTATTTTAGCGCTTTTAGTTCCTACAGTCCTGAGTTATTAATGAACAACTTTTCATCATGAGACACAACTTTTCAAGCATGAGACACACTTCTCATGATCTTGACTCTTACCTCTGAAAAGATTGCATTGGGGTCCTCTCGTAAGTTTTCTTGGGTTTGTGCCATTGGAGGAGGGAATCCATAAGAAGCAGCATCTGGCAGAACATCTGCATCAAGTCCCTGCTGACATCCTAAGATCTGTCTGCCCAGGCTCACTCCTCCCTTAGTACAGTGCTTGACATATCTAGTACCCCAGTGCCAGACAACCTCAGCAAATACTTCTCTCTCCAAGGGAGGCTGTGTCAGTTTTTCAGTGTTTTCAACTTGTGTTATCTCATTGCTAAGCTGATGGAAGAGTACAGAGACTCTTTTCAATCTGCTTACGGCTCTCTGGAAGGAATTTGCTGAAGAGTCTTGATATGAGCCAGCTGGAAGGACTGATCTAGGTGCAAAGATCAAACCCAGCCTTCTCCAGACCAATGACCCTGAAGTTTTAATTCTTTACAAAGGACAGGAAAACTCAGATGGTAACTGAGATAAATGCTGATGAGTGGATGTGACAGGTCTGTTCCTTAAGGCTTTGAAAGGAAGCAGCAAGGCAGTGCTGAAGGCCCCCAGGCCAGCTCTAGTTCGCTGCGAGGCTGAAAGTCAGTTATAATTTTTTTCTGTTATTCTACATCACTTTGAGTTATACATTATTGTACATACCCTCTGGTAGACCCTTTCAGAGCAACTGAATAACTCAGTGTTTAACAAAGATATTTTAATTGTCTTGTTTAAGTTCTGGAAAATACAAGATCATTTTCCGCTCTGAGTTGGCCGTGATGATCCCCAAACTAGTGGTGGAATAGAGGGAATAATAGCTTTGTGGAAACTATTCTAAAGATCTGTATTGTAAGGAATAGTGGATCAATTCTATATTTGTATTATCTTTTAAATTGAACATGTTTTATGCCTATGCACAACCCCTGTGCTGCAGGAATGATTTTTGTTTCCAAATGCCCTGGCCCACAGGGAACATTTTTTCTTCTGTCTGTGAAGACATATAAAGTAGAACTTATCTTCTTCTGTAAATAGGAATTATTTTAGTAAGAGACATCTCTTCTGCGTATAGGAGCATAATAGAGTGTAGAAGAAACACTTGCCTCTGTGTGTTTGAGGGTGCTACAATCACAAGCAAAGTAGATTGTCTGAGATGTGTTGCCTCTCCATCACTCCATAACTCTGACATAGCCCAGTCACAGCAGCGTGTATATGAGAGGTTGAATAATACATGTGAACAGTCTCCTGAGCATTTATTTAACTCCTTGCATTTGTCCTTCAGGCATTTCCTACTCCATCATGATATCAACTTGAAAATTTCCTAACACAGATGGTAGAACTCATAGACAAGGAAAAATTTCAAAAATATTGCTCTTTTTAGAGTCATGCATCTCATATTTCTGTGGAAAATTTACCACATTTCAGCATCCCAGTCTTTGAAAAAAGTAATACATATTATGAGAATTCCAGTTTTGAGGCAACCATTAACCAAGGGGATGTAATTATCATCCTGTATCATTTCAGATGAGAAAGCTGCATTGGACCAAACCATACCACCCACAAACAAAACCTACTTTTCTATTAATTAAAAGCAGCTGATGATAATTTTATTAAAAAAAAATTTAAAAATTCAGACATATTCTCATGTCACACAACCATGTTTATAACTTGTCTTATTTTAATGTGAACTCACAAGCATTCATGTATAAGGGCAAGGACTGTAAAATATAATTCTCAAGAACAAGTTGCTCTTTAAAATAAAAATCTATATAGTGCACTGGGAAAATGTCCTTCACATACATTACCTAGTTTAAATTAATTTGTGCCTTTGGTAATGATCTGAAGAAGCTGCTCTACTCTCTTTTCTGTTTAGCGGCAGAGATGAAGTGGAACAAAGGTAAAGTACTACCTGAGAAAAACAGCTCAAGAACAGCTACGATTAATGAACAGATAAACAAAAATACGGTCACATGCTTTTTAAGAATGAACAATCAAGAGTTCTTTAGGGCAGGAAAACTCCAGACCACTGTTGTTCAAACAGCCCTGCTTCAAGTAGACAAGCACAGCACCTTAGCTCATCTTTTAAACGAGAAGGAAGGAAGTAATCAAAAAGGAAGTAGGCAAAACCCTGACTTTCACTACGCTTGCTGGTCCAAAGGTTCCTCAGGCAGAAAAACTAAATAAAGCTGCCCTGAATTCAGAATTTGCTGTCCCTGCCAAACCAGAGCAAGTCTTACTATATTACACAGTAATACTATATTACACAGTAATACCTACTTGAGGGATCTTCAGTTTCAGCCATGCAAAAGCAGGGGAGACAGCAGGTCACTCCCCAGCCTCTCCTTGCAAAAGCATAATGCAGTAGACATGATACTACCAAGAAGTAGGCATGAGTGTGGCATTCTTTGACTGGAAAGGTGTCTCACAGACAACAAGGGAAACAACTATGCAGAAACAAGTTTCAAAAGGATAACAAAAGACAATTTTTCTGGCACCTCCCTAAGAACCTAATAAACAAAAGTATAAAGGCTGAACGTCTCAGCTTCTATTTATTTGTTGTAACAAATCAGGCTCCAGTGATGGTAGGAAAGTCACCCTGTAGGTTAAGCTCTGCCCTATTCTTTTTGTAGCCGCTCCAAAACAATCCAGAACTGCAGTTCTACTCTAAACACCAGCAGCTCCCCACTGAGCAGGAGCGATGCTTTAGGAGTGCAGAATCAGCAAAAGAGCTCCCCTTCCATTTCCCTCCATGTCTCTCCTCTTTGCTGATAGTATGACAGGAAAAGAAGGTGCCTCTAGAGAAATGTGGACATTGTCAGTATGAGTACATTTATATTTAACTCTGTAACAGACACATGAAGCTGTTCTAGTTTGGAATAATGTGACGTTTTTTATACATGAAGGCAGCAGCAATTAGCCTGACTTATGCTTTGTGTAAATCCCCCAAATCCTGTTTATTTCTTAGTTAAATAAATGAACCATTGATCCAAGGAAAAGCTGCTTTGCTTCAGACACCTTTATCTCCTCCTGGCCCTTTTAGTGTCCTATGAAAAATAAGAAGTTGTGGTCGGTCTGATTTGATATCAGAATTAGCAACATGGTGAGTTGTGAGGTGGTTATCTCCTGCAAGAATTGGCCATTTTACTTTGATTTTCTCCCATTCTTGTTTCTGGAGGAAGGGAGATAGGAGTATGACACCAGTTTGTCACCAAACTCCAAATTTCATACTCACCTCCTGTGGCTGCGCTCTCCCACAATCTCCTTGTGAAATGGAAAACTCCTGAAGATCTGTATGTTGCTCAGTTTTTCCATGGTTCAGCAAAATGAAGCTCTTTGCAGTTCACATTTATAACTGACCTGAAGACACACTTGTTAGGGAGAATTTGGGCACACCATGAACTGTGGTTGAGTGTGGTCAGGTTTTATCTGCTGTTTTCAGTTATCGAGCATAAGACAATGGAATCAAGCCTACTGACTGAGTAATCAGGTATTTATTTGTGGTTTTAACATGGAAAACCAGTATAACAATTATGGAAGTTAGAAAAAATATAGCACTGAAAAAATTACTCATTCAGAATGAGAATTGTACTTGAACTATCTTCCACAATCATCAGTTAGTTAATTTGTCCCAATATTTATAGTTCATCATTACAACTGCCAAAACTGGCAACCGCCAGGATTGTTGTCTCAATTAAGGACAGTAAACAGATTGTCCCATTTTTTTTAATGAAAAAATCTAAAATGTAATACTTCACAGTTTAACATGTTTATTCATTTAAACGAGCTAAAAAATAGTGGTGTGACATCTGCTTGAGAGACACTGGTACCTAACATTTTGGCTGTCTCCCCACCAATTTGATTGTGATTAAGGGGGAATAAAAGGATGAGTAGAGGATTCTGTCAATTAAATGAATTGATGAGCTACAAACAAAATATCTCTTCACTCTTGGAAATGTGTAGAAATACGCCTAAAAAATGCATTACAGAAAACTAAGAGGATGATGGGGAAAAGTACTGCAAAATATCTCCATCAGCTCTCAGGGAAAAATATTGTAAGCATAACATCACAAACTTTGCCAGTTTATTCATCTCATGGCTTCATTTCCCAAAGTGTAGGCACAATCCAGTATAAAATCTTTTAAGAAGCAGTTCCAACATCACATTTCTGCTGTCTTATTGATGTGCCATATTGTTACTTTCTTAGTCATAAGCACCACTAATTATTATGCTACTCTAAGTAAAACTTGAAATGTGATCAAGAGCTGTAGTATCCTGTTTGTTGGCACCCTAACTTGCCTGCTCTGCTTTTCAAGTACAGTCCTTTACAGAGAACTGTCCTGAATTCAATTTGGCCTTCACCAACTGGCTCAGTTGTGCCTTACAGGCACAACCCCTTATCAGTCATTATTCTGCTGGGAGCTGCTAGCAACATTTTCCTTCTTGAAAGGGCAGGATTCAAAACCTGGCCCTAACTCAGCAGATAAGCCTCTTTCATGGTAGCAATTTTCATGGCAATTGTATGAGCAGTTTTGTAGGGCTTTCACTGTGTTTTCCTTTAGGATAGTTTAGTAGCATTGTTTAAAAACTGTTTTCAAACACAACTTTTAGATCAGCTGCTCTAGAGGACACTGAAGTGAACAGATGAGTCTGCTTGTGTTGCAGCTATCTGCAGTTACGTGTTCTGGCATAATCTCACAGTCTACGTGCTGTCTCTGCTACATCTGGTCTGATGCATGGAAGGAGCTATGACTGATCCTGAATAACATGATTTCTATATGATATGCAACAGTGAATTTTAACTAAAGTGTTCTTCAAGAAAAGCTTAAATGTATCTCTAGGGTCTACTAGGGAAATGCTTAACATGCCTTCTAAGCTTCCAGTAAAATATATTTATGGACTCTAGGTAGTAGAGCTAAAGCCTTTCCTTGGCAATTTTCATTAGAAGCATGGTAAAACTACTATACTGAGGCTTCTGCTCTGAGACTGGATGCTGCTCCTGCTTTTGTAGGATCCAAGAAAACAGGAAAACCAGCAAGAAAAGATTTGCTGATCAAAATCACTGCTGGAAGACGGTTGTGCCTTCTTAGCCAAGGACACTTCCAGACAGGACATCTGCTCTCATCCACAGCACAAGGGCTCAGTATTGGCATCTCCTCCACAACTTCTACTGGAGAGAAATTCGGTTTACTCCACAAGCAGAGGACAACACTACTGATATCTACCCTTTCCCTAGAGGTGAATATTCTTGAAAAAACCTGCCTCATTTACATGTTTGCCATGTAAATGATTGGATCAGCAATCCCTCTCTGAAACAAGCATATAAAAGTATTACTTTTATAATAGTCATTTTGTCTTAAGTGATAGAGCTACATGGATAAACTGTCTGCAGAAAGAGACTTGCTCTATGGGTATTGGGTAGGATGCCAAAGAAAGTCCTCTTCATTGTCTTTTAAGTACTCACAGGCCACATTTAGCTTCAATACGAGCTTAGGGGCTAGAACTGCCTAAAATATTCCAAATATTCTAAAACTGATATCACAGCTCACTTTTGAACATTGTGCTGTTTAGATTGCTTTAATGTTCTTTCAAATGTATATATATAATTCAGTACATTCAACATTAATAAGAGAACCAAAATAGTAAAAAAATCATTTATTAATAAAATAGACACTGAGTAACTCATACAAAGATAGATGATTCAAAACCCAAGGGGCATATTTCAATCTCAGATATAATTAAGAGCAAATTAAGTCACATGTCCCATTAGAAACTATTGCACTGATAAGGGAAAAAAATGTATTTGCTGCAATATTTACCATGTATTTGTATGTACACTGAACAGAAGTCTCTCCAGTTTATCTAAGCAAAAAGAAATGTTCCTGTTATATGAGAATATCCTTCCAGTATGTGAAGAGAGCCTACAAGAAAGATGGAGGGGGACTTTTTACAAGAGCATGTAGTGACAGAACAAGAGGGAACCAATTCAAACTAAAAGAGAGTAGGTTTAGATTAGGCATTAGAAAAAAAAGTTCTTTATTCTGAAGGTGGAGAGACACTGGCACAGATTGCCCAGAGAAGTTGTGGATGCCCCTGGAGGTTTACAAGGCCAGGTTGAATGGAGGTTGGAACAACCTGGTCTAGTAGTGAAAGGAATCCCTGCCCGTGGCAAGGGAGCTGGAATTAGATGATCTTTGAGGTCTCTTCCAACCCAAACCATTCTATGATTCTATGATCTTTCATGTAAATCTAAACAAAAACAACAAACTGCAAACTATGGCACTTGTGGACAATACGGACTCACTAAGCCACATGTCAGGAAAGCTGCTAGAATCACATATACACATGCTTCAGAATTTGTCTGATTCGTAATTATGAGAAGTGCAATCTCCCCATTCCAGGGATTTCATGTTCATAAATTTGACAGTAAGAATTGCTTGCTTTTTAACATAACCAATTCAGAGAGCAGATTACAAGACAACCTGTGTGAAGAGAGTAACTACACATCTTTCTCAGGCCACACACACGTCACCCAGTGAGCTATATGCAAACATTAAGAAAGCAATGCTTCCACTGTCTTATAGAACAAGAACATTGCTCATGCAAAATAACAGGAGAGGCCTGAAGCTTCTGTGACATGTGGTGGAGCACTGGTGAAGGGAAAGAGACATGTCACATCCAAGGAGATGGCTTGTGATATGCTTTTCCCTCCACTGAAAGTTGGTCCACGGGTCAGATAATATTTCACCATAAATTCAGCATGTTGCTATGCACATGGTCATGTGTGCAAATAGTAGTGGACTATAAATCATATGCATGCATACATGTTAGGATTTTGTGTTTGTAACAGTCATAATGAGAAAATGAGAAATATTTGCACGTTTCTTGGAAGACTGTTGTACTCTGAATTTTTAGAAGAGCTGTTTTGCATTGCATAAAGTGAATGAGGAGTATGACAGATAAGAAGTGGATCCTTAGAGACTCATAATGTATATGGTCACAGTTACTGTATGGTTTAAAAATTAACTGTATTGATCTAAGTTTCTTAAGTGGTGCTAACGGGACTGGGTCAATTTAAAAGAAATATATCTTCCATTACAATATTTGCTGTGATTTGTATCCCTTTGTCTTCAAAATCACTATACAAAATCTTAGTCAGGCATCTCTGGAACAAGACAGTAAATAGTTGCAATTAAACCTAACATTCAGCCCTCACACTGGCATCAAAGGTAAAGCCAAGCTAGTTCGCTAATAAAACTTCAGAATTATGAAAACTTTTCTGGAAGTGAGTCTGCCTAACCTCCTTGCCACATTCAGAACCAATGGCTCTACACTCTTCTTGATATCAAACTGAATCTGAACTAGACAATGACTGATCACATGTTTAAAGGGATCAAAGCTAAACTTTTACTTCCACAAGCTCAGTTATATGCCAAACTCGAAGCAGAACAGGATAAAGCCAGAATTTTAAAGCTCCCTGCAGCTGCTCTGACATACCAGCTTCTTCAAATGACTTGTGGCTATCAAACAGATCAGAAATGTTATCTATAGTGCATAATTTGAACGGTACTTTACAAGAACTGAAGCATGTTATGGAGCCAAGATTTATCCAATTATTAGTACACCTGAAAAAAAAAGTGGCTTCTTATTACTTACAACTTCTCACATTAGTTTGATGATTAAAACGATTGTACAGACAGAAAAGAACGTTTTTTAACAACATGCCCTTAACAAGTAGAGCAAGCTGATACCAGAATGATCAGGAATAGTATAATTAAAATACAATTTTGACTTTATATTAATAATAGGGCAATATACTAATTAAAACCAACATCAACTGAACTTTCTATTTACATTAGTTCAGACAGCACAGGAGGCAAAGAACTGTGTTTCAGAAGCATATGCGCATGTTAGAGCTTCTGTCATCCAGGTGCCATTTCTAACAGAACACATGTGTGCTGAACAGTTGGCAAAAGAATGAAAAAGATTACTGCAGATATATGGGCACACAGAATCTGGGATGACATAAAATTAAGTCCATATAGAAGGTGACAGACTGCTTCTAAAAAGGTATTTTTTTCTCTACAATTTCTTCCATCTTCATGCGTGTGCATGTGCACACATGCCCAAGAAAGATTAAAAGGGAGAGAAAGGATGAGGGGCTTTTGATATATTTTAAATACAAATGAAGAAAATACTTTTTATTTGGTATTTCTGCTTTCTTTTGGAAAAAGAAACTAATTTGGTTATTAGGAAGCTTTGATTCCTAAGTTTGTTCAAGGCAGACATTACTCCTGTGAAGTCAGCATCAATACCCATGATAATAATAGCACCTGTCTTTTGACATCAAAGTTCTCTGTCTGAGAAAAAATAATGTAAACAATAAACTTCATGTACTGGCCTTGGTGTTAATCAAATACACTTGGCCAGGCATAAGCATTCTTATTTTGGAGATCTGGAATGTAAAAGTGACTGACGTACTGCGAAACTTTCTTATGAATTTAGACTGCAAGAAATGGCATTGTTTACTGTCTCACAGTGAAGGGACTGTGTGTTTCTATGTAGTCTTGTTGAAGGTGAGGAAATCTTGATGACAGATTCATTGCATCTTCTAGTTTTCATCTGGATCCAGATCAAGGTCAACTTCACTGGAAATGTTAAGATAGAAGAAAGCATAGAAAGCCAACAAAAATACCAGTATAGCTGCAAGGACAAGGGCAACTTCCTGTAGAAATAAAAGAAAAAGAAAAACAAAACCTCTTAGGAATAATATAATATTTTCAGATTAATCAGTAATAACTATTATTTCCCTTCTATAATGCACGTCAAAATAGCATCAGACATATATAACTGCATAAGGCATTGATGTTTAAATGATTTTTTTGTGATTACCATTTAAAACATTGTAAAATTCATTCACTTAATAAAGATTTTGGTCAGTCTGAAATACTGCCAGAAAGAGGATATTTGGCTTTAAAATCTTCAGTCTGACCGAGAAATAGGAGCTTTGTATCCTTTTATTATGCTATTCCTTCTTTTTTAAAAGACAGAATTCATAAACCACAGTTTTGAACACAAATATAAGTTATGAATTTACACTGTGAATTTTGATGTTTTCTAGCAATATGTTACTGCTTTTTGCCAACAAATTTGTAATTTTTTAATGAAGCAAACACAGTATGGTGGAAGTCAATGAAAATTGCTACCTCTACCTCCCAACCTCCTGGCATGCATTACAATATGGAGCTACAAAATCCTTCAGAATTGGATGAAACTTTTCTTCCCTCCTCTCTGCAATAAAGCAAAAAGCACAACAATTTGCACTTGCACTTTCCTCTCTTCCCATAAAATATTGCAACTTGCTGCATCTTCCTTAATTAACATAAAAGAGTCTTCCAAAGTATACATGATTTATAGCAGCTTTCAGAATCAGAAAAATGTTTTTGTACTACACGTCATACTCATTATGTGACTGCCTATCATCTTTAAGGCTGGACTTTGTTAAGCTCCAACTTCCGATCTCATATAACAAATCATAGTATGACCATTTTCTTTATAACACTACTTTCAAAGTCACATTATTTCACATTTTTAAGTTTTTATTTTTCTGTAAGGCACAGCACACTTTACCCTAGTTCAGATTTTCCTTATCATCATGATGTATGTTTAAAATCATGCACTGAGATTCTCCAAAGGAACATGTTAGTTTGCACCTCCAGACCCCATTTTCCCTCTACAGAAAGAAGCAACAACCTCCACTCCAAATCTCAGATTCATGCTACAGTATAAAACAACTACAACAGAACAATCCCACTAGACACTTAAAAGCAGAGAAGAAAAACAGTTCAATGACTTTATAAGAACTAAATTGGTACAGAAGATGCCACATCAAACCTAACTCTGTGCCAATGGGACTGAAAGGAGATGCCTATACCTCACCCAGACAGAAAGAAACCTGTTACCATCCAAGGACAGAATCTGACCCTCTGGTGTAAGATCCACTGCGTCCTCTATGAGAGGCCAGGTGAATTCTTCCCAAAAATGTCCATTTCTTCCCTTAGCCCAGAAAGGGAGTGTACATAGTACCTCTGGTGGGCACTGTAGGATGAATCCTATCCAGTATCCCTACGTTGGTGATGGCTTTGTGACCAGCTTTCTGTGTACCCTGCCATGAAGGAGTTAAAACTGTGTGTTTCATTTTTTAAAGTCTGGCCCATAATCTGGCATTCTTCTATAGAACAGCATTTCATTTGCATTTACATGAATGCATTATATAGTTTATCAGAATGTTGGATCAATAATTCAACATATGCCATCTAATAAATTTTGAAATACTACTGCCTAGTTGGCATATTTTCTATAGGGGCATATTCTTTGTTCTATAGAAACCTCTGCTTTACATTTTATATGGATGATTAATTGAGATGTACTTAAAATTTGTTTTACCCCATTAAAATTGCTTCTGGAAATTTGCTGAGGCTGTTGACTCAATGTTTCAACTACATTTTCCTCTCAGAATTATATTCTCCTCTGAACTTCATTCTCCTGATTTCATATGATTTGGTTAAAAAAAAAAAAAAAGTACATCTAATTCACTAATATATTAAAGGAAAGTGATTTTTGCTTTGTTGCAGTTGCAACATGTCAGTATCTCACAAAAGGGCATGGCAGCATCAGACAGGTTTCATTTATTTCCTTGTATCCACAGCTGTGCTCCCAGACCCATCTGGCCACACAGCTACTAATCTTAAGAGGATGTAATAAACAAGTGACATACAACTGCAAGCTCCATCTGCTCAGGAGAGTGGACAACAAAACCGCACAATGCAAGCACCGTTCACACTTGACACAGAGAGCAAATTCATTCCAGTATTAAAAAGTTTTTCCCTTGTTTGGATGCTACGCTTGCCATGCTTTCTGCTTTACAATAGATTCACCTTTCCCCTCCCTTCTCCCCAGTCTCCCTTATGAAATGCTGTGGTAGCAGCAGCAAAATTTTGAGGAATCTTTGCATTAAAGATTTGTTTCAAAGGAAGTGGAATTGCAAAAATCATAAGGTTTATTCTCAGGCTGTAGTTCTTTAATTCCTGTGACTAAGTTTTACAATGAATAACACTGCAATAACAATACTACTTTCCTTACACAGCCATTAGGAACTGGGTGGCTGGATCAGTATTTATTATCCCTGGGAATGAAAAGCCTTATTGAAACTCCAGGTTTGAGAATTACGCAAGAATTAATTTTGAATTACGGAAAATGTAGAGTAACAAAAATGTGAAATAAATGGCCTAAAAAAGTACACCTGGCTCTCAGCTAGGGATATGTAGTCTCTTAAGAATTGCATCCAGTTTATGAACTTTTATAAACATAAATTTTGCAAGGTAAATAGCAAATGTGAGGCTACACTACTATACTGTTCTTGCAACAACAGTATATATTGTCATTTTAATTTGTTTTATACTTATCAGGCTTTGCTATTTGTATTTTAAGTCATGCATAGAAATGAAATGTTAAAATACTCCCTGCTTGGCATATATAGCTCCCTTTCTCTTGCACTTTATGGATCATCCCCATCATGCCTCTGCAAAATCCATTTACTCAGAGGATTTCACCATGAATAATTAAAGAATATAGAAAAAGTCCTATAGAAATAAAATGATCACACGGCTTTTTCTCCCTTTTTTTTCTTTTGTATCATGGTACAGACCACCAGAAAACAACATCCCTGCTCTCAAATCCCAAAGTATAGTCAAAGAACCCTTAAAAAGGAACAGAATTTTCTATTATATTCTCTTATATTTAGAATAATGTCTGTAGAACCCTACTGATTTCAGCTTAGTTATGTTTTTCAGAAAATTTTCATAAAGGAAACACATGCCATTACAGCATAATGTAGATTTAATTCTCCTTTCATTTTTTTGTCAGTTTTATGTCTCTCATGCCAAAATACTTTGATAATGTCCTCAAATTCACCCTGATGGAGCAAGTGGCAGAGCTGGGATCTAAACAATATTAATCAGGAGAAAGGGTGAGGAAAAAATGTCGGCTACAATAACACAAATCTGGACACTGTGTATGGCAGCATCATATCCTACACATATAGAGAAATATCATACTTTCAGAAAATTTCAGGGGGTTTTTATGTATTTTTTATTGATCTCCAGAGAGAATCATACCTTTTTTATCGGAAAGCATCTTAAAACTAAGTGAAAGAGTACCACAAACTGCTCTTTTTTAAATGCTAAACTATCCCTGCCTCTTTCTGAAAAGAGATGAAAAGAAAATCATGCTGATCCAGGATACCTGTAGAAATAAAACAAGCATATAGAGACTTGACAATCAGTCTTTTTATCTCATATAATTTTTAACAGAACACTTAATCTAGACATTCACTGTGACAATTTTTTAGAGTTTCAACAAAATCATATTTAAAAATGGATGTTTACTTCCTTAATGCAGGACATTCTACAGCTAACAGAATATAACAAGAGTAATTTATTAAATTTTATCTGCACTTCTTATATTTTTTTATTGTAAAAAAAACTGAGATGGAAGAAAGACCATTATTGTCTCAAATAACGAGAACAAGGTACTATTACAGAATCATCTAAAAGGCTTGGCCATATGCCCACAAAGCAACAGGATTTGTTTTAATATAGCTAAATGCAAAATAATATATACAGATATCAAAGATGTAGATAGTGCTTACAAAGGGGCCTTGAAAAACAATGACTCTAAAAAGGTCTTTGGATTTCAGGTGTAACTATTTCCTCTGTGTGATCTCTGGATATACAAAGGCAGAGGAATTTCCAGTAGGGAGATGACTGGTATTTATTTTATCACAGAGAAGAATGAGAGGTAGTTTGGTTACAGCATACAACTATATACATCTGCATTTAAGTAAGGCACTTGACAATGTGGGGTCCTTCTATCCTGTTTACAAGAACCTCTCAAGGTCCAGCTGCAGTTAGATAAGCCCAGTCTTGAAACAAGATGCCATTTCCTAGGAGCAAGAATGATTGAACATTACCTCTTGGAAAAAATATGGACTTCCATGGCTATGAGTCTTTCATCATCAGATCTCTCTCAAAAAAGTACATTTTTATTACCAATTGGGAAGAATACTTCAGCTTGGTCTTCTGTGAAAAGCAGGTTCTGTCTTGCCAGCCTCGGAGTTGGCAAACTCAGCCCTCCCAGCTGCTGCTCTCCTTTAGGGCCCTGGGAAGACTGGGATTACTTATATGGTCAGTGCTATATTCTGAATCCCTGAAGTATCAAGTTATTAAAAGTAATGGCACCTTATGCTTAGCTGCTCAGACTTTTCCATTTGAAGTGTTACACAGACTGGTCATAAGTGGAGACATAAGTAGGCCTGAGAAAGATGGACTACTGATCCTAGATGGTACAGAAAATCCTTCTAAGCTCTTGCTTGGTGCATCTTGTTCACATACTCAAACCACCATGATTACTATATTTATGTGTATAGGTCAGGCCAGGGTCTGATTTTGTTCTCTTTGTACATGTTGTTTTCCCTCCTTTCCATGTCAAGGTCAGGGATCAAAGCCTGACTACTGGGATCACTGGGAATATCACACTATATTCACTGGTGGCACATTAAGCTGCTCTGCATTTTTAAGGCACTTAACCTGGTTTGAAGACCCAGTATTTTGGCCATTACAAGTGCCTGGACTTGTAGAAAGTATTTGGATGAAATTTTATGATCTATAACATATAGAAGTCCAGATCAAATGATCTAGTAGTCTCTTGTGGCCTTAATTTCTGCAAAGCTATGAAACTGTATCTTGAGAAACACAGTTCACTAACTTAGCAGATTATGAACAGCATGAAATTTGAGAATATCCTTTGCCAAAATACACTAGGAATGTCTTGTTATCTATTCATGCCTAAATTGTTCCAGATGAGATAAACTCTTCATAGTGAGGTAGCTAGCTACACAATAGATTAAGTAGATATGCGAAAGAATGACAGACAGTAAACTCTCACTTTGTTTAGGAAATATTTTTTCCTTAGCTCAATCAATGTAGTATGTTGTGAATAATTCTCTATGGAGTGGTATTCTGCACTCAATCATGACTTTGCAAGTACTTTGCAAAAACTGCTATTCAGATTTGTGTCTACTTTTCAACAAGACAGAAAACTTCATCTCCTGTCCCATGGATCACTAATTTTTCTTGCACCCTGTGAAAAAAATCTCTCCCCAAGAACTCCCATTACTTTTGGCCTCTGCATACCAAACTTGAGCTATCTGGGGGCTTCCCCATTTCTCAAACCATTTTGTGCTTGTCACCCTCCTGCTGGCAGCTCTTCCTCAACCACCGAGAGCAGAGTTAGTAGTGATGGTGCAAAGACCTTTCTGCTCTACCTAGTAAGGATGAGGAGCTGCGCTTCCACCAGCACAAGCTCCATGTTGGGGGACACTGAGAAAGTTCAGAGGCTCTCTTTTTGGTACTGGTACAAAGAATTTTGTCTTACCCAAACTTATGCAGCATACTGCTTTCTCTTGGAGTTGTTTGTTGAGACATGGGTCCTACTTTCCCAAGAGACACAGTCTATTTTGGCACTGTCTACATTAGTGTCATATATACAAACAGAGCCAGTACAATAGCTCTGCTACAATATTTAATCTTTAAACATCTTTAAAGAGCAAACATTACACACCAAGTACGAGCATGGTCACCCTGCTTGAACTAACTTTTGATAGTTATTAGTGCTCAGCTGCTTCTCTGACATTATCAACACAGATAAAATCTCTCATCGGGGAAATTAAAAAGTACTAAATGCTAGTGACTGAAAGAAACTTTGTTACTTTAAACCTTGCATTAAAATGACAAGGCAATCAAAGTTTGACAAGAAAAGCTAATTAGTATGCCAGCGATGAAATGTGAAGAATCTCCAGGGGATTGGTTCTGAAAAGTTTTATGTCATTTATGGGGACTTTTTTTTTTAGCTAATGTTGTCAGCTCTCATGGTGAAATACACAACAGTTGAATTTCATTATCTTCATAGAAATTAAGGACTAAAATCCCTTCACTATTTTCTAGTCCTCCTTTTTTCCCCCTAAATAATACATCAAGTCTTAGTTCACAGCCAGGTATGTAAGTTCTTCAGGACACTAGTGCAAAAATACTCTAGAGTTATCAATGACACTAAAAATTCTATTATTTTAAGTGGCTATATGGCGCTTACTGTGTTGGGTATTTCACAGAAATAAATAAGAATAAAAATATTCTTTTTTCCCAGAGAGCTTATATGTCTACACGTATCCTTCCTCTACAATATTAACTTCAGCTTAACTTTTTATAAGAAAATGTTCAAAGGCTGTATACTGCATCATGTACTGAAACCCAGACAAACAAATAAAATATATGGCAAATACATGTATGTGTGTGTTTTCTTCTCAAAGATTTACAAGAACGTTGGACAGGAAGCTCCTGGATAAGGGAGGGCAGAAGGGTAAGGGGAGGGCAGTGGATATTGTCTACCTCAGCTTCAGCAAGGCTTTTGGCACTGACTCTCAGAACATTCTCACAGGCAAACTCAGGAAGTGTGAACTGGGGGAGTGGACAGTGAGGTGGACTGGGAACTGGCTGAACAGCAGATCCCAGAGGGAAATGATCAGTGGCACAGAGTCTAGTTGA
Organism: Margarornis squamiger; assembly: GCA_035222235.1. Lineage (NCBI taxonomy): Eukaryota > Metazoa > Chordata > Aves > Passeriformes > Furnariidae > Margarornis > Margarornis squamiger. Next base: position 126,832,651 of record JAWWTY010000077.1, read on the forward strand.
AGGCATGTCACTAGTGGTGTCTCAATGACTTGGATGAAGGACAGATGCCTCCTCAGCAAGATCACTGATGACACAAAGCTGGGAGGAGTGGCTGATACCCCAGAGTGCTGTGCAGCCCTTCAGAAGGACCTTGATAGGTTGAAGAGATGGGCAGAGAAGAACCATCTGAAATTCAACAAAGGCAGAGTCCTGCACCTACAGAAGAATAACCCCATGAGCCAGTACAGCTGGGTGCTGACCTGCTAGGAAGAAGCTCTGTGGGAGACCTGAGGGTCTTAGTAGACAACAAGCTTTTCATGAGCCAGCAGTGCTCTTGTGGCCATGAAAGCCAAAGGCAGCATTGCCAGAAGGCTGAGGGAGGTGATCCTGTCGCTCTACTCAGCCCTAGTGAGTCCACATCTGGAGCACAGTGTCCAGTTCTGGGCTCCTCAGTACAGGAGAGACATGAAGCTCCTGGAGTGGATCCGGCGCAGGACAACAAAGATGATGAAGGTACTGGACCATCTCTCCTATGAGGAAAGGCTGAGAGAGTTGAGCCTGTTCAGCCGCAAGAGACATTGAGATGAGATCTTATCAATGTATGTAAGTATCTGAAGGGAGGATGTCAAGAGGATGGGGGCAGGCTCTTTTGGTGGTACGAAGCAATAGGCAATGGGCAGAAATTGATGCACAGGAAGTTTCACCTGAACATGAGGAAGAACTTCTTTACTGTGCAGGTGACCATGCACTGGAACAGATTGCCCAGAGAAGCTATGGAGTCTTCCTCACTGGAGACATTCAAGAACTGTCTGGATACAATTCTGTGCATGTGCTCTAGGATGACCCTTCCTGAGCAGAGAGGTTTGACCAGATGACTCACTGCGGTCCTTTCCAACTTGACCCATTCTGTCATTATGTGATCAGAAAGCTTTGTTAATATGAAGTGACAACTACGATGATACCTTCCGAAAGGAAGAGCTCAGCCACACTCAAATGCTATGAATATAAGGAAGCCATTAAAGTAATGCACACTTATGCCTCAAAATGGTTTCACAAGTGTACATAACCTGATGGGACCTCAACTTTGCTGATTCTTCTGAGAGCAACAGACATGAGGAGTGGTTTAATACCCTGCTTTCACATGAAGCATGAGCTGTCAAGAAATTTATACAGAAGACAACAGTGGAGTATCTAGGAGAGGTGTAGAGGATCAGTGTAAGAAGATGGCACTGGGACAGCTGGAAGACCTTAACAATGGACTGAGCAAAACAAGCCCTGTCCAAGAGAGGGGTATAGGTTATGGGGCTGCACAACTAAGCAGCCTTTCCAGCAGCAGGAAGGGCAATATCCCTGCAGAAACTCCAGGTACATCTACTGCCCATGGTGACGTTCTGCTGAAACGGAGATATAGAGAAGGGTGAAGAACTGTCACTGCGAGATGGGAAGAGGTGCATGTTTACCCCAAGACATTAAATATGCTTTGCTTCTGTGCTTAGCGCTGCAGGGTCTGTCAGCAGAAGTGAAGAGTTTTATTCTACAGGGATTGCCCATATTCTGGTAGAAGTATTGTAACATTTAGTAAGCCTGAGGTTGTTGGCATTAAGCAGGCTCAGTGAGAAGAATGCAAAGGCCCTGCTTTCCTTCCCCCACAAGCATGATCCCAAAAGGAAAGATGCCCAACTTACCTTCCTTTTTGCTTCAGCTCTTTCAGCTGGTCTCAGCAATTAGGAAGCAAAGCAAATAACTGTGATCTAGCTGGGGATAATCTAGAGTGATTTTAAGGTCCAGGAGAGCAAAAAATGTTACAGTCGGAAGATAATATTTTAGAGTTTATTTGTTTTTGTTGTTTGGTTGGTTTGGTTTGGGGTTTTTGTTTGTTTTGTTTTGGGGTGGGTTTTGGGGTTTTTTTTGTTTGTTTTAAGGCAGAGGCAGAACTGTAAATCTGAGACATCACACACTGCAACTAGCAGAATCCCATAAACACAACATCCTGTGACCTGAAGAGCACACGTGTGCCTCGATGGCAAAACTCATTCTTACCTAGAAGTTAGCTGGTGTTCTGATATGGAACACAGTTCTACACAATAAACTGTTCCTGATTTCTTTACTCACTAATACTTCATTCTTCATTACATATATAACTACATACATGTTTTTCTATTCTCTCTCATTTTTAAGGAAGAATTACTTCAGAAAATAAGAAAATAAAACAGGTTTTGATGGACCAAGGCTCATATTCTTCTCACTTGTGAAAGACATGCAAACAACTTGTACATTTTAGAAGAACTAGGCCCTACACTAAGTCTCCAAGTAGAACATCACTATTAAACGGTCGCACCATTGAAAGTGAAAAGAAAAAGTAAAATTAATAAGAAAGGAAGGAAAAGGAACTCAAAAGGTTAATAGTCTATCCTTTAAACAAAAAAGGCAATCTACTTTTTCTCATTAAAACCTGACACACAGCACTAACTGAGAAGATTATGTTGTGAAAACATACTGCATCGCATGGTAATGCTTGATCGAGATCAGCAATGAGGAGCAAAAAGAAAGCACTGTTTCGTGATTATAATAACAAATTCTGGAAGACAACCAAATACATCATCTGGCAGCTCAACAGCTGTTACAGCTTGGTAGTAATACCTTGGCATTTGCTATAAGCTATAACTTGAAAAAATTGATTTCTCATCTGCCAGAAACAAGAAAATGTTCTCCTTTTAACATTTCAAAGTTTCTTTCACTAGAACACTGAGGTAATTGATCCACTTTGGTTTATTTTATTCAGGTTTTACCCTTGCTGCTAAGCTAATTGTGTATCAATTAGATTAAAAAAGTAAGTTTGAGGGGAAAATACTGAGGGAAACATAAATAAACCATGTGTGTTCAGATAAACCCCATTTTGATGACACACTGGGTAGCAGACAGCAGACAATGTTTCTAATTGTCCTCCCTGCTCATACGCATAGCCATGATCAGTCAGTCATTATTATACTTCATACCTGCCTGAAAAAGGGACATTTTCAAAATAAAGTTTAGTTCCTTTCCATATGGTTTGCAGTTAGTTAGGCTTTCCTTTTCCAAGTCAGAGGCAGTACATAAGGATGCAGGACTGAGACAATAATGCTGAGAATTAACAATACTTAACAAACTCAGTCTTTAAATTACTACTGGATATAGGATAGGAAGAGAAAGGAGGAAGATGTTCATTGCAATTTGTCTAACTATATGAAATGGTTAAAGAACTTGTTCTGTGTTTAGACAAGCTCTCCAGAAAGATCAATTTTCTAAGCACACAATCCTTTATTCACGTTAAAGTAAGTATGCATCATAACAAGGACTTGGACCACTTAAAATCTTTCAGCATTTCAACTATTCAAGTTATTTTAGGGTTAACTAAAAGTAATTCATCATAAATATTTTAGATTCTAGCATTTTACTTAGATTTTGAAGTGTCATAAACAATATCTCTCAGAAATCAATATTTGCACAGTACATCTATGGGGAAAACAACAACATATACACAAAGGTGGTTTAAGATATCAAAGAGATCTCTACCTTTACGCCTAGTGCAGTTTTCTTGGCCTCTGCTTTTAATCTTGTAGCTCTTAACATAGGCCTGGTTTTCTTATAATCTTGTTTTCCTAGAGTAAAAAAGCATAATGAAAATGATGCAAAAAGAATATAAATAATGTGAGCATTTATTTAAGTTAAAAAGTCAGATCTAACATTTTGAAAACATCCCACAGTACGCCATTTTAAACAGTACCTATTCTGTAATACAGGGACTTGATCCATGGAACAACAATCTTTAAAACAGACAATGATAGCAACAAGAGCCGACAAATCAGCGTAGAACCTATTACTCCAGAGTGACATCAAAATACATGTATGGATAGATACCCACTACTACAATGTTTATTAAATTGTTCAATAAGCATCAGAGAGCAAAAAAGTACATTACACATGGACAATGTTTTCCTTCTGATTTAAATCAAAACAGAAACTTTCATTAGCATTTTTGCTGGTTAGTCATCTCTAATGCCTACATATATGTGCAATACAGGCTATTCTGGTGAATCTAAATGTTTTTCATTATTCTGAACTGGAACATTATTTGCAGGTATCAGAACTCACGGATATGCAGGTCAGTCCAAGTAGGTGCAAATCACTGCTTTTAGAAACATGTTACACAGAATTTTCTAGATGGGCTTTTTTGAAGTTACAGGGACTATCTCTTGCAGTCACAGAGTGCAGCCAAGTGCTTGATTACCATGAGTCCATATGAATCAAGTTCAGAGGAGGTCATGCAGTATTGAGGAACAGTATAAATCATTTAGCTCAACTTAATAATGAAGCATAAAACACTTGGTATCTCTCAGGGATATTTCTGCTGTCTGAAAGGCCTGTTACTGCTGTACTAAGTATTATTAACGGTGGCTTCTTTAAGTTTACAGGAGTTGAGGTATAGATATAGTCAGAAAAGGAAGAGAAGGAAAAGAGGAATCTGTGAAGAAACTGCTCAGAGGGGTAGAGTTTGAGTACAACCGCTTCTCAAAAAAGCATTCCATTTTTTCCCTCCTAATGCATACGTGCCTTTTTGTCCTTTTTGCCTATTTCCAAAGCCTAGCTAAAATTCTTACAGCAGAATGTCTTGCTATTTTTAAATCACTAATTTTTCCTATTTGTACATTAGCTTTCACTACTGTTACAGTCAAGTAACTTAACCTTTCTTTGAAAACTGTGTCCAAAGTGGGTTTGTGTATACAAAAATCCCATTTGCTCAACCAGATGTGATCTTACATACATAATCAATAATGCAACCTTCTTATTTTATGGTTACCTTCAAAACTGGGGTATTATAGTGAAATGATGAAATTCTGAAACATTAATTGGAAAGGAAAGGTCTTCTCCAGTGATATACTGGATTCATGGAAATATATTTCTGCCTTTGTCTACTCTATCACTCTACTCATATTAATTACAGAGACCCTCCCTGTAAGATATTGCGGATGCTGAACTGGTATTACAAATTTGATTTCATTGTATAATCTCTCCTCAGCTCTAGGGATCATATATGGTGAAGGTCTCTGTATTATCCTTTGGTCAGGTATGATTCATAAAAGACTGGAAATAACTTAAAAATACTCAATGGCAAAAGAAATAATAACTGAAACCACGTGTTCTAGGAAAAAAAAAAAAAGCCGCAGCATATATCCAAGGAACTTTCTTAGAGGACAGAGTGAAGAAAAGATGACAGAATGACTGATGATTTATGTCTGATGGTCCAACATATTCATCCAGTCAATGCATCTCATTAGCAGGACAGGACCACTGCAGCATTATTCTTCAGAATATACATGATTCCTGATAATAGGATGGTTCAGAAGTACAGGAATTTTTTTTGAACAGCTAGGGAAAGAATTGCAGAAACCACAATAATGGCTAAGTCATGAGATGAAGGCAGCCAGAGAAAACATGTTTCTTCTCCCTAAAGTTCTGCAGTCATACTTCTACTATGAAACAGTTAAAGAGCCTCTCAGAATTTCCACTCTAAATGGCAGGAGCTTGTAACTCATCAAAATACACTCCAGCCTGAAATTTGGCATAGATATACCCAAGTCTTTACTTTTTTTCTTTGTTTGTTGAGAGCCAACTTCTATAAGTGATGCAGCTGTTTTTACTTGAGAGCAAACTATAGAAATTTATCAATCTGAGATGTCTGAAGCATGAAAAACATCTTCATTTAGAAGTATAGGGCTAAATTCAATCTCAGTTCTCATCATTCAGATGCTAGGGTAAATGAAGCAGGACAGTCAGAGGCTTCCCCTCCAGTTATGCAATGGCATTACAAAACGAAAACTAGAAAGCTTTGTAGGGTCCATTAGTAATGGGAAACAAGTCAGCTAGAGAAACCTAGTTCCATTTCTTACCATTGCCCATTCTCCCTCCTCTTCTCCAAAGCTCAAGTGTGAAGGTGACAAAAGCAGGGGTAAATATTGCAGAGAAGACCCAGTCGGTGAGCTACATCTATTGGCAGGACCATGCCTATTCATCGAAAAGGGAAAGTTTATTGGTGCTCTTTCCCTTGGTTTCAGGCACTGTGCTACTGTTTATTCCAGCACCATGGCTTCAACTAAGACTGGATTCTACTTATGTAGAGAATATTTCTAGATTTATATTAAATCTGATATGAACAACTAACCTCCCTATATAACAAATAGGCTATTTCAATGATGACTTTAGAGCTGGTAGTTCTCCAAATCCATGCACCTGACATTAATTTACCACTTGCCCTGCTAAATGTGATAGCCAAAAGGAAAGAAAAAACAACTATGGTAGGGAAAACAGTCTGAGTCCACCAAGTGCAGAAGTTTAAAAAGGGCATCTGTGGACTTTGTAATGAAAGCCAGATTCAGCAATTGTACTAAAAGACTCTTAAAACATGTGAACTTTCTGAGGCCTTGGGAAAGACATCTGCACTACAGGATTATAAAGAACTATGAAATGCAAAGCCCCTGCCACGTGAATACTGATCATTACCACCTGGAAAATAAGCAGAAATAAATAATACAAGCTCCCTACAGCCTCCCTTCTTTTGAGTTCACAAATTCAAACAGTTGGAATACTTATATTCACACTCTCAATGTCTTCTAGTTTTATCTCACTTATCCTGCAAGCTTTCTTGTACATTTATCTGTCAGAGTCATCAGCTTAAGCTATTTCTTCTTTCCAGGAAGTGATCATCAAAGCCAGTTAAGATGGACTCATCAGACAAAGCCCCATTTGTCTGCTTTACCCAATGCCTATCTGAGACACTGCGTTTTCCTGAGGGAATATATGAAGACAAGAACAAGAATCCAAAAAGATAGAACTGGAAAATTTCCAGAGAAAATCTTACTTTTTGTATTACTCAAGCAAAATTCTTTCCTCTTCTACTTCTCATTACTGTTATTAATTTGTCATCTCATCTCTTCTCTCAAACTCCAAATTCCAGTGCCAGCTTTCCTTATTAACTATCTCAATTTCTTTCTTTTTTTTTTTTTTTTCCAAATGTGCCACTTTTTTCTTCTTCCAAGTCTATCACTTCCTTTCCATTTTTAAGGCCAAAGAAATAGACAATATTAGGGCAACTTTTCGTACTGACTACAGCTATTGTCTCTGCTTGTCCTCCCTCCTGCCAGATCCTCTCAAGACCAGATGTAAAGATCACCCACCTTTCAATTCAGTATTTGAAATAGCCTTTGCCCTTCCAAAGCTCTCCAGAGCTCACCTTGCACCTTGCCCCTTCCTTTCATTCTTCTTGCACAGTTTTTTCCACCCCTTTGGTGGCAAAAGTGACCTCAGTAGCACCTGAAGTAAGTTGTGCCCTGTTTACAGATCCTGCTTGGAAGACTTTCCACGGGTAGAAATGAAGACTATTCTACTAGCTGTAGGATTAGATAAGGGTGAAATACAGGGAGTTTTTTAGCTACTAAACACAGCTATAATGTGAAAAATGACAAAGGATGTCTTCTTCAGAGTAATTATTAGGGATTCATAAAATATGCAACATGAGTTTGTTTCTCTCCATGTAACTAGGAATAAAAATCTAACGATTTCAGAAGAATTTATTTGATTTAACTCTGCTTACAAGGGAAATTGAGATTCCATATATCTCCGATTCAATAATTTTAATACATATTAGAGATGACCTGATCTCATATATTGAGTATTCTTTTTTAAGTAAACCTCCAATAACATGATGATAAATGCAAAAATTAGACTAAATAATATGTATGAGCTATGCATGTTCATTAAGTTCTGGGTTGATTTTTTTTTTCAGTCTACAGAAATACTGTGACACTGCCAGTAGTATACGTTACACTGTACTTTAGCATATATACTGAGCTCCGTTATACATGTAACTGAGAATGCAGCATGTGGAGCACAATATTTAAGAACACTGACTACATTTAAGATTGTATTTATAGATGCTCTTGTTTTAGATACAACTTCAACAAATCTGTAGAATAACTTCATGAGAAAAAGAATTGTATTTCTAACTCTTCTAGATATTTATTCTTTCATTCTAACAACAGCTCATTACTGGAACTGAATAACAGACTGAGGACTGCCTCTCTGCTTTTCAATTCATCAGGCTTAAGCAGAAACAGGACTGCATCTTTGGCCTTTGTTGATGCTGCTGTCCAAGCTTATTATCATATGAATATCTAGTTATTGTTTTATAAATGTTCACATTTCAGGAGCTCTCTGCTTTCTTTTCTCTCAGCAGACTTCACAATATCCACCCTCATTATCATCATGTGGCAGCATTGCTCTTCGCCTGCATTTGCTACTTTAAAAATTAATGCACTGCTATTTTCTGAATACTGTACTGCATAAGCTGCTTATGAGTACATTATGCTATCAAGCAAGCACATGCAGAAAAGCTTCCTAAACTGTTATTCTTTCAGTGAAAATACAGCTGGTTCTGCTTCAAAGGCACTTCTTTTCACCTGCAAATGGACTTGCTCCGACACTTATTCCTCAATTCATTGTCTTTTATTTGTGTCTGCAAATCTTTAATTGCCTTTAATTAGAAAAAAGTAAATTCAGAGCTTTAATCTTGCAAATACATTCAATCATAATTCTGTCTGGGATGAATACCAAGTTTTATTCACTGACTGATCTTTATAACAAAGGTATATAAATTTATTGTCCGTTTATATAGACCACACCAATTAAGCCACAATGGAAAACCAAATAGATAAGAGTCAAAATATTTGAAATGAGAAATGTGCAATCTAAATTTAATTACTCAGACAAATAATTTCAAAATGAGTTATTTACAGCATGCCAAAAAACCTGACAGATAGTAAAATTTGCTAATCAACATTACAGATTTAAAATTCCTTTCAACACCTCCACTATAATTCAAAAGAACCAACAAACTGCTGTCCTGAATCTTTCTCTGCTGGTATTATAGTCATACTCAAAACATTAGCATGACATTTTCCATACAGCAGCAATCCATTTCATATGTTAAAGTATTGTTTAAGCTGTAATAAAACTACAACTAGTGGGTAGATTTTAGTTATCAATAGTAGTTTAACTAAAGTACATTAATGTAACTGATGCTGAAACCCATCCTAAAATGTATACATAGCTAATTAGAAGCTAGAGGCAGACTGGCAAGCTTTACTGTCAAACTGGAAATGTGAAATCACACACTTGGTTAAACTGAAATCAATGTGTTTATGATGAGCATTGATAGGAATTAGTGAAGGTTCCAGGAACCTTCCACAAAACCCCATAGAACAAGAAAATGGGCCTCTCGTCTTTTCAGGGTTTCCACAGTCTGACTTCAAGCATTCCCTCTTTTTCTCTGCTGTAACATGGGTAAGGGAAAAGTTAGATCTCACTGGCAGGGTTGAACGTCCAAGACGGAAGAAGGTTCAGCCATGTTGTCCTCCACAACCTCCTCATGTGAAAGACACAGAAGGTCACACCCTTTGCACCTCACTTCAGTTTTAGGTGACTACTAGTTTAGGTCTCTCTTCTCACAGGGAGCCTTCTCCAAAGAGTGAGTGACAGCAGTCTAGGACAGACTAAAGTGCTCTCTGGCACTGTCTGTTTTACTGTCATCAACAACAGAGTGCCTAAACACGTTCAGAACCCAAGTCAGGTGGGTTGGTTTCAACTCTAGGGTTAAGCAGAATAAATCCGAGCCAAAGAAATTAGCTTTAAAGGACAAGGAAAGAAGGAGACTGATTATCTTCATTCAGGACATTTATAGACATAGTCAAATTACCTTTGAAGTAATTACCTTTAGTATTACTAGTACTAGTACTAGAGAGAAAATCACAGAGCCATGAAGGGATTGTAAAATGCATTGAAAATCAGTTTGAATTCCACCCTTGCTCAGCCATGACATGGTGGTTCCCAAGCCGGTTACCTACATCTGTATTGCAGAGTCACTGTGGTGAAGATGTACCATAATTAGCACACTGCTTCCTCAGAACTGTTCTGTGTACCAGCTACAGTCTTGCTTTAAGCTACAGTCTCTGGGGGTCATAGGGCCCATCACTTCACTCAGAGCAGAGCCAACTTCTAAACTGGATTCAACCTGAAAGTCAGCTCCAGTTACTCTGGGAGCTAGTCTAGCTGAGCTTATCTAGTTGAGTTTTGAATATTTCCAAAGGTGGAGATTCTGCAACCTCTCTAAGCGACCTTTTCCAATGCCTGACCATCCTTCTGGTAAAAATATTTATCACCTATCTAATGGGAATTTCCATATTCTAACTTGCCTCTTGTCCTACCATTGTACACCTTTTAGAAAAGTTACGCTTCATCCTGTCTGTAGACTCCTAATAAATATTTGTAGACAGCAGTAACATCTCAGCTGAGTCTTTTTTTTTCTTAAAGCTGAAAAGATGGCTCTCTCAGCCTCTTCTTGTACATCCTGTGCTCCAGACAGACATCTTGACCCTTTACTGGATTCACTCTAGTATGTCCATGTCCTCCATCTAGTTTTCTTGAAGATAAGCATGGCATTTGTCGTTTTCAAATCATCAGGGAACCACTTTCCTGGAACCAGCTAATTGACTAAAAACTGAGGGAGAATTTAGCCATGATATTTCATTGTCTGAGATAACTTAATGTAACTGCTGCAATGGAACTAAAGTGCACCAAGGAATTCAGCAGGGTCTGTAAGCAGCAAATCATTTAACTAAAAATTCAAATTTGTACTATTAACAATTACATAGTAGTTTATTTTTAGTAGGAGGGAATATAGGCAATTTTTTTTCTGTGTGCCCTGGGATTCTTTAAAACTGAGCTCTATCATCTCATACACAATAGTAGAACTTTTCTTTAAGTGTCTTTCTAAATGCCAGCAAGTTAGGGGTTTAGCATGGAGAAAGAAGTCTTTTCTAAAATGCTTTGTAACATCATCCAGAACCATAAAAGTACCTAGGCACCTAGCTCCTAAGGTGCATGTACAAGTATATAAGTCTGTGATCTTTGAGAGACTTTAAACCAGTCAATGTATATTCATCGAGTAACAGAACTTTAATCCAGAGAAACTCTGTGAAAATCTATTCACACACAACACATCTTAAACATGTCTGCCTCATTTATAACACTCTAACTCTAAAACTAGAAAGAACTATTTTATTTATGATATTGAGGAACCTCAGAAAAACAAAATTCCATGGAAATTTAGGCCAATGACCATTTTCCTTAGAAGCAGAAGTGATATTTTCTTATTTTTAATTGCTGTAATTCCAAAATGGGTTTTTGGGTCTTAGGTTAACAGAAAGATTTTGATGTGTCTTATACCTACACAAGAGTATGACTGTACTCAGAAAAGGCACGAAACCCCCCACAGCTACTCTGTTTTATACAGGTTTAATAGCAGCTCAAATCACTGACCATTTTTCAATCTTGAGAGACGGAACAGCTTGACACTAATAATACATTTGCAAAGGACACATCATCATTTAACACAACATTAAGTGCTCAGGGACAACTTTTTACTGTAGACACAATGTGCTCTGAGCTCAGGGTTGACATTTAATGCTACAAAGATAATCCAACCAGTCATTCAGGAGGGGTAAATTAATTTTCAAGCAACTACATTTCAGCTTTAAGCCAACAAGAAGGATGCATTAAAATGAATAAGTTCATTTTATTCTGCATGCACGACTTAAAAAACCCCCAAAATATAATGGATTCTTAAGTACACCAAACTAGACCCATTTAATTATTGCTATCTTTCCCTCATTTCAACCAGAAGTCTGGCAACATTTGTTAAATATAATATCCTAACTGGAAACAGAAAATCCCTCAGAATTTGCTATGACTTGCCATGAAAAGCAGCACTTCATTAAAAAAATGTTTTACATTTAAAATTTGTATTAGACATACATTGATTGTAATGAGTAATTCAGAACATACTTAAAGCACCATCTTTTCTGATACTTCCTTTAAGAAATATTTTAAAAATCTATATAAGCATTTAAGAAAAAGAACTCAGGAAACCAATTATCAATAATGTACAGAACAAAAATCAATACTTTAAATCAGCCAATTATTCAGCTAATTTAATTGTTTTCAATACCTGTAGAATATACTCAATTAACTGTAAGACTATAATAAAAGATCTGAAGAAGAGCACTAAAATATTGATGCTCATCACCTATTGTTTGAAAGGCAGTCCTTTCTCACACCTTTCAGTGTTAAACTATCTGTTGCAATCTTGTGCCCAAGACCAACAGGTGCATGCCTACAGCCATTAAAAAGTACTGGCTCCATGTAAAGGGAGTAGCTTCTACACACATCATGGCAGCTCAAGTAACCTTTCCAGCCATCTCCTTAACATTTCCCACTCAAAAACTATGAAAACATTAAATACCTTCCTTAAAAATAAATTAACACAATTAATTTGAAACAGATCGCTTCTTTCTTCTCCACCTACATAATATATACATCGATGTGCACATGCAGTTTTGAGCACATTTTTATTACTTTGCTATGGAATAACTACTAGTAGTCACACTTTCATATAAACAACCATATTTTAGTATAAATTCTAAAAGTGAGAAAAGAAAACCAAAAATTCTATTGCTTAGCAAAGAGAACCTATATACAAGAGCATGCAGTGACAGGACAAGGGGGAATGGCTTCAAAATGAAAGAGAGCTTGTTTAGACTGGATATTAGAAAAAAATTCTTTACTGTGAGGGTGGTGAGGTACTGGAACAGGCTGCCCACAGAGGTTGTGGATGCCCCACCCCTGGAAGTATTTAAGGCAGGGTTGGATGGAGCTCTGAGTAACCTGGTCTAGTGAGAGGTGTCCCTGCCCATGGCAGGAGGTTGGAATTAGATGATCTTGCAGGTCCCTTCCAACACAAAGCATTCTATGATCCTAAGAAGTACCCACTATCAATGCAATTAAAAGCCCTATTTTTATCAAACATTTGATCAAATGATTTTTGGACAATAGAAACTATCCCAGTATTTTATTCATGATAAGAGGTGTGAGAAAGGCAGCATAAGGTGTGGTAAGAGGGACATACAGCACACAAAGAGTCTTTCTGCCTCTCTCAGACAGGCTGCACCCAGCTGCAATTCGCCTTACACTGATTTTATTAACTGTTAGCTACAAATAGAGGAAAAAGTGATATAACCCCACAAAAAGTGGAAACAGACCTTATTGGTATCTTTTATGTACATACTTTTCTTACACATTCAATCACAGTCTGCCTGTGACTCTAATCACTGTTACAAACCCTTTCTCCAAGACTATTGCCTAAGCATTTCTTACCCATACTCAGTTTCTAAGCTGAGTATTTACACCAAAGTTAAGATTCTTGCCCTTTTTCTGTTGGATTATATTCTATTTTTCCAAGCCATTTCACTGATTTCTCAAATTTAGTTTGAATTTTCATTTTAAACCCATCTCTTTACTGCCTCTCATACTGGTATAAGTTGCAGACTAAATTCATCATCCCACTGACAATTAAAATATTTGTTCCAGGACAGGCCATGGTAACTACTGAGAACAGCTTTCACACCACTTTGGTACTCATCTTCCAGTAGTTTCCTATTCATCCATCTCTAGTTTGTTTACCAGAATACATTGTCAGAAAGCCTTGACAAAGCCAAGGTATAGGGCACCTCTTTCTCTTCCCCATCAATGGAAAGTTTGCTACTCTGTCAGAGAAAAGAACTGAACTAATTTAACAAACCACGTGCTGTTGCTTACCTCCTTTTTGTACTGTAGTGTTTACAAGACAGGGTCCCTGTCCAGAAGAGCTTACTGTGAAGGATAAGGAAAGTGTGTTCCATAATTTATGAATATTATATGTCCCATCTGTTTCCTTGTTATTGTGATGTTGGCTTTATAATTGCCAAAGGTTAGTACCAGTAAAAGCTGGCCTGTGCTTAGGCAGGACAGTAGGAAAATACTACTAATAGTTCTCCACTGAGATCACTTAAAGACAATAAAGGATAATACGAAGACTGATGATCAGGTCGTCACATTAAGTTTCCCAAAATAAAGCATATTCACATAACAGATGACCCACAAAACATCTTCTCTGTTCTTCTCATCTCTGCAACTGCATAGTCAGAAATTTCTCTGTCTTACATTAATTACTTTATTTTCACCTTAAACAGAACAGGAGCAACAGAAATAACAGGAGAAGTCAAAGACACCCAACTGGGGGATGCTTTTAGGAAAAAACTCAACACACATGTAAATGATTCTAAGATCACGATCAAAAGGAAAATAATGCTACCTTACTTCTTTCCTCACTGAAGGAAACCCGTGCAGCAGCCCTAGCCTACCTGAACTAGTACAAACTCTTCCAGACCACATCTCTGCTATTAAGCAGGACCAAACCATCCCCTGGCTGAAAAACATTTTCAATACCAGTAATTTGAAACTTATTCCTAATTACTCTGGTGTGCATCATGCTACTGACATACAACACAACTAACACATTCACAATGATTGCTGAATAAGCACCACAACACCACCAAGTGCTGTAACAACACTATTAAACTTTTTTGATAGTCACTGGTGCTTCAGGAGAGGAGGATCTCTTTCCCTCTGCTGTAGTTAGTATCACAGTACATGATGTGTCCAACTTTATTAGATGACTGGGGCCTGTCCCTGGGGGATGTCGTAGTGGGATTGTGCATCACATGAATCTAAAGTCATCCCTTCTCCCATGCCCTTGCTTCTCCACAAGCACCCTCCCAGGAGTAACAGACCTCCCCCACAAAACCTCACCAACCCCTCTGCTGTGGGGCTTTGCTTAAAGGAGGGATGGTGACAACCAGTCCAGGAAGGCAAGGACACAACCTGTCACTCACAGCTTTCTTCTCCCCAGTTTGAACAGAGAGGAGGTGGCACAGAAAAACTGAGCAACATGGGGAATAGATGATGCCATACCAAAAAAGAGTACAGCACTTCCACTGCAAATACCACACCACACCTGTTTCTATCAGTTTCAGAACAGGATGGCACTATTTGAACAGTATTAAAACATCACCTAGAATTAAATAATATATCTGATTTTACGGAAAACAAATGAAGCCTTGAAGCAAATAAAGAATGTGGACAAAGTTAGATGAACGAGGGACAAAGCCTCAAAGACAGTGCAGCTCAGGAGAAGCCAGTGTCACTTCTCTCTAATGCCTGCTTTGTTGAGCTGAAATCCCTTTCAATATTAGCCTAAGTCTTTGCTACCAAGATTACGTTAATTCACCACTGGTCACAACTTGCTAAAAAAAACCTTCCCAGGTCTGAACAAAGCAAAGCCTGGACTGGAGCTAGAACTTGTGGGGAACAGACTAAATTTATGGATTTAATCCAAGTATGGGATTCATGTCATTCACCTAGATGCAGAGAAGCTGCAAGAGCTGAGTAGGACATCCTATGAATGATCACAGCCATGTTTAAAAAGGGAAAGGGAAAAGGTAGGGGAAAGAACAGAAGACATCTGAGTGAGGAGACCTGCATGAGGTCAGGCACCAGAAGAATGGCACAGCTGCAGGCCTGAATATCTTAGCTCCTGATCCAGTGTCTTATCCAGTGGATATTGCTTTCCTCAGAATGGAAAATAAATTGAATGCTATCTGCCAAGACACAGTAATTTCTTACTAGTCATATCATTCTGGACAAGCTGTATATATCAAGACCCAAAATACAAGTTGTAATTTATTAATTATGCTTAAGTAGAAGGTTTCCAGTAATACTGACAGAACTTGCAGTTCTCAGTTCAATGAAGCACATTGCGAAGGATGCTTTGTCAGACCTATATATCATTGTCACTCCAGAAGTCAATGCACTGACAGCCTTAGCAGAGGTGCATGTTACAGGATACTGAGAAAGTGATTATATAAGATGGAAAAGCAGATTTTTGGAGTCTCACTCCAGCAATGCAGAAATCAGAGGCTTTTAATGGAATTAGCCATGAAGGCAACATCTCTTGTACACATCACCATTATCCCTTGGGATCCTGAAATTACGTGTGAGGAATAATCTCCCCAACTCACTCATAATTTTAGCATGCCTAAGAACTAGGCATGCCTAAGAACTTCAGTTCGCCTGTAATTTAAACTTCTTTCCTTCAACAGAAACACCACCTGACAAGTCTTAACTAAAAGTGAATGACAGCAATAGCAGCTTCCTTAGAAGTGTAAAGGAAATACATATTTATGAGCACCCAGAGTAATGGTTTACGGACCTCAGAACTAAAGGTGTAGTAATGTCTTGAAGGCATATTAGGAGACACAATTTTACCTTCAAGAGCCAAACTGGGCTACAGTCAGTGATGAGACCGGTGTTAAGATAATAGAGGAGCCTGGTTAACTTTTTAATTTATCTTTAATTTTCCAGACATACTACTCTATCCTTTTCTTTTCCCTTTCTGAAAGCTCACAGAAAAGGAAGTACATGTGTGTGCATAATAAAATACTGGCATCTTACTCCTGACTTCAGGACTGGACTTGCTGCCTGACAGGTGAATGTCTGGTATCCTTCACAAATACTGAAATCTAATATATAGTGAAGAATACTTTCTCTTTAGGCATATATATTTGTCAAGTAACTTAAATGTGGTATTTTTGTAATAACTGCCATCAGTAATGGTAATGAGCTTATCTGAGACCCTTTGATTTTATTTCACCATTTGTATCACCATCAGTGCTCTATTGATGTTGTAATGAATAAACTCAGTTGGTTTCAGTAAGTCTTACTTTCAACATCACTGTATCATAAACTATTTAAATAGTGAAAGGCATGCATTAGGACAATTTATTCAAAGAAATAAGGGTTGCTCCAAGTATAAATTTTTTCCACACCTTTATTCCACAAGATGATCTTTCAAGTATGCTGTCTCTTGTAGGAAACATACAAAAGATGGAGAGATGCTGAGAAAAACAGTCTACCATCTGGAAAACTATTTGATTAGATCAGATAAAGCATGGAGCTGTTTTCTACTCCTGAATCTTCCATAAAATTACTGTATGACCTTGGGAAATCTCTTTTACTTGCAATACTTTGCTACTCATCAAAAACTCTTGAGATCCTGGTCTAATGTTATAACAGAAGTAAAAAACACTCATGAATGTTATCTATTAGAGATGATTCTCAGATGGCCTATATTAATTTCTTCTTAAAGATTTTAAAATTACATTTACAAATATAATGAGAAACAATTAAAAAAGTACCTGAAAAAGTAACTGAATTTGCTACCCTTAAAGTCAATTTCTTCTTCATTAAAAATGTGTGTTAAATATTTATAAACCCATGGACAACACAAATTCAGTTTCTGGAATTAAAAGCATACAAAATTAAAAAGAATTAAAACAGAAAACTAGCTTTTACTTATGCTATGATCCTCACAGACTGTATGTGGACATTGTTCTGATCACAAAGTTCCTATGTACACGCCCTGCCTTCCCTTGATGAAGTCCCTCTGCCTAGAGTCACCTAGTGTGGTCTGGCATGTGACACAGGGCACAGAACATCAGCCATGCACCATCAGGTGACCAGTGTCTTTGTTTTAGTTCAACTCCATCTCCTGAGGGAGAGTCCTGATGAAAAGCATCAGCAGAGAGAACATCCCATCTCCCATGGTGGTGGGTTCCCAGGAGACAGGACAGGCATTGCTCAGTACTGATGACAGAGTTTATTTGTAAACTCCCTGAATGGTCCTCTATTGACATTTCTCAATCTGATTGATTCTGTTCTTTAAACATACCAGAAAGGACACATTTACTACACAAAACATGCAGAGTGAAAACAGTCAATACATTTTCTTTTCAGAGTAATTTTTCAGTTCCTCACAAGAGGTTTGTCTCACATTTGGAGTGAAACATTTTTCTGAATGTCTCATTTCATAAATAGATAAATAGATATAGAAACACAGAACACCACCACCAAAAAGCCACACATCCTCCCTACGGCCTGTTTTTCAACAGCTCCATTCCTCAGAAGAAAAGAGACACAAATTCACTTTCAGTAACAACACAGTACTTGTGACAGACATGCTTTTCCTAGATCCAAGAAAAACCAGTGAATCTCATTATGCCAGGTTCTAAAAATTTAGCAAAGGGATTTTGCAAATGTAAAATAGAGGACATTAAATTATTAAAACAGTATTACTACAAGTAACATTTGAGTGAAACATGCACACAATGGAAATTTACATCACATTCTTTTGGTGCAAAATCCAAAGGTGTAGCAGAATTACAATGCTAATTTAATGTTCATGTTCTAATCATGGAAGCAATAGAATGGTTTGGGTTGGAAGAGACCTCACAGTCATCTAATTTCAGTGCCCCCTGCCTTGAGCAGGGACATTCAATCCAGTTGCTCAAAAGCCTCACCCAACCTAGCCTTACACACTTCGAGGGATGAGGCAGCCACAGCTTCTCTGAGCAACCTGTTCCATTGTCTAATGCCTCATAGTGAAGACTTTCTTCCTAATATCTAATCTAAACTTGCCTCTTTCAGTCTAAAATCACCATTAATTTTTTCGCTTGTGATAAAAAGGCTACATTGTGGCAAAAGGACTCACTCTGTGATGTGTTGGTGCTTTAGTTTTATCTTCTCCATAGAAATACCCTAAGAAAAGTCTTTAGGCACTCACTGTGTTTTTATACAGATACTGACAAGTTCAAAGGAAGGCACTGAAAAGTCACAGAATAAATATAAAGTTGTCTGCTCCTAACATATATATCAGAATACAGAATTTTCTGTATTCTTATCATTTTATGATAATGTATGCTGCTCAGAAGCCCCTTCCTCTTTCAGTAGCTGTGTACATATGGACAGTAAGACTGATCAAGCTGTATGATGTGTCGTAAATGAGGCAAGGGACCAGTGGAAGATAAAAAATGCATTTATGGTTGAGGTAATAGATGAAGACCAAGAGTGTATTTTCCTCTCTCAGCCACATCCTTTGGGTATGATCTTGGACAAGACATTTATGTTTTGATTCATCAAATGTGCAAGCAGTCCTAGATAACAGTCTTCCTTCTTTTGGGTTAGGAAAAGTGCAACACACAGCAATAGTCTTACCCCATTCTTCTTTGAGGCCAGCATCTCACACCACGATCAAGTAGGACCCTTAGTTGATATGATCATGTGATATGTTAGTGACCAACAGTCCACAGAAACACATGTGCCTTCATCACTTTCTATTCCAGGTGTTTGCTCAGCTATAACCCACTCTAGCCAGTATACTGATCTATTCCGAGATTTACTGACAACAAAGCCCTTTCAATGTCCCCCATAGTGGTGTGCACTTCCAAGATCCAAGCAATTCTACAGCAAAGATTTCAGTAATGCTTACTGCTGCACAACTGCATGAATTTCTTTTCAAAATGTGATAAACTAAGTTAAAACAATTCTTGGGAAAAGACTGATTTTGCATATGCTGTTTAATAAATAAAAAGATGGGTGGAGAAGGAAAACTCCACCTAAAGAAAGCACTTCAGTCAGCGATGTATGCAGTGGAGGTAGACTATATTACTATGCTCTGGTACCTCCTGTAAACTGTTTCCAAACTCTTCCTCTTTACTTACTGAATGAAATATGTTCCCAAGTTCTTTGTCAACCTACAAACACTGTATTTTTCTTTCCTGTCCCTCCCTGGAGATGAGCTAATTGCTAGAAGTATTTTTTTAGTTATACAGAACCATTTTTTAGTTTCCTGTTGAAATTTTTTGATGACAAAATGCCTGAATCATATCTTATTTCTACCAGTGGGACATGTTGCAGCAGTTAGGGCCAAGGGGTAACAAAGCTGTACCTCTGGGAATCCTCTGAGAAATTGCACACTATACTTACTAATAGACTGTTAAGTACTGCACTTCTGTAATACAAAGAATAAAAAAAAAAGCAGCAACACAAAATGTACACTCAACAATTTATTAAAAAATCCCCAAAACAAACTGAAAAAGATGATCTGTGAAAATGTTTTAATAGTTTCGCCAGACTGTGTTGAGAGCACAGGCACTGAAAAAAAAGTTTAATCTTATGATCAAAATATGCCTTTTCCCTTATCTCTCCTTACAGCATGAATTTTCAGCATGAACATCATATTCTCTCCAACATAAAGGAAAAAGTCTGTGAAATTCAAGATTATGTTGTCAGTTCTCCTGAAATCTTGATTTTGGTAAAAATACTCAGTATTAATTTTTCCACAAGTAAAACTTCAGTCAGAAAGTTATGGTAATCCTTCCAACCGCATTTTCTAGCTATAAATATCTCAGAAAGCTGCTCTACTTCACAGTGAAACTTTGTCCATATGGAACATATGACTAGGAAGGACTTGCTGAACTACTGAAATCCACTGCTCTGCTAGAGAAGGCACATATATCATCCTGTTTTCTTTAAAACTGATCGTTTTCTATGATCAGTTGGAAAACAAGTTAGACTTGGATTTGGTTGGTTTTTGTTGGGTTTTTTTTCTTTAGACCTATCGGTAGGACATTACTCCAGAAGTTCAATCTCCCATTGGTAAGAAACTTCCTTCTATTTCCTGCTATGTTTCTTTATGGGCAATTTATACAGTTACAGACCAGATATATATGGACTGCTGTCTTTCCCAAGGGTTAACTTGGGAAAGTCCGAAAGGAACCATATTTGTCTTAATTCATGCTCAGCTGCACCAAATGAGGCTTTTCTTGGTCACCTTAGTAGTTCTTTCAGCATTTCTTTCAATTCATCTTTCTTAAACATGGAGGAGGCAAAAGAAGTCCTGAGTACTTCAAACTCACTGTCCCCAGTGCCCTATTTAATTTCTCATTACTTTAAATACATATAAGGATAAAGCACACTTTTTTCACAGCCATGAGAGGTCATCAGAAACAAGGGGACTTCTCCTCTAAGATTTCCAGCTGATGAATTGACTTTGTTGGTTGTTAACTAACTGGTCATCAACATCCATAGTTCTTTGACACTACTTTGACCACAGACAACCAAAAAATTAAATTGTGAAAAAACATAATTAACTTTTCCAGCATCTAAATGCTATTCATTCTGTCTTCACACTTATGGATTAGATTTCACTCCCAGTTACAAGGATGAGCCTCTGAAATAACTGCTAAATTCAGCAGTGTGATACCTGTCCCAAATTTCCACCACCAGAAAATCCAACCTTCCTACTCATGGTCTCTTGACTGTAGGAAGTGTTTCTCTTCAGACTAAAAATTACCTGAAAGGTAGCTGAATAAAGCAAAAAACTTAACACTGAACTATGCTTTTAATTTCTCTTTTTGCAACAGTGACAGAAATAAGACGAGGAAGACACTCCTTTGTGGGATACTTTTTTTTTTTCTCATAGCCAAAATGTTTTATTCTCCCTCTCCTAAGAGTACATGAAAGCACTTCTCTCTTAGTCCTTTTCATGATGATTCCTCATTAGAATTTAGTAATTTTCTGTACACAGAAGCAACGGGTCGTACTTTCTTCATCCATTAAGCCATTTGAACAGAAGCTCTTCCATGGAATATATATGCTATGAGATCTGTGGTTTTCCAAGCTGCCTATCAAGATACACGGAGCCTCCTGTGTTACAGACATGAGTCTGATTTTCTTGTAACTCTACCAATCGTTTCCATCTGGTATTTTACTTAACAGGTTGATTTTCTGAGACACTTCACACTGTGAAGTATGTTAAGGATTGTACCTTCAGTTCTATTTGATTTGCAATTTATTCAATGTTTCTCCCTGTTCAGTTCATTCTAGTTTGCACAGTTCTCTTCTATTCCAGAAAAGACAGAGCGGACTGCAGCCTATGTTTTCTGGAAAAGTATTTCTTCAGGGATAACCCCACTAGTCATTTCACTCCATTTTCTTCCACTATTCAGTAGGCAAAATATCAGTGTACTATACCTGAACACAAAGGAAAAGGCTGTGCCAAAAAAAGAACTGCATTCAATTTTTGTTGTGCCTTCTACATGTATGGAAGGCAACATCATTGCTCACAGCAGACAGTGTAAATATCTCTAAAAATACATGGATTAAAACTATTGTAGTTATTATAAATAAAGTAACTCAGCCTGCAGGCCTGATCTGACCTACGGAGGCCACTGGATTGAAATCAAAACTGATTCTGAAAAACTGAGGGAAACCTATACAGGAAGTGACTCCTTCTTACACTTCCTAGTCTGTTCAATTTTCATGTTTTATGGAATAGCAACTCTTCCTAGGTTCAGCTGACGTGTGGCTTGGCTTTGCCATCTGTTCAACAGCAATATACTGTCTTAGGGCACTTGTTGGCCTGAGTTTTGCCACACACTTCAGTCCTTGCAGTGAGCTGTCCTGTCTTAGATGTGCACTACCTCAGTTTGTGTATGCAGCTGGATGATGAAGCAGATCAGGGTATTCATTCAACTCACAAAATGCCCAGCACACCTTTTACTTCAAGTTCGATCAAAATGGCACATAAACAGCTGTGCCACCCCAGAGGATGCTATACTACACACTGTGACATGCTGAAAGGAACAAGTAAAGAGAGGTAGGTGTTGGTAAAGGTCACTTTGTAATGTCAAACCGTACCCTTTGGATATCTGATTGCAGGTGTACCAATATATTAGGCAACGTGAATAGGAATTGGAATTCAGTGGTATGCTCACCCAATTGTTACATAAGTCCCTAACACAGTTTTTGCCCAAAGTAGCCCGTTCCCAAACAATTCCTACAAATGGCTCAAGAGTGAACTGAAAAATACCTGGAGCAATTTTCCATAAGCAGTTTGCAAGCAGCTGCTCAGTTTTAGGGATAAAAGAGTTTAATAGTGAAGTCAGGGTTATTCAATGCCAGCTGAACTCTGTGCCAGAAAGCAGTACCACACTTTATTTAACCCACAAGTGCACACATGAATCACCAGCCCAAACTCAGACCCTTCACCTGTCAGAACAGAAGCCTATAGAGACAGTTTTTACAACCCTACTCAGTGCCTGCAAAACTCCTAGGAGGCCTCACTTGCATTCTCCTTCAACTTAAAATGTCTTTTAGCTCTTCAGTTCCCAGTGACAGAAGGTCCCTAAGGCCAGGTCTAAACTGACAGTTGCGGACTCATTCTGCCCATGATGTGAACTGGCAAGGTGCAAGCAGGAGATGGAGTGCCATAATACACAGCATCATGGCCAAGTTCATTAGAACTGCTAAGAGACAGGTGAACACGAGCTCTATGCTCAAGAAGCTCAAAGCTGAGGGGTTTAATGCAGTCTGTGCGCTCACATTTACTCAAAACAGCTTCAGTGGATCTGGGCCACACTCTCATCAGTATGCTGTAACCTTGAGCTGAAGGGACCATGTCTAATGCTGAGACACTGTTTCACTCCATATGCTAGTTCATTATCCAGCTCCTCTCTGTTTTGACTGCCAACAAATAATGATGTTTTTCAACACTTCTCCACTAGGAACTGAATGCACAAACAACGCATCATAAATGCCACCCAACATCTGCCAGGCAGTTACCATCTTCCCATGACTATCACCTAGGCTGAACTTGAGCAAGTGATTTACTTACAAGTTGTGTCACATCCTCTTACCTATCACACCCTAGATCATCCAAACCCCAATTCTTACGAATTGCCCACAGGTATTTGGTTAAAATATCACAGGAAAATTATTTCCAACAACCCCCCTACCTACCATGCATTCTAAAGTTACTGCTGGTTGGTAATGAAAACTCAAATACTGCAATCAGTATTGCTACAAATCTTACAGCACCAATGCGGGTATGTTGATAATCATAAAATATTCACAGAAAAGAAATTAAGGAAAAGACAGGCTTTTCCACCTTTCTTATTTAATAGTTGGTCAAAATTCCTGAAAATGCTATTATTTAATATAGGATTTATTCTAGAACAGTATCAATAGCTTTGCAGAGCATAATTCAGTCAGTTGGTCCCATAGTAAATAGGGTATCTATGTAGCTGGGATAATGACAAGGACCAGACTTCAAGTAAAGTATTTCGAAGATTAAGCAACAGATTAGTGACTTGCATTACATTATCTGTAAATTTATTAACTGAAACCAGGGCACTCAATCAGGGCAAATTATTTGTTTTCCCATGTTTCACTTACTGTAGAGCTCTTCGTTTGCTTCGTGGTGCTTTTCTGTACTGATTCAACTGCTACACAAATGAAAAATCTCAAAATAACTTTGAATGTGTGAGTACTTTCAATAGTGTTTATTTTAATCAGCCTTTACCATCAAGTAAAGCTAAAGCTATTTGCACGATGTTTGAGATTTCTGTAACTGTAATTCAAATCAAGCAACTGCTTTTTCATATTTTCATTCTAACACTTTGAGCTTCCTAAGATCATTCTCCTTCTGCCCTGTAACTTTTTTTCTTATCCAACACTTAAAAGCCTGCAAGTAATATGTAGAGCCTAGCAGACAATCCCATAAATAGTTCAAGACTCTAAAAACATAATGTAGCCAGTTCCTAGCTTTCTTCCAAAATAAGGCATAATACAAGCAAAAGCTTCCACTGGAAAAAAATATTTTTAAAACAATTTAGTTACAGAAATCCATGGCAACATTCAGTTAATGGACTGCATGATGGCAATCATCAATGTGAACAAATTCTTTACAAAAGCCAGATGACTATTCTATGGTCATGCTTACCCTGAACACGACATCTAACACATTCTTTTAAGGCCATAAATAGGTGCAATACCTAATGAACTACATAATGCACATGGCTACCCTGAAGCACGAAATACAAAAATCCCTTCAGTTAAACCTCTTGAATTGATTCAAGGTGACTCTGTGTCTTTCTTCTGAGACCATTCGCTCTGCAATGCTCGCCAAACTCCCTGCTGCCTTCATTTCTGCTAGCCCAGACAGTGAAGGAGCAGCAGACGGTTAACAGATTGCCACCTTCCATGGCAGGACAATGGCTGGACAAAACTTAACTGCACTCAAAAAAACCAGTCCTATATCTCATTGCATTGTAACTAAAGAAATGCATTTACAACTATGAATTATGTCCACCTTAAACATCTATCAAGCATAACTTAAACATCTATCAAGCATCTGTGCTGGGCATTTCATTCTTATGCCTCCTCCACTGATTTGTTGTGATAAAATGAGAGGAAATCAGATTTATAGTTCACTGCCCAACTCTCCTTGCATTTATATTGATGTAATATTACCTACAAATATAAGCAAATGCACCACACGTAGAGAATGCATATATATGAACACTGTACACATAGAAAAATTATGTCTAAGTTTTTTTAAAAATGGGAGTCTAAAGTTAGATTTACATTTTCACATCAAGATGTGAGTACTTTGAAGTCCAGCTTTCACACATGAGCTAAGATTTTCAAAGCCTGGTGAAAGAATTTCTAAAAATGTTAAACTGCTCTGCCTCTGAATATAATATATGCATGCTTATATGTGTCTATAGTGAAAATCTGATGTATTTTGTAAAGGATTATAAGAGGTTTTTCTAGGTCGATTTTTTTTGACTGCAGAAATGAGAGTAAGTACACACACAAATATGTATCATTGCAAGAGCTGGTGTGGACACCTTACAGGATACCTTACAGGAACTGCAAGTTCTTGAAATAACATCATGTTGAAATGCCATTCAGCAACTGGAAACATAAAATTTCACTCATTTATACCTGTAACAAATTTGTAGCAACTTCAATGAGTGAAATGGTGATATTGTTGATGAGATTAAAATAAGAGCAGACTATGAGCCTCCATCTGTATAAAAGTACTAAAAAGTGTAGTATGAAGATACCGTAAAAGTAATATAATCAAACAAGCTCAAAGAAATTCAGCTTTTGCTGTGAAGAGGGAATGGAAGCCAAGGATTTAGATACACCACCTTTCTCCTTAATGTTCTTCATGGTTCTCTCACACTCACACAGCTTCCTGGCTCTGCAGCCACCTCTCCCATCCTTGGTCAGTGCCTGGCAAATGAAAATTAAATAATATCCACACAAACCTAAGTACGTATCCACAAGGCAATAAAACATAGCTTTACTGCTTTTGACTTAAAAAATACATGATCACAAGCTATATGTGCTTAAAATCCATCATCAGAACATATTTAAAAACATCCCAATTGTCACAAAATGTGGATTAACTTAGTATAGCCAGACAAGGCTTCACTACGCAGCAGTGTTTTCCTCAGCTGCTCCTGCTTTAGTTTCCAAGAAATGATTTCACTGGCATAAAATTAAAATGAAAACAGCAATCACTGACCAAAGGACCTAGCTCACTTTTTCTGACACCAAAATTCATTCTTCATAAAACAGAAAAAGGAAAAGGGACTACATATGGCATCAGTGGCATATCATTGTGAAGTATGAAACTGATTCCAAAACTTGCCAACAGTCATACATAATAGCAAAAGGAGGGCTTTCATTTCTACTTCTCTTTACTATGTGCTTAATAGTAGACTTTTATTAGAAAAATTCAATATGTAATGTTCCATATGCAAAAAACCCCTATACAACACTGGCACTGCGTATTTCTTGGGGTTTTTTACACTATAAATAAATACTAGGAGAGGTCTCTTCCTATTTTGTCTTACTACTTAGTCAGTACTTGTTTATGTGCTTTTCTTCTCCCTTTTTTTTCCTACAATAAATAGGTGACTGACACCAAATGTGGGGGGAAAAAAGATTAATTAAAAAAATAGACTGGAGAATTTTTATTGCATTGGTATCTGTCTGCTACACCTTTGCCTGTGACAGGGGAGAACAATCTCAATGATGTAAATGTTGCCTTCTGGTTCTGTGCCTTTTCTTCAAAAAGATATAGGAATTCCTGTTTTGTGAAAAACGATGCAATTTTGAAATTTTCAGCCCAAATTCAGTCCAAACACTTTTTGCTGTTCCTGCTGTTGCTGTAGTTTCAGAAATTAAATCTAAAATTTTCATGCTGATAACAAGCATTTCCTGATCCAAAACAAAACAATCACACTTCACTGCAAAGTATGCAATGTATTTCAGAAGAAACTATCAAAATGTAACACTTCCTTTTTTTTAAGCTGAAAAGGAAGGCTGTTAGCGGCCACTTTGTTTTGAGTACGTAATGGCATTACTCAGGATAAGGAAGCCGGAGGCACACAAACTCTGTAGAAACACAGAGAAGGCGAACAATAATAGTAAACAGAGAAAAGGTGAGGCAATAAAGAGTAAAGACAATTTTTTTAGCAGTAGGGCAAGTGGAGATGGCAATCTGCCACAAGGAGGGCTTCCCTCTGGGGACCAGGAGACAACAGGTCCATGTTCCAGCTGGTATCTGGAGGTGGGAACCCCAGGGATGTTCCTGCTGCCCTAGTCTCCAAGCTCTTCTCTATCTCATCAGGGCTACAGTGAGACTGTAACCCTTGGCACTAGGATGAGATTACTTTCTTCTGGACAAATCACCAGTGTCCACATCAAGGAGTTTTTAAAAAGAGCTGAATTTACCCACAGAGTTTTATCTATTAGTTCAGGTGAACACTTATCTCTCCCACCCTGTGCTCCTACAGCCAGGGTTTCAGAACTCCCACACAGTCCCTTCCACCACTCCATTGCTCTGCATATGTGATGCCAATGAGCATCACCTCCATCTCCAAGTCATTGTGCTCAGCCTACCACCTTGTGCTTTTCAAAACAAAAAGAGAATGTGTTTTCTTTCCTAACTTTTACTCCTTTCCAGGGGATGTGAGGAGCCCAGGTTATTCCAGAGAACCCTTGGGCTACGCCTATATAAGCTCCAGCCTAAAGGATCAAGCTGGCAAGTCAGGAGATGTAGAGCAGACAACAGGCAGACCTTTGAGTCTACAAGTGGAAGGTCGAATGATTGGCAAACAACCTCTTATGAAAAATTACACTACAGCAACACAATAGTAATGGGAGCCAAAAGTATGTCTATTCTTGGTTTGTAGACCAGGTTTTAGTTATGCTATAATCCTCTCAGTATGCTTGCTTAGGATCCCACAATCACACAAGTCATGAACACTACCCACAAATCCTGCGACTTCCATGCCGAGCAAGCAACACACCAGATGAAGAAGGATGGAAAATATACATGTGGAATTGTTCTGGGA
Source organism: Margarornis squamiger (assembly GCA_035222235.1). Lineage (NCBI taxonomy): Eukaryota > Metazoa > Chordata > Aves > Passeriformes > Furnariidae > Margarornis > Margarornis squamiger. The sequence goes on from JAWWTY010000077.1 coordinate 126,860,706, forward strand.
ACTTAAAGCACACATAACAGTAAACAAAGCAAATATGGTACAAAACCTGTTGCTATTTTCACAGCATTTGTGGAGCAAAGCTGCATAAATGCAGAAGGATGCATACTGCCTCACACCTTTCCACAGATTCCAGCAAATTAAGCACAGCAGCACAAACAGTAGCAGGGAGAAGGAAATGCTCTGCAGAGGAGCTGCCCCATTTGTTGCTTCACTGCAGGTATATGTTTGGGTATGTGAGCGAGAGATGAATAAAAAGTGTTAAAATTACTTTTCCTCATGTCTATTCCACAGCTTTGGCTGCTCATGGAGATGTGAATGGGAAGAGAGCCCCTCAGAGCCATGCTCCCTCCTCCAGGCACAGCCTAAGTCAGTTTGAAAAGGCTGCTGCTGTTGCTCCCTGTCCCACTTGGGGATAGGCTTCACTAAGCCAGTGCCAGTTTGGTCTGATAACTCAAAGACTGCCTCTGTTCCACATTGAAAAGGCAAAGCCACTGTCAGATACTGGAGCACTTGCTTAAGTGGCACTACAGACAAATTTTGGCTGGTGGCAGGAGAGATGGCTGAAAGCCAGCTGACAGAGAAGAGCAGTATCAATCTCTATGCCGGGGGAATCCTCTGAAAATGCTACTGAAGCAAACAGCAACCACTAGCGGCACAGTGGCAAACAAGACATAAGTGATTCTGCTCTCATAGAGGAGAGAAAAAGGCAAACGGCTGAACTGAAGTGATCAACATGAACTTGAACTGTGGCACAGGGCAAACATGTGGCATGCCGTATGGAAACTCAGAACAAAACAGAAAGCTTGGAACAAAATTAAATTAAAAATCTGCTTTTATTTCAAATTACTGCACTAAACATCTAACTGAAAATTGTGTTGAAGTTGATATGACTTTGTGACATGTTGTTCCTTGAAGGCTGCCATTTTCCATCAAAAAAAAGGTATGAAAAACGTTTCAATCTGGTTACCTTCTATCCAGCAAAGCTAGAAAGCATTAAATTCTGAGCTAAAAAATAACATCACGCCATTAGTCAGCAAAAGATAGCTGTTCAGCCAGCATCTATCATAATATTTTCAACAATTCATAGATACCAAATGCCTGGAAAGGAAGGACGACAATCACACCAAGCATGGATTTTTGAACTTTAAATGCATTTGATAAATCAATTTTTTTAAACATGAGCCCTATGCAGCCTCACTTTGTGCACTCTTTCTCGATATAACCTATCTCAAAAAGGGTAATCAAATGTCCACCTCCAAAACAAATGAGCCTGGAGCATTAGGGCATTCTGTATTCTGAGGGTCATGTGTTAACATCCTCACACTAAACCATCCCTGCAAAAGTACCTAAAAGTACCTAAGCTGTCAAATCTAGGGTTTATTGGATGAACGTATTTTAAGAAAAAAATTAAATTATTTCTGTATAATTTCTAATAAGTATCTGAATGAAATCAGATCAAGAAGAATCAAGAGGAGTTAAAATGAAGAATCTAGAGAACCTCTCCTATGAGGAAAGGCTGAGAGATCTGGGACTGTTTACCCAGGAGAACACTAGGCTCAAGGGGGACCTCACCAATATATATATGTATACTTGAATGGAGGGCCTTTTCATAGGACTAGAGGCACACAGAGAAACACATAAGAAAAAAACTTTTTACTCTGAGGAAGAGAGGTTGTGGAGTTTCCTTGCAGATATTCAAAAGCCATCTGATCACTGTTCTGGGTAATCAGCTCTACATGTCCCTGCTTGAGCGGGGCAGTTGGACGAGATGACCTCCATTGGTCCCTGCCAACCTTAACCATTCTGTGATAAACAGATCAATTATTTATTACCAGCTACGCAATACTATATGAGAACCAAAAAATCAAGAATTAATGGCAAAAAAATGAAACATTTTCATATTCATCAGGGCAGTATTGGACAATATTTGTCAATAATACAACTACTTGTCCTATAGTATACCTAAAGGCATGAGACTAGAGGGATCACTCCACCAAGCTCAGCTACCAGGCCTAAAGCTAGCCCAAAATACTTATATGTAAACACACCTGCAACATTAAAGTATAAAACAGTATCCGTAAATTTTCAGACTCTCCCTTCCACATTCATTAAGCTCAGAGAACTAATTTCCATTGGCAAACTCTACAGCTATATCAGTGAATGACCATAGTGGGAGATGAAACAACCATTATCAGAGAAAAAGGCAGAGCACAGTCTATTTTAGTTCTTCCTCTCTGTCCTCTAAGGAATACTACAATCACAGAAACACCTCCTAGGTTATATAGTTTATTTGCCTGCCAGCATGAGATTCTTCCCCTTGGTAATTCTTAACACTTGCTTTTGCCAAGTTAAGAGCAATGTGTCACATCTAAACAAGATTAGCTTATTATGAGCCCCCACTGTATTTTGCAGTACCCAATGGATCATGATGCTGCATTGTGTAACAGGGAAAATGCCAAATTGTTCAGACAACATACCAGGCCAAAACTGGTGAGTCAGCAACATAACAGGGTTCCTCTGAGTGCTGTGCCCCAGTACAAATATTCTCAGCCCCTTGCTATAGCACAGTGTCCTCTCCCCTGCTCAAGGCACATCTGATCAGTCCTGGCATCTCACATAAGTGTGAAATGTCAACCACTGTGCCATGTGATAGTAATTTGCAAGAAACAGACTATGCTGTGGAAGAGCAGTAGGTAATTATTTGAGTCTCAGATGCATCTTTACACCCATCCTGGTCTCTCCAGTGATCCCGCTGGTCACCAGACTCTTGCACTCTGCACAGGACTTCAATAAATAACTCCAACCATGATCATCACCTGAAAGTTTTCACAAGCAGGAAAAGAAGCAATCCTAAAGGAGATGGCTGAAAAAGAAGTGACTGCAATGAAACACACATGGAGAAAATGCTAGAAAGCTGATACAATCATCCTCTTTCAAATAACCCAGTTACACAGGATGAGTTGTCCCAAAGACAAGCTGCAGGGCTCATCACTCCTCACCAAAACCATTCGGTAGTGAAATACTCATGGTGTCATCTACTGGGTAATAGTTTCCTTGAAAGGTTTTCTACAGAAATCTAAATCTCACAAAAGCAGAGCACTCATCTATTTAAACATTTTTTGCATTATATCTGTTTCCCATCCACAAGGCACTCAAGAGCTTTCAGCCATGTTTCTAACTATCTCAGAGAACAACCCAAGGAAGTCAGCCACACAAACCACCCAACATTAGGAAACACAGACCATTTCACAACTATTTAAAACAAATAAAATACAAAATAATCCCTTTCAACTTTACAAGAAGTTGAAAAGACCACTAATACAGTTACATTAAAATAATGAGGCAGCACTAAAAAAATTGAGACATGATAAAAATAAGACTGTTCATATAACCCTAGCTCATTCACCATGAGAATGTACATTATAAACAACCTTTTTTTCCCAGACACTTGTTATTTTCTGCATATTTAAACACAAATGTGGGTGCCTAGCAACTGTAAAAGAAAGTAATTTACTCAAAAAACTGAGTATAGACTAAGGTATTCCATTTTATGTATGTACTTTTAGAATATTGTGAATGTTTTATAATATTGTTTAACACACAGAGCAGAATCCTCATACATGGATTTCAAAAATAAGTCATTTACCTTTGCATTTAAGCAAAGAAATAGGGATTTGAGTCTGCTATGTAAGTATCCAGGCAAGTGTATACGTGTGCATGTGCATACTTTGTATACGTTACCTAGATATGTAATGGGTAAGGACAGAAAAAACACCTAGGAAAAGAAATTATTAACATGTTTAAAATATTCCATTAGTGTAAGAATGTTATACGACGCAAGTGCAGTTATACCATGTCAAGGTCTGTGTCATTCAGTGTATCAAAAATTGTTATGAATGAGGAAGAGCATTTTGTTACAAATGCCCATATTTGAAATTAGAGACAAACAGGAAAATCAGGAAAGTTTCAACGATTCAGAAACATTGCGAAGCCCCTTCTCTGCAGTATTTCACTAGTATTTCAAATCACAGAGCATAAACTTTACTTTACTCAAAACACTGCATTCATAAAAGGTTTCACTGAATGAATGAATGAACAGCATCTGCAAACCAAAGTTTTTGAAGAGGAATAATGCATTTTGTTATACTAACTGGTCTGGCTAAAAAAAAAAAAAAAAAAAAAAAGAGGTTTTTTGTGTTTTTCTTTTTTTCTTTTAAAGCACACAAACTTTTCTTTCAAACTCTTACCTATTTGTTTCCTGTACTGGTCAACAGGAGTCCTTGATGTAGAGGTATCTTTTCTACCCATTGTTTTCAATCCAAAAATCACTGTCAGTATCAGAAAAAAATGACAAAAACACACACATTATTCCTAAATAAATTACTAAGGAAATCAATTACTTATAATATCAGAAAAAATTATAACAAGCAACATTTACATGATTATACACAAAGACAAGCCTTCCCAGAGTACAATGAGACATTGAAGTTAATCATCACTATTCTGAAGACTATTAGACATATTCTAAACATACCTTTTTCTCCACTGCATGGGTTATTAACTTTACAGAATGCCTGTTAGTTTGAATAAAAATAAAGAAAAAAGAAAGGATTAAACTGATTGCACTGTAATTCAGCATTTGGTACCAGTGAATTACATTCCTATATAATTTGTTTCTTTAGTAAACCAGGGAGTGAGTGCAGTATTGTGAGGTGCTTCCATTATTGGCAAACACATTGACACAGGAGTCGGACATTGACACAGGACTAGGCATGTGTGCACCCACAGGTGTAATTGCTCAGGAAACCCACGTGCAGACACAGCCCTCCAGCCACCATGAGCAAAACAGAGGAACAGATACCTAAAACACAGCAACTCCACACTCTCCTACCTTCCTGCCACAGGGTCTAAGTATCTGTGAATGAAAATAAAGCAGAAAACAAAAACCAAGAGCTGAGGCTGTGTCCATTTTACACCTCTCGGCCATGATACTGGGAGTTTAAATCACCTTCAATGCATTTACATAACAACCATCCTGACTCTTGAATGGGCTTCTCATATGTTGCACAGTGCAAGCAGGTGACACTAGGATTGCACAGGGAAGTGCACTATCATCCATTCAAAGATGCGCGTTTTGGTACGCTGGTGCTCCCACACCATCCATGTAATTGAAAAAGCATCATCTGAACGTTGTCCTAGCACATTCCCAATATACCTTATAACATGTAAAACATTACAGTCTCATATTCATCCCCTCACAGGTCTGCCACTCAAACAATATAGTAAGATTCTAAAAGCATGCTCATTTATCCTCTTTTTCCCTACTTAAGAAATAACTGGCTTTTACAGTCATGCCTATTCCTCAGAACACTGGGATTAAACCATTTTGACTGAGCTGAAGACATTACTCACCACAGTGCTGACAAGCCCTGCCATGTGACTGCCGCTATAACACAAGAGTCCCAACATCAGTGCCTGCACTCATGAGAGGACTTATGTCTTCCAGAAGCGTCAGATCTACTGTACAAGCACAGAAGACACGCAGCAGCCAACCCTTGCCTTCTCTCAACCAGCCTTGCCAAGCACAGTGTGAAGGGCAAACTTTGGCTGAGTCACCCTGGGTAGCCACAAGCCATGTGCAGATTGTGCACATATGGCCTTGGAGTATCTGCAAGAGTTGCACTCTTCTGTTAGGCATAACCAGCCGCGTTACAGCAAGACAAGCTTCTCTGGTCTCTGCCAAGGCACACTGTCTGGGAAGTGCAGCCCTTGAAGGCACTTGGATGCCAAATCATGGGCCAAAAAGCATGCCACAGAACTGCTGAACGGGTTACTGTCAACATCCCAAGCTTAAACATTCACCATTATTTCCTTCATAGCTTCAAAAAAAGGTTTAAAATATACCTGCAGGAATGATCCTTCCAGTTATTTGTGCATTTTAAAACCAGAAAATGTATTATTCTGTATTTATCTATTCTATAAGAACTACTAGAATTTAATGAAAAGTGACAAATCCAGGCTCCTTAATTTCATGTCTGGGACGCAGGTCATAGAATTAACTTAGATGTTCCAAAGTCAGCAGCCTTTTTTAAACATATTCAAGAATAACAGCAGGGAATAGAAGACTGCTACTATTTTTTTATTCTGAACTGAAAATTCAATTATAGTGTTCTAATGTTTCCATACATTACTTTGGTTGAACTCAGAGAGTACTCCCTGTTTTATGTAAAACACATAAGCAGTGAACTTAGGTTAGGTTTTTTTCCCCTCTATTATGCTTCCCAGAAATTCTCTAGACTGAGTTGTATTTCTCACATAACGTTCACATCATAATAACTAGAGTGGAAAATCAAAGTACTATTTGAACTTTCAGCTAATTGAGGAGATAACAGATATATTTGTACACTGCAAAACTAGTTCTTGGCTTTTTTATGCCACTGTTAGAGACTGTTTTGACTTGCCTTTTGCAATTTCAATAGTTACTAATGTTTTGTAACAAAACATCAGCTGTGAAAGATGTTTGCAGTTTTAGCAATGCCAATAAAACACAAGAAGAAAACACAGGCAAAAATTATTTCTGAATGAGTTATTTCTTTATGACTAAATATGAGCCACAGAGATACTGGCATTTGTCCTCATGGCTCACTGTCACCAACTCCCACATCTAGAGTCTCAACTCCTCTTTGTTCTTCAAAGGGATGCAGTAATCATCATTCATTTCCACTGCTTTGATGGTTAGATAGCAAATGCTCGAGAAACCCATGGAGACATTGGCACACACAGCCCGATGTCTAATAAGACAGCTATTTGCATAAAAGATCAGCCACAATTTAGAATGTCTTGTGATAGATGTGGAAAGGGAATAACGGATCTATATTAGCATGTATGAATCTGAGATTGTTTCCACAATTTAATTCCTTGGGGACTATGGCTCATCATCCTCTCTTGTAAAGAATCCCACAGTCCCCGAGGAAGCAACTTGCCATGAGCCAGACTTAAACTAAAATACGGATTAATAAGAGGTAATATTTATTATTTATGAACCTTGCTGTAGGAGTGGTTTTCAAGGTAACTTTCTGACCATTTTTCCATAAAGGAAAAGCCTGAAACCTTTATAAGTCACAAAACTAATTTAAAATAGCAGTGGTCATCCTAGAATAAAAGGTCATCTTAACGTTACTGCAAATGAGATTTGCACTCAAGTCTCTGGCCACTTTGCCGTCTTTGATGTCAGCGAGTGGAAGATCTGGCTTCTCCTGTATTTCTTCACCAAAGCAAAGGGATAGGCAGCATGCCATGCTGCATGCATCCCAAACAGCCTTCAAGTCCCTGAAATTTTAATGACTACATAACCATTTTAAAAAACACATAAGGAGCTTGCCACTGCTCCTTTTACTGGCAACTAAAAATACTTCAAGAGTAATTTCAGATAATATGAAGGCAACATGAGCTGTCCTCAACTTTCACGCTTTTATAAAAGATGGCTGTAAGAAAACAAAGCAAGGCCCAAACAAATGAGCTTTTGTTTATTTCTACCTCAGAGATACTACAAGATTAAAAGACAGCTTTGTTTTTGTGGTACCCTTCACTGTTTTTTCACCCTCTTTCACTTCCCCTTTAGGAATTCACCTTTGAAGGTTTATACCCTCAGAAAAACACACGATTTTATTTTTCTCTTCTTTTATTCCTAAGCAGTGGCTGATAATAAAACACAAAATAGATTGCCTATTATCACCTGCAACTAAGAGAGACATACAAGTTACACAGGAGGCCACCTTCACTCCCTTTACAATGGCTGAAGAAAGAGATGTAACGGTAAGGCATGCAAATCACCTCCAGCAATCTTGCTCTCTTTTTATGCTCCTAAACCTTTCTCAGGGTGCCTAAAATTCAGTGAGATTATTTAGGCCCACGTATTTACACTTGCTTCCTCAGCAAAAATCTATGTAATTTGCTAAATGTAATCTGTTTTTAAACATCTGAAGAGTTGAAAAGATTATCATTAAAGGTACTCACAGCCAGGTAAAAAAGTGAAAATTTCAAGGATTGTAAAACCTGACCAAGATTTTTTAAAAAGACACCATATTTATGTGAAATTGCTTTCTTAAGCAAAAATAGGCTATTAAAAATGTCAAAAGGTTCCTTCCATTCCCAGAAGAGTTTGTCACAGCTTCTACAGGAAGAAAATCAAAATGTACTAGGCCAAAACTCATTTATTAAAAACATTACTTATACAGAAGACACCTATTTAGTAATTGCTGTTACACTTGCAATAAGAAAGTATGACATTTTGCAGAAGAATATGCTTATTTGTAGTGATTCTATGTAGTTTATGTTTACTTTTCATTATTTGGATGTTATTTGTCTTCAGAGCAAAATTCCCTATTCACTTCAGATATGAGTAGAGCTATACCATCTGTGAAACATATTCACTTTAATATGAAGACAGATTTTCATTTGAACAAATTTAAAATTCCAAACGTTCAAGGATGAACTTTTTTTTTCATTTTTATGAATCTATGATGGCACTGAAGTCTCAGAAAAATATCCTTAAAGAAGTTCATGAAGGAAAAAAGCATACATGTGGTTCAATTCTGCCTTGCCAGACAGTTCAAAATGCAGTACTTCCCAGAGCAATCTGTGCGAAAGGGAAAATTACACAATAAATGACACCATATGCAGTATTTCAGAATAACATTCTTCAAAATAACAGAATCTGTCTTAACTTTTTTTTTTGGACGGGGTGGGGGACAGTGGTGCAGGGGACAGACACAGGACTATGGTAGAAATTAGAGCTAAAAAGGGTAGAAAGAGAATGGACATCCAGACTACCCCAACACCCAGAGGTACATCCACCAAGGACGGATACAGCTTTCATGGGAGCGACCACAGGTGCTGTACAGCCAGCTCTGTGGTATGAGGGGAAGTACAGAGAAGATCACCACCATCACAACTGCACAAGACAGAAACGAAGTACACACTCTCTGCCTCCAGAGTTAAAAGTTGATCGAGTCAAGAAGGAACAATTATTTGCTCCATCTCAGTACCTGAAGCATCAACTGTAAACACTTTGCAGTTCAGTTAAATGCAGACAGTTTTACTCCCTCTTTGATCCTCACCATACATCCCCTCAGCACACATTTCCTTTCATGAAGGAGGGAATAAGTTAAATAACATGTATAAAGCTAGAGGTCATAGACCCCAAATTTCAAAATCAGAGAAGTCTGCCTAAGCACTTCACTTCTAATACGTTGAGAAGTTGCCATTCTTGAATTTAATAGAATACCACGTGGTTTTACTGAGATCTTCTTCCAAAACCCCAGAAACTCTGTTTTGCCCTGATAGGTGTTCCAGCAAGGGAAGAGTGACTTCTTTCCCTTCTTTAAATGAGAAAATAACTCCTCTATTCTCCCATCTCTTTAGTTTTGGGAACTGACAAAACGTCCATTTTTCCTAAATGTTACTTCTCTATTGGGACTGCCACAAGACATAGCTTGCTATAAGTCTGAGTGCTTTAATTATATACACTTGTTAATCTATCATTTCTAGGTTTTGAAGCTTAGGCTCATTTTTGATTGAAATTCTGATTTCTCCCTCAAGTGAGAAAAAATAGCGAAGGAATAATCATCCTTCCCTGTAGTGTATCAATCCTAAACTAGTTTACAACCATCCAGAGGACAGTTTGTTTCACAAAGTTTTCAATATTGCAAAGTGGTATAATGATCTTCAGTGAGAATACATTTTGTAACTTAAGTTATTCACACACACACACCCAAATAGGAATAGGAAGTAATTTAATATTGATCGTGCTTTTTGTTTCTATTGTGCCTTTCTTTTCACTTGCATTATCTTATACTATTAAAAACACAAGATTTCTGAGTGAATTATTTAAAAAAATTAAGAAAGTTTCTTTTGAACCCTAAGCAAGCTTGCAAAAGTTGAAAGCATGCTACACAGGACAGCAGCAAACAATACTTCAGTCCACACAGACCTAATCGTAACACTTCAGCAAAATTGAATTATCAGTTCCATTACTAAACCTGGTGTTGAAAAGGACTTAAAAAGTAATCTTTCTATCCAGTGCTCAGAATTAATGTGTATTTTTTCCTTTCTCTGAAACTACTGCAGCTCAGTAACTATTAAATAGTTGATCTATGAATGAAGAAAAATAGTTTTATGCCTTTTTTTTGTTCCACGTGCTTTATTAGGCATTCAGGAAAACAACTCAGCTTAAAAAAAATAAATCTAGTCATCAGACAAAAGAAACATTAAGTGTAAAGAGTTTTAATTTGGTGGGTTTGGCATTTATGTTTGCCTCTATTTTTCAGTAGCTGATTAAACACGGTAACCTGTTAATCACAGAATCAGTCAGGTTGGAAGGGACCACAGTGGGTCATCTGGGCAAGCTTCCCTGCTCAAGCAGGGTCTTCCTAGAGCATATGACACAGGATTTAGTCCAGGTGCAAATCTTCCCCATAAAAATCAGAAGATAAAGCTGACATGCATTTCATTGGTCTTAACACAATATCTTTTTTTGTATTTTTTTTTCTTTAAAATTGAGGCAAAACCCAATAGACAAACCAGTAGCTAACTCAGTGATAACAGACAAAATGTGAAGTTCAGTTCAGCCCTAAAGCACTCAATAATGAGCTTAACAGTCAGACTTAGTGAACAGACCCATAGATGTTAGAAGCAACAGTTTCAAAACCAAGTCCTATTCTATTGGTTTTGAAGGATTACTCCATAATTGGGTGAAGAGTTTAATATAGCTTAAATAACATCGGCTCAGTAGTTTCAAAGTAGTTCAAAACAATAGGCCAAGCACACTCTCTGCAGATTATATATAAATTGCTCAAGACTTGGCTCTCCTGAAACCTACCTAGAGATCCCATTAAAGGCAATGAATTCTAAGATAAAAGAAAAAGTAATAGAACACATGATACCATCTCTTTGTGAGCTTTATATTCTATTTGGGCAAACAGGGGAATATAGGATCATTGATATCTATCAAAAATCTGAATCTTGAACATAAATTGGATTAAAGGCATGGATCAAAATCAGGCTAAAACCTCTGTATGCACCAAATGAAAAAAATAAGCTTTGACAGCCATCATCAGAAAATCTGGCAAACTGTTTATATGGCTCATTTTAAGGGAGAAAAAAGGATGGAGTGCAGCTGGGAACAAAGGTAGCAAAAAACAAAAATCATCAACCAGCAGAAAAGTACCAGCTGAAATATCAGAATGTCGTATGAATGTCTGAAGGTGCTGGACGCAACCATTTGTGCAAATGTCTGCTTGGCTTTTCCCATTAATGGGAATGGGGTGGGAGGAGACTGCAACTCCATCTATTCCCACCAGTCCTGAACAGTGTGCATGTGTAACAAGGAAGAGATTTGCTGCAGGGTTCATTGTTCAGAAGAATGTCAAAGGAAAGGATGACACCAACTGAGACAAAACACATTGGAAAAAAAATATTATTTTGGACGTTTCAAGTCATACAGTACACATGAAATTCTACTTACTAGAAAAATATTAGTGAAATACAAAATTGAACACCTTCTGATGGGTTGCTGCTTTAGGAGATAGCACATTTTTTTAAGATCCTGGATTCTGACATGTGAAAGATTGGCTTTCCCTGGCCTAAAAATTACTTCTCTTTAGAGATAATCCTACACCTCAAACCAGTTACAAATGGAATGGTTATGAGACTCCTAAAAAAGATCATTTGCTGAGTAGCTTGCACGCATTTCTTCAGGAACCCTAGCCTGAGATAAAAAGGTAGATGACAACCCACTCCATTTGTCCTAATTTCCTGAATGCATCTCTCTAAGCACTAGGGGTTTGCACACGCCCTTAGCTACAGTCAAAGGAGAATGCATGCTTCAGCACTGCCATACAGTTTTATTAGGAGAAGGGGGATGCACTGCCTGAAATTTAGCCTTGTAGATAACATACAACAACAAAAAAACTCTAACCTTTTAGAGCATACAGTAAAACAAGTTCAGTTTGGTTTTGATAAGAACGCACCGACATCACAAGAAACTGCAGGTCTGTTCTCTTCCTGCTACAATTGCCCAGTCTGGTCACTACCGTACAGCTCTGTAACCAAGCTTAGAAGTTTAAGGAGAATTGGGTCCCCTCTGAAAAGGACTTTAGCTAAATTTCTGGTTTTAGCTTTCAAAATACTTTATACCATGCACTCAGCTTTACAGCCCTTCCAATTGTTTCCTCTCTGATCTATTTATTTATTTTAATAAGGTGAGTAAATGAAAATATATACCACTAGAGCACAGGGGAAACATCTTTCCAGCTCTTCACTATTTCCAGCAATGACAGTGCTTAAGTCTGAAGCCTCAAAACCAGACGAGAAACAAGTTTGATCAGAGAACCATTGACCTGAGCTTTTTCCTCCACACACCATTCCTTCCCATTGTCTTCTCAAGGTATAGTACATATTCTATAGAGTCCTTCTATGGTTAGAATACAGAACTGAACCAAGCCTATACAATATACATTACTTGTGTGCAATAAATGACAGAACGAAAGTGCTTTGAATTCTTTATTCTGCATATAAGGCTATGTTTTAGTACTGTACCCACATTTAGATCATAATTTCCATGGGTCTTTTATAAACATGCATGAAAATAAACAAGCATTCTTCCCATGCAGAACTGAAGGAATTCATCCAGAAGTTTTGCTTTGTAAATTATTTCAGATGTGTTTTACTAAAGCCATAAACAATATTAGCAAGTGCGCTGGGCACTTTTGTTTTAAATTATTATGACCTGTTACTCTAATAGAAGCTACTAACATTATTTAACCCCACTGGTGTACTTAAAATGAAAATAGTCTGAAGCTTTTCTCAATAGGTTTTGTCTCTATAACAATTTTTCCCAAGTACTCTCTTCCTATTTAGCCTGTTGGTCTCTAGCTTTGTATACCCAGAAAGATACCAAACTAAACCAGGCTTTCAAATTATTCTATCTTTCAAAATAAAAAAGTAAGCAGCTCTCTAAGAATGTTTTGTTAACATTTTCACTTCTAATTACAGAAAGATTCCTTCATAAATTAAATAGCATGTCAAAAAATTCATGTCCTCTCTAAAGGGGAGAAATGATAAATTCACACAGATGCGGATTAGCCTCACCTAAGACACTCAACACTATGTATGTAGGAGGGCCTCTGAAGCAGCCAGGTGGGAGGGAGAGTTAATAGAGCCTGCTGAGGTTCACAGCGGGTGAGGTAAGGCAGGCATGTGGTCACAAACAACACAAGAAACTTGAACCCACTCTCAAGCCCACCTACCAAGGGCAGTGCTATTAAACAGAACTAAGTCATGTCTTTCAGGACCTTCATCATGCTTCCAAATTTTTCAGGACATGTTTTTTATAGAAATAAAACTAGATGCAACATTCCAGCATTGATCTTATTAAAAGGGATTTAAACCATATTCCTGCCTCTCCTCCCACCTCTACCAGGCAGCACCAGCCCTTGTTGACACTGCCCTGCACTGGAATTCCCCTTGGCTATAGGAGCTTCCTCACAAACCCCAAGTCTTCCCCCAGTCAGAGCTTTACAAGATAAAAATCTTCCATTCTGCACACACATCCAGCACTCCTTGTTCCTCGACACATGCAGACAAACTGCATTTTAAGAGACTCCCGTTACCATGATCTCAGCCACACTTCCTTTTTTTATCAATCCAGCAATCACTGAACCATCCACCATTTGTCACTATTGCTTTTATGTTTACACACAGACAATTGACCAAAACTGCAAAGTGCATCACACCTGACACAAATGCTGGGGAAAGTCCTCAACACTCTCAACCGCTGACAGTGGTCTCCAGCCATTACTCTCGAGTCCTGGCAGCTCACCAGCTCTTTATCCATTTTATTGTTACTGTACAGTCCTAATTTTTAAATTAATTTTAGTTGAGTAACAGTAAATCAAGGACTTAATCAAATTTAAATATTAGCTATATAAACAGTATATTTTCAGTTTGACAGCAAAGACACAAAACCAAAACAAACAGAACACTGCTTCAGGTTAATGTTTCCCTTTGGCAAGAGCATAAGTAATACAAAACTGGTCTACCAGTAAGTAAGTGATGCAATCTTACTTGAAGGCAGCATAATCAGCTCCACACACAATGAGAGCAACACTAAAACCACCTACTGAATAATTTCAATTGCATACATACTATATGAAAGAAAGATCTGTGGTTTTTAGTGTAAGCTTGCAGGCATGATCACTTTTAAGGGCAGACAAAGCCATAGGGTAAGAGTTTAAGCAGAGATGGTGGTATTATAAAGCCAAGTACAGAAATGTCCTCCACACTGACTTGGTACAGTAACAAATTGAAAATATAGGTAATTTAAAATAGAAAGTTTTAAACACATTCAATTTAAAACTACAGGGGAGTCTCACAAACAAGCTTTGGGTGTCTGAGAGACTGTAAGATGTTGCTGACCCAGGTGCTTAATTGCCTCTCTTTCAGAGGTGAGCAGCTTTTAAAAAAAGACAAGAGGAGTATTATCTGCCTCCACGACTCAGAATCCTACTCACAGTCTCCACATCAGTGCAAGAAGTTCAGGTGAGGGAAGTGAACTGAGGTGCAGATATTGCTGGCTTTTCCGTACAGACTGCAATCTGAGGGGTGGGGAGAAGCAACCAGCTGGCAGCATCTTAAACCACAGCATCTAAGGCTTCCAGAGCACATCTGTCAGAGCCATTTGTTAATAAATTTCAGCATAAGAGTTTGTAGAATTGAGAACTTCATATGTAAAGATTACAATGAAAACACAACAGACAAAAGCACAAAAAGATACAAGGACTGATTGATAATGTAAATGTGAGAGGGAATTATCATGGGTAAACTTAACCTTTTCTTCATTTACACCACATAGCACAGCCGGAGAGAAAACAACAGAAACTTTGAAATCTACTACATTTCCAACCCAATCTGTTTCCTCACTATAAAAAACAGTTACTGACATAAAAGATTATTATTTTGTTCCATTATTTATTTTATTTCAATAGAAATACATGAGGATAAACTTGGTTTCTGCCTAGAGGGAACCAACTACAGACAACGGAAACCCCACCTTTTACTCTGTTGTCCTACTTAAGACTAGAAATAACAGCATTAATAGCTGACAAAAAACTTGTGTACAAAATGGTGTGCTTCAGCTTGCCCTCTGGATTTTAACTTCTCAATGCCATTCTCAATATTAACCTAGCGCTAACCTCTCTGCTCTTTTCCTCTCTCACACTTGTCCTTTTTGCTGTGACTTTTCCCACCATAAGCTTCTGCCATCAGAACAGTCTTTCACTATTTCATTTATTCACTTCACCAGTTCAACATCTATTCCTGGATTTCTATTGCACCCTTCCCTTCCTTTCCAGTCTCCCACCCTTCTTTACAATCACTATTGGGTTTACATTGGCTAATTAATCAGAGTGCTTCTGCCCAATTCTGCCTTGTTTTTGATAGTGAAACAGACTGAGTGAAGGATGATGGCAAGATTAATGACAACACATGAATAAACAGTATTTTGTTGCACTATGAATTATCATATTTAAAACTGCAAAAGGTCCTGGGACACAATAAACTGCATTGTGTAAAGCTCCATTGTATCACTGCAGTGCGTGGTTAAAGAGGCAGAATAAAACTCAGAAATCATTAATGCTGATTTTTAACCCTGTGGCTAAGAAAAATGCAAAAGAAATGAGAAACAAAGGAATTAACACTGTCCATGTTAAGAATGCTTGAAGTGTTTACTCAACCCACTGAAGTACAGGGGTATCCTTTGTGCAGCTAGCGATACAAAAGCACCTGGGATGCCTTGACATTTTCTCATGACCTTCAAACATAATTCTAACAAATAAAAATGTATCAGGAATCATAAGCTGTTGCAGATAATTTTGGGATATTAAAGCGGCATTAATTCAAGTCCTACTTGGAAACAAATGCAAGAACTTTTTCTTCTTCTGTAGCTGTACTGGTGACCATCTATGTTTATCATTACATGAAACAGAGTTCCTTCCTCAATGCCAAACACCACAGTTTTTCTGGAAATATCCTTCGTTTTTATCTTCTTTTCAAAAGAGAAAAAAATTGTTACTGCTTATTTTGTGAGTCAAAAAAATACTTCAAGGATAAAACTGGTTATTAAAGAGCTGTAAGATACATAAGATACGCTGTACATAATACTGCCATAATAAATGGGATAATCAGCTTGGTAACTAAAACCAGTTTCACTGTGGCTGTGATTGATAAACTACGGAAATATTAAAACATTAATAATGTTAATCTTTTTAATATTCTCCTGAAAAGTTTTTATATTAATTTAAACCATGGATCATTTTAATATTTAATCATTGCAGACTTCATTTGAAATGAGCATAGCTATTCACTGAAAAGCACTTCATTTTTTTATTTTAAAAAAAGACACTTCACATTTTTTCCTCAATCAAAAGCAAACTTGCAAACAAGTGAAAAAATCCACAAGAACAGGAAAATTTAAAGCAGAGTTTGTGTCAGAAAACATTGACTTTCGTAGTCCAGTTTCCCAGGAGTAACTACATTACAACAGTAGTATTGTGCAAGAATCAGAAGACTGGGGCAGACTTCTGCTGCAAATGGAAATCATTGGCTTCTTTGTCTACACCTTACAACCATCTATGTTGCATTCTCTCTATGCACCTCATAACGTGTTTTTTCACTTTTTAAGTACTTAATAGGGTGACTCAGCTATTCAGGATGATATTAAACTGGTTTAGGGTTTTTTAATTGACAACTTCATTTTGTAACATTAGAACACTGAAGCAATATATAAAGACTTCTAACCTCAGCTGTTATTCATAGCTTGTCTTGCCTAATGAAAAGTTTAGATTAATATGATAATATTGCAAAGGAAAAAAAAACCCCAACAAACACAAAGCAACTTCCTAGTTCTAAGAATCTCCAAGAAACTCTAAAAATCTAACTGCAATTAACCATAACTAATCTTGATGACATTGATTAATTTTGAGAGATATTTAAAATTATTTAACCAAAATTAATTCGTGGTCTCACAAAACAAATTTCACAGAAAAATCCAAGGAAAATATCTTCATTGCACTGCAAAAAAATAATAAAAAAACCTTGTCTTGTTTTCTATGTAACATCTACTAACACTGGATGTTTCCTGGAGCTACTGCCATAAAGTACACTGAGCTTAAGTTGCCCTTTAGACTGGGCTGTGGGATTTGGCTGAAATATTTGAACTAAGTAAATCCTAAAGGTACATTGGGCAGTACCACAGGTTAACAGATTAGCTTACATGATTAGTTTCCATTCTGTATTTGTGAACAACAGTGAGGTGGAGGATTTTCCCATACCTGCTACAAAACTGGCACACAAACTGGCTTCCGTCTCTGAAGAGGCTGCAGAGTGTAACAACTAGAGCTATGAAGTCACAGGACTGGCAGAAGTGAGTGTGGAATCTTCCAAGGCATATAAACTCACTTTGTATCATTCAAGTCTACGAAAAACAAAAACAACCAAACAAAAATAGTAATAAAATCACTGCCTTTACTCCTGATTTTATGAAAAAAGTATGTATCTCCTTGAATATTACGTTTTGCTAAAGTATGTTCTTAAGGAAAGATGTATGGAAAAACCATGGTCATTCAATGTGATGCAGTAAGCAAACTCTGGAACACAGCTGCTCATTTGAAGTGGAAGGAATAGTCCTGTTTTATATGATTTAACAGAAAATGTGTAGGTAATTTGATACATGAGAAGTTTTACCAATGTTAACAGAAATCTCTGCTTTAGCGATTTGATTTGAAATAATCTTTCAAAACCTAAATATCTGAAGAGCTTCTACATCTGTGTTGAAACAGTAACTGAGTATTTTCTATATTGCTTTTGCAGATACAAAATACTACTTTCAGCAGACTAAGAAATCAATGTAGAACATTGTTATAATCTCTACCTGGCTACATCAATAAATCAAATTCACAGAATTACAGGATTGTTGATGTTGAAAAGAACCTCTTGAGGTCATCTACTCGTGCTCATCTATCCCTGCTCAAACGGCTTTAGCTAGAAGACTATACATAAATCAAGGAAGTACAAATTAGAAAATAAATTACAAAAGGGATTTACGTATTGAAGGAAAAATAAGTGAGCAACTTCCCGTTAAAAAAACAAAGTGTCAACTGTTTGTATTAATTTATTTCAAAGTCAGCACTTTGCTTTCCTTATGCTCACACGTACAGTACTGGCCTGAAGTAGGCTTACATCTTCACATCTCCCATGAAGACAGAAAAGAAGCCCTAGAGGGCAAATTGTACTAATTCATGACCAAAGATAATCATGCCAACAAAACAATTGGCCAAATTTTTCCTTACATAGCAGACAAGCTATTTTCTGAACAATTAAGTTTGTCCCTGGCCTGTTTTGTACCAAAAAGTTAAGAGATTCAGCCAAGGATTACATGCCAAACAACAGCACTTAAGAACTGGTTCAATTTTCCCCATATTTGTAGAATTTTGTGTATCCTTTAAACATCACTTTATACAGTTTTCCACTATGGAAGTCATGTATCAGTAGCAAAGGCTGGATGAAAGTCAATCTACCTTTTATTAACAGGTCCCTTTCCAATCTTCAGCTCTTTAGGAATGAGCCTGGTCCTCAACAGGGAAGAACTCGAAACCTATATGACAAGTAATTGAAATACTGAGTGTGAACATGTGTGCTGCATATACAATCCAGTTATACCACAAGGTCTTTCAAAGGGGCTTTCTGGTACTGCTGTGCTCTGTCCTCCTAACTGTGTAGGCTGATGGAAGGTGGAGCAGCTAGCGAGCCACACAAACACGGTGGCACAATCCCCTGCCAACACCTCACATTCAGAAGTTTTGCAGCTCACATATTCTCACGTAATTCCGTCCAGGGTTTTCTGAACGCGAGCACGACCAGCGCACTCTGCAGAAAACACAAAGGAGCCCAATGTACCCGGCACACAACACGCCTGGAAGGCAAACACGGCCGGCTCAGCAGCTCCGGGCTGTACCAGATTTACGGCACAGCCCCAGCGGGCCCAACACACCGCGCCCCGCCACACCCGGCCCGTGTGGCCGGGGCAGGGCGGGGGGTGCCGGGCTGCGGGCACCGCGGCCAGCCGGGGCTGCACACCCACGGCACGGCACGGCACGGCACCGGCCGCCGCCGCGGGAGCACTCCTGCTCTCGAGGGAAAGCCCCGAGCGATCTGAGAACCCCGAGCGATCTGCTCATGGGAGCACCGCAGGCTTCCGCCCGCTCAGCCGCACCCGCGGGCCCGGGCCAGGCCTCCAACGCGCTGAGGGGTTTCTTTCCCTCCAGTCTGGTAACCTGGTGGGGGACGGAGCGCGGCACGCTGTGGGGAAGCAGCCCAGGCGGCCAAGGGGGCTCTGCGCGGGTGGGGCAGCCCCACCGGCCCTAGCCCCGGCCCCGGGACAGCCCAGCCCGGCCCGGCCAGGCCAGGCCAGGCCCGGCCACAGCCACAGCCGCCCCCGCCCCAGCCCAACACGGCCCCGCCACCGCCCCCCGCCCCAGCCCCTCGGCCCGCGCGCCAGGGGCGGGGCCGCCGCGATTGGCAGCGCGCTCCGGCCAATGGCGGAGGCGAGCGCTTCCCGCCAGCCAATGACAGCGCGGCGCCGCGGCGGGCGGCAGGGCGGCGCGCG
>JAWWTY010000077.1:126880525-126909877 GCA_035222235.1 Margarornis squamiger
CCACAGCTTCTCTGGGCACCCTGTGCCAGGGCCTGCCCACCCTCCCAGCCAGCAATTCCTTCCCAATATCCCATCTATCCCTGCCCCCTGCCAGTGGGAAGCCACTCCCCCGTCGTGTCACTCCAGACCCTTGTCCAAAATCCCTCTCCATCTTTTTGTAGGTTCCCTTCAGGTATTGGAATTACTGATTATTACTTGTATTCTGCTAGGACTCAGTCGAGTTATAATCAAGCCACCCTGTGTTGAAAACTAAGTTACAAATGTTATTAGGGTTTTGTTTGGGTTTTTTTCCATTCAGCAGGCAATTTCAGCCAGAAATACAAGGGGAAAAATTGCTTTTAAACAATTATTTCATTAAAACAGATTCTTTAAGATCACATCCAGACCACTGCAGAAAGAACAAGCCATGGAAACAAAACAAAAAGTGCCATTATAGAGACTTTGTTTGTCACTTCTGTGTATTTAACACAGACAGGAAAAAAATTTTATAAATGTGTATATATATATATAAATAGAAGAACTGAGGTAAAAGAAGGGCAAACAAGAAAGATGCACCATCTTGAATCAGATGAAGAGGACAGTACAATTCTTGACTCCAGATAGCACTAGACCTTCTTTATAGCTTCACATTTTGATCCAAATTAAACAGGGATTTATTGAAGACTTCAAGCCAATGTATCCTGATACTTCATCATGCTCAGTAACAGCAGGGCTGCACCCTGCTAAAAGTTCATCTCCACTAACAATTGCGAGTCATCATTATAAACTGGTCAATAAAAAACATTTTATTTACATACAACACTGTTTTTCATCACCAGCTTTCGGGCCAAAACTGAGTTCTGGTTCTAATTCAACAAACAAGTAGGATTTATAGGGCTAGACAGAGCTTCTGTCCCTCCTTCTGTCTTGCAACTCCAATTCCATAATGCTCTCCTGGCAAATCAATCCATAAACCCAAGTCTGTATCTGCCTCCAATGTGTTTGGGGAGAATATAAAGTTTCCTCCATTTGGAATAGGAGGGTAGTTGCTTGTTACTCTGAAATAATACACCTCACAAACACTTTGGCTCAGCATAGTCACCACTCAAAAAACATTTCTGTCAGTGGTTTTATGGCACAGTTTTAGAACAAACCCCCAAACAAAAACTCAAGCATGGCTGAAGAACTAATGATGTGGAAAATCTATGGAATCTCTCAAAATTGTGCTTGCAGTTCTAACACTTTGTATGTAGAGCTACAATGGTTTCTCCAAACATTACACAATTTCATCTCACATAACAGGAATTTTCCATTCATATCCTCATGGTGAGGTCCAGTGTAAAGCTCATAATGCAGTGGTTCCATTTCCTACAAACAGGCAATTGAAAGTGAAGGGGAAAAGAGAAGATTTTGAAACTCTGTTCCACCTATTAATTCTTCCCCTCCATAAACAACAACCTGGAAAAGTGAAATGATTCCCTGTGGGACCTTCTGGTGATGTCACTGGCGAAGTGCTCCCAAAGACACATGGAACACCACATGAATTAATTCGTTTTACTAAAACTTCCAGAAACTGAGATATGAACTGAGAGGTGAGTAACAAGTCTTTGGTATTGCAGATGGTTGGTTGGAGTAATCAGTTACCAATGTTCTTAGAATTATTTTGATGGTTTGGACATTTCTGACCTGATTTTGGCTCCTTGTAGGAAAAGAACCTGACTTAATTGTTCCAGGTTTATCTTTATCTAAGATATACCATCAAGTTCCCTCACTCCCCCTTTCACACTAGTCCCCAGCTGTCTCTGCCACACACACACCAGTCCATGCCAAGCTTTTACCTGAAGCAAATGAATTATTTATTTTGCCTGTGAAACCTGAGTGCAGAATGACAGGGAGAAGATGCTACATCTGTGCAGCACCCTGCTGTCCCCAGGGAAAGGGTCCTTCTTTGGACACTGATAGCTTTATATCCTTCTTATATTACAGCAGCCAAAACTGCACACAGCACTCAAGGTGAGGCTGCACCAGCCCAGAGCACTTTTCCTTGCAAACCCACCAGACCTGCCAGGATTTTCACACGCCATCTTCTTACATTACACGTTTTGTTCACAGATTTTGCTGCCAGACCACAAACCCATGGTATGCACACGATTTAAAACCTGTGACACAGGGCTCCTTGGAAAATCCTGCTGTTTGAACCCCCTCACTGTAAACAATTTTTAATATTTCTGGGAGGGTATTCATTGCTGCATTAGAGGCATCAGTGTCTAATGTCATGTAACATAAGTGTTATTATCTCTTAAAAGAAAGGCAACCAAAAAACACCCCACAACTCCAAAGAACTACAAATAAGCACAGACTTATCACTCAAATTCTTATTGTAGTCTGCACTCATGATAAGAATTTATTTTCTTAGATGAAGTAAAGACTTCCCATATTCCAGCTTCTGTCCATCATCTCCTCTCTTTCTGCTACACAACTCTAAGAAGAGTCTGGCTCCATCTTTTTCGGACCCTCCCATAAGACATTCATAAACAGCACTTTCTGGCCGAACCCATTATCTAAAAGCTCAAATAAAATTCAGATTGAGTCACCAATTTAATTCCACCAGTTAAATATTCCAAACTGCATATTTCAGCCCTTATCCATGACTATTTTCCCTCACTTTGCACAGGTATCCAATCTATAAACCGACAAAAACTTCCAGAAAGTTGGTGTTGGTCCTTTCCTTCTTATTTGCCAAAGGACACTTTTTGGCAGAAAAATAACTCCTGTTCATCCTTCCTATAAAATACACCACAAATCCCAATTTGATGTACTGGGCAACAGCTCAATTTCAGAAATAAAGAGACAACCCTAACAGGCAATCAGCTAATAAACCTAATATTTATTAATTAATGATGGAAGATACCAAGGGTAAGAAGGAAGCTCACAGGATTTCATCAAGCTTGGATTTATTGGGGGTTTTGCATTTTTTTTTTCTACATTTACTTTAGATTTCACATTTACAGACTATTCCTATTTACTTCTGCCACAGCCATTATCTCCATTTTAGATTTTGTGCAACGTTCTGATTTCCACCACGTGAAGGCACCCAAACTCCAGAGAATTCCTTTGATCTTTTCAAAGAACAACCAGCAGCATTACCATTGTTGCTGCTACTTAATTTATTTATCAGTCTGATGTCACTCCTTCCATAAAAGTATAATCCCCAGAGTTCAAGTCTGCAGGATCTTTCTCCTGAATAGGCAAAATCAATCACAAGGGAAAAAATTCAACAAATTTCACTTATTTATCAAAGAGTATGAATGGTGCACATAACCTCTAAAGGTACCAGAGCTAAAAATAAAACAAACAACATACCTGTTCCTTCCTGCAGTGGCTGTAGGAGTTATTAAAATGATGTTTACAGCAACAGGGGCTGGCTGTCCTCACATTGCCTCAATTCTTAGGATGTATTTCTTCCCATTGCTCATCTTGGTCTGCAACATCTGGATCTTTTTAATACTCCATTATGCTCAGTAATGTAATTTTTGTACCTCTGCAATCATATTCTGTGTTTTAATAAACTGGTCTTCTTCTTGATCCTCTCATCATCTGTTTCTTCATTCCCCAAACCCATCCTAAATCCTGCCATTCTGAGCAATTTGTTTTGACAATCCTTCTCAGGCAGGTTTCATTAAAACCTCCAGCTGTGGAAGGAAAGTTACTAAGGTAGAACTAAAAATCTAAAGTCTCCACACCTGGAGATCTTGCACTGGCCCTGCTGGGATTCCCACCAAACTGGAACCACTTGTGCCCAGCCATTCCTTTGACTTCAAACAACATCTTTGGAAGTCTCCATAACATTATTGTCTAAATCGATGCCAAAACCCACTGTTTGTGCCTGGCTCCTTCACAACTTAAGTTCTGTGTGTGCCTAAATACAGGCTGTAGAATTGCCTTATTCTAATTTTAAAAACCAAAATCCTGCACTATCAATTTATGCATTTCTTCCTATTAATTAGCAGCCAGAATTACTGGCAGAATAAAGAGAAATGCTGCAAAAAGAGATCAATTTGAATGCCCTGAGCACAAGCAACAGCCCAGCTCTTACAAACGAGGCAGACAAAAACCCTTTTTTCCCCCTGATGCCATCCTTCACGTTAGTTAAATTCAGATAAAAACTCCATGCCATAGGCCTAAAACCTATTTGCACAGAACAATAGAAAACAGGACCATGAGACTATTTGACATTAAGCTCATGGTTACAGGGAGCAGAAATTGCTCATTTTCTGCTGTTAGAAAGTCCTGTGTTCTCTGCACACAGAATTATCACCCCACAACCCTGCAGGGCACCTGCTCAAGCACATCCTTCCTCTTGCATGTGCTGGAAGGGAAGCCTCACATCCATCTCTGTTTTATCACAGAATCAGCTGGGTTGGAAGAGACCTCTGAGACCATCAAGGCCAACCCCTGATGCAACACCACTGTGATTAGCAGACCATGGCACTGATGCCACATCCAGTCTCATCTTAAACACCTGCAGGGACAGTGAATCCACCACCTCCCTGGGCAACCCATTCCAGTGCCTGATCACCTTCTCTGTAAAGAATTTCTCCCTAAAATCCAACCTAAACCCCCCTGGCAGAGGTTAAGCCCCTGCCCTCTTGTCTTGCTGATGGTTTTCTGGGAGAAGAGACTGACCCCACCTTTCAGGGAGTGATGAGGTCCCCCCTGAGCCTCCTCTCCTCCAGGCTGAACACCCCCAGCTCCCTCAGCCCCTCCTCACAGCACTTGTGCTCCAGTCCCTTCACCAGCCTCGTTGCCCTCCTCTGGACCCGCTCCAGCACCTCAATATCTTTGCTGAGCTGAGGGGCCCAGAACAGAACACAACACTCAAGGTGTGGCCTCACCAGTGCTGAGCACAGGGGAAGGGTCACTGCCCTGGTCCTGCTGGCCACGCTATTCCTGATATGGGTTAGGATGCTATTAGCCTTTTTGACCACCATGGAATCACAAAATGGTTTGGGTTGGAACGAATATTAAAGACCATCCAGTCCCACTTCTCTGCCATGGGCAGGGACACCTTCCACCAGCCCAGGCTGTTCCAAGTCCCGTCCAACCTGGCCTTGGACACTTCCAGGGATGAGGCAGCCACATCTTCTCTGCAGAGAGCTTCTGCTAAGGCGCTGTGGCCGTGAGGAGCAGCACAGCGAGACCCGCATCCACCATGGGGTTAAGATGGAATGGGGGGGGGGGCGGTCCCCTCAGCTCCCTCACGGAGCCCCGCCCCCCGGGGCGCGAGACCGCCCCTTCCCGCCAAGCGGCCTCAGCCAATCAGCACAGAGATCTCCGCAGACCCCGCCCTCTCTGCGCCCAAGCCCCGCCCCTGCCCCGCTCGCCAATCAGAGCGCTCCTCTCATCAGCCCGTGGGGAAGGCCGGCTGAGCTGTCCTCGCACCGTGTGAGACGCGGCCTCCCATTGGGCGGGGCGAGGGTGGGCGGGGCCAGTTCGAACGGGTGGCGGCGCCATGGTGAATCCTGTGAGGGAACGGAGTGGGAATGAGGGTGGGAATGGGAATGGGGATGGGAATGGGGACAGGGATCGGGGTGGGAATGGGGATGCGGATCGGGGATGGGGATGGGGATGGGGATCGGGGTGGGAATGGGGATGCGGATCGGGATGGGGATGGGAGTGTGGATCGGGATCGGGATGGGAATGCGGTTCGGGATTGGGGTGGGAATCGGGATGGGAGTGGGGACCGGGATGGAGATGGGAATGGAGATCGGGATCGGGGCCGGGCTGGGCTGGGCTGCGGTACCTGGGGCCGAGCGGCGCTGCTCCGCCTCCTCCCTCCTCCCTCCTGCCTCCTGCCTCCTCGCGCGGCCCGGAGACTTCCTGTGCTAGCCGGGCGCCCCCCGCCTCCTGCCCCAGCGTCCCCGCCTCCTGGTCCCGCCCGCCCTGCCCCGGCGCGAAGGCTGGCGCCGGGTGAGGCCTCGGGCTGCCGCGCGAGGTGCGCCAGGGATGCTCCTCTGCGGGAAGCTGAAGGATTAGCCGTGCAGATTCGGCATACTCCGCTCACACCCTCTGCTCGCTTTTTACCACTGTGCTGCTTACTTGTTTCATAATTGTTGCTCCAGACGTGCAGAGGGAAAAGCCATTGGACACCTTCGCATCACCGAGTCACAGAATGGTTTGGGTTGGAAGGAATCCTAAAGATCATTTAGTTCCAGCCCCCTGTCATCACCATCACGTGCCCACTTCAGTGGGAACTTGTAGGCAAGTGGTAAATTTGGCACATGGCAATTTGCCATGGCACACGGCAAATTGCGAACCCTGTCAGGTAATTTTTTTGCCCCCTGGAGATGCTGCTAGGTCCTCTGCAACAGAGAATTCCTTTAGTTCCATGCAAGAAGCAAGCCGCTGACTCTCGGAACAGCTTACTGATTAGTATTGCAAGTGCATGCCTCGGTTCCTGCAAAATGGCAGCTGATAACCAAGTGTAACACTCTCCTGTAAGGAAAGATACACGAAAACGAAATATTTGCATTTGTTTACCTCTGCAACTTTGGAAGTGAAAGCCGTACCCAGCTGAACTTTCCCATCTCTCTGGGTGATGTGCATACAGAGTGGAGAATGAGGCTGCGGAAAAGTTGATTACTCAGTTTGTCTGGCACACATACCAAACCCACAGCATTTTCTCTAGTCATTCCTGCAACAAGCTTAATAAATAGCTCAAATGATGCAGCTTTCTTAGAAAGATAAACTGTCCTGATTTTGAGTGATGAGACACAAAGATTTTCTTGTACCCTTTTTTTTTTTTTTTTTTTTTTTGCCAAGAAATCTCACACTAAGGGTGTTTAGCTGCTTTGAACATGGTGGCTCACTGAACACAACCTTACATTTTCTTCCCAGGCAATCAAGTTCCCCTTTGGGATTGGAGTTGTCGCCCCCACTGTGGGTGCCTCTTCTGATTTTTCTAATGACTGTTTTAGAATTTTCATTAATAATTTGTTTTATTCATACTCCTAATGGCAAGCCAGGAATCCTATACATGTAACATTTTTTAACACTTTATTTTGATTCTTTGGTTGTTTTAATATGGTTCAATTAAACCCAAGTAATGACTATGTTAATGGATATTTGAATATAACATTATGTGCAAAACAGCAATCACATTCAGATAGCTGATATATGTGATTTTTGGCTGTGTGATCACAAAGTAAACAAACATGAAGAAATATCAGAATTGGTGTTCTCAGCTACATGATTTTGTATTATCTAAACCACTACTGAAGAGTGTGTGAGATGTAGTAGCAAAATACACCTGGTTCTAGTTCAGTTTCACCTAATTTCACAGAATCACAGAATATATCAAGTTGGAAGGAACCCACAATGATCATTGGAGTTCAACTCCTGGTCCTGCATGGGACCATCCGCAAGAGTCACACCATGTCCACAAAAGTATTGTTCAAATGCTTCTTGAACTCTGGCAGTTTTGATGCTGTGACCACTGCCCTGGGGAGCCTGTTCCAGCGTCCAACCACCCTCTGGGGGAAGAAACCTTTTCCTGATATTTAACCTAAACCTCCCCTGACACCACTTCAGGCCATTCCCTCAGGTTCTGTCACTGGTCACCACAGAGCAGAGATCAGTGCCTGCCCCTCCTCTTCCCCTCATGAGGAAGTTGTAACTGCAGTGAGGTGTCCCCTCAGTCTCCTCCTCTCCAGGCTGAACAGACCAAGTGCCCTCATCCACTCCTCAAACACCTTCCCCTCAGGGCCCTTCACCATCTTTGTTGCTCTCCTTTGAATGCTAATAGCTCTGATATCTTTCTTACATTGTGGTGACCAAAACTGCACACAAATTCATCTAATCACAATATTAATTTCACCACCAAGTTATTCTTCTAAGTAATAAACCAGTGGATGCCCAGCAACCGCAATACTGAATCTGTAAAGACGTCACAAAGAATTACAACTTCATGAAAAGGAGTACTGAGTTTTTAATTTTTAGTTTCACTGTTTCATTTCTTCATTCTTAATCCTCATTTTATGTGAAAAATGTTTGTTTCCCATTGTGAGGTTTCTTCTGCAGAGAAGGCATTCGCACTGTTCAGAATGGAATGGTAAGAAGGGCAGTTTACGTTTAGATGGTATAAAGTACTACTGACAGACTTGCTGTGTTTTGTGGGATAAGAAGCAGCATGGATGCAGGTATTTTAAATCTCTCTCTTACAGGTATAAATACAGGAAGGATTCCATTGCTATAATGTAACTATAACTGAAATGTATGTCAATCATGTTTTTATGGATCTTGCCACACTCATCAATTTGTGGCATATTTGAAGAAAATGTATCAGATACTGTTTTCAGTGACTGTCTTTTCCTGATTTTCCTCCTGTTTTTCATTCCTTCACAAGATCTTCAGTTTACTCTGACAATCTGACAAGACTGTTCTCCTTCTATGCAGTGGTTTTCAAGTGTATGATTCATGACATTTTTTTAATAGAAGTTCAGTTGAGACCACAGAAAATAGGCTTTCTTATTTATCTCTTGCAAAGAACCAAGAAGCAGTTTTAGTGATTTTAGAGTTCGGTTAGTTTAGACAACAGGTTGGAAAATGATGCTCAACACCTTTGTTCCAAGTTGACAACATGGATTAAAGTAACATTCAGAAAACTCTTTCTCCAAAGTGCAACAACTACTGTCTAACCTAATGTCTTCTCATGTATGTCTATCCACCAAGCTGAGCCCAGAGATGTGAAAGAATATTCTTAATTATTTGTGTTCTATTAATTTTGCCATCACCGAGTAAGAGTTTTTCCCCTTCTCTCATTCAGAAGTGTAGCCTAGATGTTGCCAATAAAACAGCTATTTGATTGGGACTACTCTTCAGGCTATCATTAAATCTTTCAGGTAATACCTTACTCCAGAACTTCTAAAGGTACAGTATTCCCTATCTAACCACAAAGCTAAAACTCTATGTTCCCGTCACTTCCTAACAATGTAATTTCTGGTGGCTTTGACATATACAGTCTTGCTCTTCTCATATCCAACCAGAATTGCTGCTGAAAGAAATAATCGCCTTAGCGCATCCCTTTATCCATGTAATTCCTCACTTTACATCTATCCAGTGTTTCCCATCTCTCTGCCTACTCTGAACACACTTAGCCCTCATTTTGAAATCCTTTATTCCTATCCTGTCTTGTTTTCACTTATCTATTATATGTTTCTTCTTGCCTCCGAGTAACCTAGAATTCTGCCTTCCACTGCACTTTTTTTTTAAACAAATCCTGTTTGTTTTCCCTATATGACACTGTTACTCTCAAATCCATCCAAAAGAGACCTACAGCAGGATAGCTA
The DNA here is from genome assembly GCA_035222235.1 of Margarornis squamiger. Classification (NCBI taxonomy): domain Eukaryota; kingdom Metazoa; phylum Chordata; class Aves; order Passeriformes; family Furnariidae; genus Margarornis; species Margarornis squamiger. The sequence goes on from JAWWTY010000077.1 coordinate 126,889,852, forward strand.
CTGTAACTTGATGCTGCTGGTCTGCTGAGCCTACTCCTATCATGCTTCTCCCATATTTACTATTTCTGCCTGTCTTGTCTTACATTTAAGTTGCAATTTCTTCAGCACAAGTACCTTCCTCTTGCTCTGTGTTAGGTTAGTGGGTGGTACCACTGTCCCTAAAATTAAACATTTCTAAATGCCCAGATAACTATCCTTACCCATGCATCCCTCAGGGAATGCGGAAAAATTGCAGAGCCTATCCTCTCTCCTTCCAGCCTTCCAGCTGAAAATCTTAACGTGATGTCAGTCATGGTAGATGGTGCATTTTGTGACACAAACAGTCTGCCGTTAGGACAAACTCATTTCACTGAACCATCTGATGGTAATGACTTTCAGTGACAGACTGACCTAGCCTGGCTCAAGTCGGTGTGCCAGAGTTGAAAGGCTCCATATTCCATTACCAGGACTCTGAGCCATCAAGTCTGCTCCATCCCACCCATACTTAATCTGAATTGATGGACTTAGTAGCATTTTCATAACTGCTGTCATCCATACAGATGTCTGCCATCACTTTGTTGTTATGGTAAATCAATACTACATTAAATGTTACGTTCAGATTACCCTTAATTGTCTCAAGTAGATGTGATATTTTCATTATTTATACAACTATGCCATTAAATTATGCAGTCCAGATTAAAAGAGTAAAAGATTTGTTTACATTGTTATTATTGCTCTGGCATCAACTTTTGGATTTCTGTGTAAAGAAATTAATCTCCTATTGGAGGGTAAATGGGGACTGACAGGCACTAGCTCCTGTTGCCTCTGGGACATAATTATGCTTGCAAATACAAAACCAGAAAAATCATAAGCTTAACACAGTAGACACTCTTGAAAGTTTCATCTCAGCATGAAGCTATGTTTTAATTATTATTTTTGTCTGCATTGTTCAGATCTACAGTGCACCTGCTAGAATAAGTGCTTATCCTAGTTAATTCTTCATGAGACTTAGTCACTGGAAGATACATTTAATTTATTTCCTTTTGCTTTCCTTAAGCCGGCACTGACTAAGTGGTTATCTGTAAACATTCCTCAAAGGTTTTACTACTTTATGGCCAGTCCCAAAGCCTGTTGAGTCAATTGGAAACTTCAAAAATCTTTAGATCAGGCCCTATTACAAGACAGAGGTAAGCTGTGATTTGTTTGGGGACATTGCAGAATAAGAAAAGGAAAAACCCCCTATTTATATTCTACAATATTAACAGACTTCCTATAGGGTAGGCTATTCTGTTCTTATGAACTGAATTTGGACACTTCGACATCCCCCCACCTCAATGATAATATTAGAGATAGATAGATACATATCCCGATACCAACTGAAGATTGGCAACATTATAATATATGATTTTTTTTTTCTAATACACTACTTGAAAATATTTTTCTGTTTAATACATGCAGTTCTTACACCTGAACAACTGTCATCTGAAGAATTTGTTATTAGGTATCAATGTAATAGTTATCTGTTATAGGACAAAAAAAAAGCTCAGATTCCAACAATGAATGTGGGTTTTGTGATGACAAAATGAACCAAACAAATTCTCTGTCTCCAAATATTAGTGTGGTCATCCAGGAAACAAAAACATATTTACAATTTTATAAATTATTTGTAATAGAAAGTATAAAATTATAGTATAATAAATAACATAACATGTATAATTAATTATATATATTCTATATTCTATTCAATATCATATCTATTGTCAGAACTTGAACTTAATTCTCTCCCATCTCAGATGTGTGCCTTAAGTATGTACTGTCCCCCTTTCTACACTACTGTTCCATTACCTAATACGGAGTTGAACACATTAGTAGGATAAAGAGAGATGTTTGTCATATACCCAGTTATCCAACAGCGGAATTTGTAGGGCCCTATCCTAGCAAGAGTGGGACTTGAAATCTAGTCTTTGCATCTAATGAAGTAGAAAGAGGGGAAGAAGCGCTCCAGCCTTTCCTTTTTCCAGCCTTTTCCCCTGGTCTCTGGGACCTGTGAACATGAAGGCTCATTTTGCTAGTAAAGATTGAGACAAAGGCATCCTTCAGTACTTAAACCTTTACCAAGTCCTATGTAACCAGAGCATCTGTCTCACTGAGCAATGGGCCCACATTTTTCCTAGTCTTCCTTTTGTCACCTGAACATACATGCACATTAGTTTTACCCAGGCCTCTTAACACTGAGGTCATGGCACATGCCCACAATATTTCTCCAACCTTGCAGAAGAGTGTGTTGACATGCCAGATACCTGTTAATAATCATTCCTCTTAGAGGATGACTCGAGCTTCAGGAAGCTTGAACCATGCTTGCGAATAGCTTGGAAGAGGGCTGGCTCACATAAGCTAACACTGTGTTGGTGGCTTTGTAGCTATTTAGCAGCACAGGTGATCAAATTGCAAGTGCCCAGGATCAGCAGAGTTCATTGTACTTCTGTGTCTGTATTACCAGTCAAGAGAGCAATACTGAAGTCACTGTACAGGTTATCTGAAAGGATTGGGTCAGTCCTTAGTACAGGTCGAAAAATCAAAACAGAATAATCAGACTTGCTTAGAAAGGAAGAGAGAAGAGAACAAAACAGAAGTCCTTACTATACCACATCATGTGTCTTGAATACTACGTCTTGTCACCATGTCTCAGGAAGAACACATAAAACCTAAAAACATTACAGAGGTGCGTAACAAGAATGATCAGATTTGGCTACTGTAAAAGAGAAGATTAAACTGATGAACACTTTTCATCCTGGAAAAGAGATAACATGAGAAACAAAGTCATTGCTTACAGAGAATGTAAATGAGGAGCAATTGTTTGCTGCTTCCCAAAACTAAGAAGAAAACACCAAGTAAAAAAAAAAAAAAAATAAAAAATCAGTCAGCAGGTTAAAAACAGAGGTCTTTGCTGCACCATGGACCTGCTTCCTTGCTTTGTCTTATCTAGGATGGTCAGTGGACTCAGTTATGTGCCCAGCTCCATACATCATGACGGGTGCTGTGTGCAGCAGTGTGCTGCCCAATGTACTGTATGAATGAGCCCTGACTTTTTTCCTTCCTGGCAGTAATTATTTTTTAATTCAGCCAGAAATTCCATATTTTAGAGTATGGTAAAATGTTGCTGTAAGATGTACAATATCTGAGGTGAAAATATAAACCTCAGGAGATAGAGAAAAATCACAAGGTTTATCCCTTTGTAAAATGAAGCTTGTCTGCTCTGCCATTGTATTGTCTGTTAACAAAGCAATGGGTACCACCCTCATTAGTATGCAAGGAGTTGCCAAACCGGTTTGACCACTCTGCCTCTGGTCCCCTGTCTCTGGCCTGTAACCCCTCAACCCCTCTGTACCTCCGGGTTGGGATGTGACATCACATCCCCCCTGAACCCTATAAAAGCCTGTGACCCTTTGAATAAACCCTCTTTGCTGCCTGTTCCCCTGCGTGCGTGGTCTCCCTGCACCATCTCTGGGACCCTGGCCGCCACCGCGTGGAGGGGGGAGGGGTGAGGAGCGTCCAACCAAACTGCCGTAGTAAAACTCTGTATGTGTATAGATTTGCATCTTGGGTGGATAAATATGACATTCACCTCTTTTTTTACAAAAGATTTTCTGTTACTTTAAGGTTACTGCCATCAGAGTAGCGTTTATTTTATAGTTAGTGATTAAGGCTAATATTTCTCCTCACTTAATGTTTGTTTTATGTGGACAATGTTAGACTTTTATATAATCAATAAATTTTATGGACAGTTGACAAGATCATTCAATTAAATGATTAAATGATCCAGACTTAAGTAAGTATGGCTCCTGCAGAGGTTTGTCTCACTCATCCTGACAGGTTACATGTATTTCAGAGAATGCTTAGTTTATCACAGACAAGTGTACAGTTGTGTCTACGTTCCCCGGATTCATAGTTTACAGTGAAAAGAGAAAGTTAGATCATTTGATTTCACAGTCTGTATATCCTGTGCTATTAAAACTTACCAACTCACTGTTGTGCTGTGGTTTGCTGAACATGGGGACACGAGTCTGAACAAAATACCTTGTACACTCTGTGAAGGACATGTGGAAATTCAGAGATGGAGAATCAGACATTTTTCTGCTGTGGTTTGTCCCTAGGATTAATCTCGTTTTAATTAAGATCAAAAACCCAATAAATAACAGCCAAAGAAAGCTGTTCCTTCCAAAGAAAGCTTTCAGCCATTGACTCTTTTGTCTTTATCTCTCAGAGAAGTCTTCAGCATCTCCTCATTGTGAAGATGCTTATACACTGTAATCAGATCAGAGTATAATTCTCCTTTTAATAAACTGTAGTTACTAGAATTTAAGAAGTGTTACTGAGATTCTTACCACCAGGCATTTGCTTCAGCTCTCACATAATTTTCACAGCTGCTGCCGTTTGTTTAATTTATCAAAATGCTTTCCAAAATACAGATGAGAGAAGACATTATTTATTCAAAAACTTGCCCAGTCAGTGACAAATTCAGAATTGAAGCATGTCATTAACCCTGGACATTATTACATTGTTTTATATCCAACAACTAAGTATGTGCTTTGTCAAAGCTTTGCTTTGGCAAACTGCCTTGAACCATTTGGAAGCAGTGACCTTAATAGTTTCGCATTTTTATTTTTTCAGAATAAAGCTTCTCACCTTTCTAAGTATCACTTGTAATTCTTTGTTTGGCTTCATATAAAAATGGTTTACTGCTTCCAGATTAACAACAGACTCTTGTCACTGTATTAATTCTATCTCCAATGTTGTTATATGCCAGCCTTTTTGTTCTCATTTTTTATCAAAAATGAACTTATATTTCTAGATGGAGCTTTAGCAAACATCTTAAAGCACATGTGTCCAGCTGTCATTCCCTTCAAAACCTCATTAGAAGTGTATCTTTAATAATAGCTACTTTTTTGGTTCACCATCTATTTCTTAATATCTTTAATGTGTGCTCTGTTGTTCTGTTATTTGGAAAGTCATGCTTCACCATTTCTTCCCACAAATACAAGTGGACTGCCAAAATTCTCTAATAAGTTTAATAACAAATTCACAATTAGAAAGCAGGTCTTTTAGTTTGACAGCCTTTGCCTAGTTGATGGGTTAAATCATGGCTACAGGCCACTGAAGTGTGGGAGCAACCTCAACACTGTCCTCTGGACCGTGTTTGCTGCTCTTCCTTTTTTGTTGTTAGGAGGGAAGATGGCAAGTGCACTGCAGCCACGTGGGCACCAGCTCCCTTGCTGTGTGGCTGGCATGCTGTGCCTGGCAAGGCTGCCCATCCCAGCACCTTATCCCTTTGGTAATGATTGACACAAGACAGAAGGATCCTTCCTAGAAAGATCCTGGCATCACCTGTGAGGAAAAGCAGATGGGATTTTTGCACAGCCTGAATTCCAGAATAATGTGGATGCTTTCACTGTCAGCAGTTCAAACCACTAAAGTACAGGCATAGCCCATGTTTCCTGGCTGGCCATGAGTCCAGAAACATACGGTAATTAGTTCCTTAATTCCCCTTCACTGCAACAGGGGTTTGTGAGTTTCATTCTGCCCTGTGGACTCTATCTAAATGCTATTAGACCCAGAGTTTGGACAACTAATCTTGAGCTCATAATGGTGGACAGCATTTGTGGAGAGCATCCCTGCTGTCCTTGTTTTGCAGGGGTAAAATAAGACTACAGTAGTAAGAACCTGGAACTTTTCAAACCTTACAAATAGTTGCCAAGCACTCTTCCAGTTAGCTGAGACAATACTGAACCGAACTGATGCAATTTCATGCTGTAGTGTTTTATCCTAGCTACTTATATCAGAACTCTTCTTGATGCTGCCTTGCTTTAATGGCTGCGTGGATTTCATTTTTATTTTTTTTTTAAGGATATTTGTATCAGAATTATTAGAATGATGTAAAATAAGCTAAAAGTACCTAAAAAGCATATACAAAATTAGTACAGTCAAAGTGAGCCATCTTTTCAATATCTTTATTCCAATAAAACGTGTATTGAAATGAAGGGCAGCCAGATCTGACTGGAATTGCTTCAACACATTTTGTAAATACATTATGACTAATACTGATAATACTCATGATATGGAACTATGCACCATATAAATATACAATAAGAAAGATATTCTTTGCCTGAAAATATCTGAAAATAAGCTTCGTGTAACACTAATGAGCTACGTTGCAGCAACAAAATAGTGGACACAGTTTGAAAGGGCGGTCAGTAGCTTCCAAGGAGCTGTTAAAAGATGTCAACACCAGTTTAGTATGAAGTATAAAAATATTACTCAGTTACATAATAAAAGGCTATTTCTCAAACATCAGGTGTAAAAACAGTCTTGAGTAGCTTGATATAACTGGGATGTTCTTGGTTCAAGCCCAATCTGTATTTATAAATAAAAAGCTGTCTTCTCAAAAGATCAGGAATTAGGATTAACTTTCTACTTGCAAATCTTTTCCAGGATAATTGAATTCTGTAGTGAGAAAAAGAAAGTACATGCAAATAATTAATTAGCAATACTTCAGCATGGAGTATTAATACTTACCTTACATAATAAAGCAAAAGGTAGTATAGCTGAAAACAGTATTATTCTTAGTTATTAATATTTCTGTACGTATTTTTCTTTCATAGAGTCTCTAATCTCTTCATTCTTGATGAAAATATTATTCATTACAGAGTTATATGCAAAACCCCTCATCCTGCAAATGTTTATGTATATGCTTTATATTATGCAATTCAGTGCTAAGTTAAGAGAAGTTCTAGGTTCTAGGGACTTCAGTTCTCAAACACTTCTTTTAAAAATCAGCTTAAAGTAAAAAATACTTCTTCCTCCTTGACAGACTGAACATTTTCATGTTAGCAGAATAAATAATAAATTAATGTGACAGGAGGTAGGATAGGTATGGAGACTGAAAGGCTGCATTTATAGCTCTAACATGTTTTGAGAAAAATCTGATCAAAGGCATTTTATGAACAGAAATTTTCTATTTCCCTTTTGGGGTAAATTGTCTTTACTGTGCAAAGAGGAGTACTACTGGGAGCAGAGAATCTTGTTTTGAAATCTGTTTTCCTGGAATGACTGCTTTACTTTAGCAGTTTCATAGCCGTTAGTCTTTTTCCAGCACTAATCATGCAAGTGATGTCGTAAAAAGTAACTTTTATAAGTTTTAATCACATATATTTCAAATCTTAAGTAGGCTGTTCAGACAAAACACTGTTTAGAAGACCCTATTATACTATGCAGTAGTGTGTGATGAGGAGATGCTACATTTATTTTAGGAGAGAAAGAAATCTGTATTTCATTTGTTACACTGCTAACTTCACTTTAGGTAATTGCATTCAGCTTTATTATTGCCCAGAGCAATAACTGATTGTTAGTTATTGAAGTCTGAAATGATTTTTCTCATTTCCCAGGGGAATCTGGAGATTTACATGGTGCACAGCAGTAACTAATAGATATAATCTGGTCATAATGTAGCCCTATAATGTGTTTTTTACTTGTTGAGAACATGGATGTTGAACATTTTAACATTTCCTCAAGAAGTGTTGCAGATTTTACTCATGATATTTAAGCTTTAAGTGTGTACTAGTCTTATTTTTACAATGGTTGAAATGCCAGCAATCATTAGAAGGTATATAAAACACTGGGGATCACACACCTGTACTTACCCAGCTGCACAGGAACTGAACAGATTTTATGCTTGATTTCTAAAATGTACACACAGGAGTTAAAAATAGCCTATGCTAAGTAAATTTCATCAACAATAGATACTCATGAGCTTGACTTGGAATATTGTATAGAGATAATTGCATTGGGAGAAAGAAAAGTTTTTATGGAGCGGAGCTTGCTTTTCTTGCTCTCTGAATTGTTTGTATCTATTTCAATAGCGGCGTATATGAAACCCTGAGTATTTTTAGTGGCTGTGTGCTTTGTTTTATGGATGTTCTGTGCCATTCTGTTGTCACAGGACATTGAGGATGTGCAGTCACAAGCCAAATGTCCCTGGATATATTCTGGAAGCAGCAGACATTTTAAAGATGGGATTAGGTTGCCTGAACATAGGTATCTAATGCATGCTGTGGTGTGTTAAGAGCTTCGCCCTAGGACTGGCACATAAGGAAGAGAACCTTGAGGATATTTTGCCTTCTGAAGGAGCCAAGTGAAATACCTTAGGGCACATCAGGTGTCTTGGGAAACACCTTTGTAGTCAGAAAACTAGCCCTCTGAAAGTCTGCTGCATTTATTCAGTGCTCAGAACAAGGGACCCCAACCTAACTCTGACCTTCTTTAAGGCAGTAAAATAAACCTTAAAAAACAAATGCTTCAAATTCAGCAGTTCTGTGGTACAGATGTCTGCCTTTGAAGCCACATTCAGAAGTAGGGTCTTAGAGAAAGAAAAAAGACAGTTCTATTAACTTGGGTTCATTCTGGCTTACTCAGTTAAAATGTTCCATTTTGACGTTACAGTAAAATAAACTGGTAATGTTAGATAAACAAACCAACAGTATGAAGTAAAGCGATCTTAACCTAATAATATATAACAGTAATGCAAGTATGTTATACATTATACTCAAGATAATACTAGATAAAATACCAACTGCTGATTGTATAATAGTGGTAAACATGTTTTATTAAAGTAGGTTTTCCTTTCCATCAAATATGAATGTTTTATGAAGGTTTCTAAGTATTCCTCATGGAAACATTAAAGAATCTGTTCTTCTCCTAGTCGCCAGCAGATTTGTGACTGTTATTCACATTAAACCTAATGAGAATTACTGACATTTATACCTGGTGCATCAAGAGGCATCCAGGCTCTTAATCCTTAGCATCTTCATCATCCTTTCTGCACAGGCTCCACCTCTTCCCAAGTTGCTGCTGCTTCCACTCCTAGTGCTCATTTCCTCGTACAAAAACATTCCTGATAAAGTGGGAGCAACTTCTTTAGTGTGAAAGATTCCTTGAGGAAAATGCCCCTCCTTGGCTAATCATGGTGTGTTGCTTTCTTCTGTGCTAGAGGCAGACCCTAAGCTAGGGTCTGGATGCCATTTAAAAGTTTTATTTGGATTGATATTGAACAGGAAGGGAATCAGAGCCATTTCTGTGCTCTGGATTCAGCTCCAGACTGTTTAGTGTCAGGGTGGAAGATGATAGGCAAGAGAAGGAAAAAAGCAGTAAAGTGAGGACTGCAGGAGAAAGGGAAGGGGAGAGAGAAAGGAAAGCGTTGATAGGTCTGTGCTCTGATAAAAGCAAAATATACGATTAACAGTTCAAAGGCATTTCTTCACAAAGAGCAATCAGAAAGAGCAAAATAAATTAAATACAAGCAATGCCATCCTCCCTTGAAACTCCAACCTTTACTATTCTCACTTTCTCTCAAAACCCTGAGCAGCCAGACCTGTGTCCTGGAGTTGTATCCCTTTAAAGCCTGCCATAGTTTTCCTACGTGAGATGCTCAACTGACAGTGCCTTCTCTGTCTCAAAGCACAATCCACAAGGAAGGTGCTTCATTTATTCAACTCTTCCAATGCTAGCCTAGATTCACTGCCTCATCTGTGTCTGCACAAACTATAAATAAAATCACCTGAAGCAAAAAGACTAGGTTCCAGTGGGTAATCTTGCACATTATGCTGTGATGGATCACTGCCAATAACATGTACTAAAAATGTCACATTTCACACTAAAGCCATACATCAGGTAACTCCTGCACTGGACCATCAGCCAAGGCCACATATATAATCACTGACAGATTATGACTTGAAATTTTTTATAAGGTTTTTAATAAAAATTAAAATTACTTGGTCTCTCCAAATTTCGTAGTGGTGTTCATTTTCCTGTATCTTCATTCTGATGTCCTGTGCCTCCAGTTGTGTTACATTCTCTGCTAGTTCTTTTTCCTCTCCCCGGTCTCCTCCATGAAACTCTTTTACTCCATTTTGTTCCTGCATTTGCATAGTATAGGGTCCTGTATTACCGACCCTTTTCAGCTGTTTCAGCTGGCTGTCACTGCCATACTTCTGTCCTTTCTAATCCCAACTCTCGCACACTGTCCCTTTTAAATTATCCTGGGCGGGGGTGGGGGGCGGGGAGAAGCATGGTGTGGTTGGTTTGTAGGATTTTTCCTGATGAATAAAAAGTCCTACAGAACTAGAAGGTAAGCTTCTGAGAACTTGTCATTCAATAGCTTGCATCATGACTTTCTTTAATTGTCCTCCTCATATGATTTCTGCTTTAGCCACACATATGTACACCTGCCTAGTTCAGAACAGCAGGTCTCAGTCTTTAATATCAGAGTCTTCTTTCCTATAGTGATTATAAATCCACTACTCCATTAGGTGTTTGTCATAGCTCTCTGCACACCAATATTAGGTTCTCTTCTGATGAGATCACTTCTGCAAGATTCATCAACCATGTTCCAGAAGAATTAGGTGAATCTGGAACAGACAAGGAAAAGCTTTGGATTCTCAGGTATATAAGACATATTTTGTATGGCAGTGGAGCAGAAGACCTGGAGCTTGGTGGGATATATGTCAAGGAAATGGGAATGCCTGGTAGGAAAACATTTAAGCTAGAGGATAGTGCTATTCAAATAGCAAAAAGTATGGTAATGTGTTTATGGAAGTGTAATGCAATGATAAAATTCACCATAGATGACTTTTATTTGATTATTAAGAAGATTTCTAATCATTTGAGAGCAGAAGGACCGGAGTAGCTTTCAATGGAAACATTTGTAGCAATTTTTAAGACAGATGTTAAGGAAAGGGCCTGGTATGGTGTTTGTGACAGTCAGGATGTAGACTTAGTGATACAGGGGTTTTTACACTTCCTTACTTTTTTCACTGATATTGAAAACATATCTGGGAATGCTACATCCCTTTCCTGGGTGCTATATAAACAGTCACCTCTGCTATATGGCTCTATGTTGCTGCCTTCCAGTTTATTCAAAATGCTGCTAACATTTCGTCCTCTGAACACATCTATCTGAGAAGATCAAAGTCATACTTTTGTATTTCAAATTCATTAGAAAATCAGACTTAATTTAGTGGTCTTTGTTAACTTCATTACTAAATGAAGTAGGAATCAAAATGCATGATCATTGCTAATATCTTGAAGAACTGACACTCTAACTTTGTAAAACTAATTTTCTCGAAGTCCCAACAACTGTTAGATAAATATGTCAATATTGTCCATATCCTCTTTGGCTTGCAACCAAGTTCCTGTTTTGAACAGATTAACTCAGCAAGTAAACCAGGTACACATTAACCATATTCACTGTCAGGTGAATAACTTATTAATTATATATCCCCAAGTTAGATTGCATGATCAATAAAGAAACAAAGACTTATTAAAATCAGCTTTTAAAATTAACCGTTTCAGTACTTACTGCTGTGTGATATTCTCAGACTGTGTGTTAGAGTTATGAGCAATTATTGGCTCCTGCATTTCCAGAAGATACTGTATTAGAAAAAAATATTTTCTTTCAGAGGCAATGGAAGTTTCCACTATTGTGCTGTGCATCAAAGGCTGACAAGCAGTTCATCAGCTGCTAATCTTGCTTGTGCAACTAGAAGGGAAAAGGTCCGTCTACTGAATTGAGTTTACAGTTTTTAATGATACTAGTAATTTTTGTTGCTGTTTTAGTTTCTCAGAAATTGTTTTAATATCTCCTCACATCCCTTGCCCATTCTTTTCTTCTTACTAACATTTTGAATGAGAGAAAATAAATATTTGAAAGTTTAGTTGTTCATCTGTTCAGGCAAAGAATTCAACTTTCCTTTGAACCATGTCTGTATCTCTTTAGGGTTTGCACTGAAATATCAGTCTGTGTTTCCTAACATATTCCATAAGGACAACCTGCAGTCAAGGCCATTATAAGGGCAATCACAAAAATTTCCTTAGACCTTGAGACACAAATTCTAACACCCTATCTGATACAAAGCCTTTGGTATGATCTTCCTTTAAATTCTTGGGACAAGATATCTTGATGGTGATGGCAGGGAAGCCACTGCAGTATTCTGGTAATGCCTTACAGATTGGTAAGCTTTATTAGTAATTAGTGGCATATTTGGCAAGGTGAGAGCCATCACCATAGAATACAAGTGCTCTCAGAGAGGAAACATCACTGGGTACATCGGGTAGATATTCTGAATCATAACACCCAACTGTACATGGGCTATTACACAGTCTTCCTCCCATATTTTACATCTTAGGCTGCACTGTTTGTTTACAGCATAAGATCGCAGTTCTTATGACTGTATAATTTTTAATTGACCAATTTACAAATAAAGCTGAACTACACAAAAATATTGTTTTTCCAAGCTTTCAGGGATTATTAAATGACCTTGTCAACTCCTGGAGGATAACAAAAGCCAATATTTTGCAGTTAAAGTGAGATATTTTTTTTCCCTGCTGAAAATTGCCTGTTGTTTTTATTATTGTAAGAACTGGTCCACTGAACTTAGCACAGCCTCTGAGGTCTCAGTGAGAATCCTGTGATTAATGAGGTAGCCATTAATGTCAGTAGATTGAACAACTGAAATCTGATTATATTAAAGTGCTTCCCAAACATTAGGGTCACATTAACAGTTTATTGAAACAAGCTGATAAAATTTAAAATGGTCATCTAATTCCCTAGGGTTCCTAATTGTTGCATGATAAATCACTCTGTAGAGAAATCTATTACAATGTTCCAAATGTGAAAGCGCAATTTACTGTACCATTAGTGGGGTGTTTGAAGCACATCAGTTCTTTCATGGGGGAGTTTTGCCAGAATAAGGCAAAATTCTGTGTATGGAGTGGGTTTTTTCTCTTAGATCAAGTTAGTGCTCATGCCTTGAGCTGCCTAAATTATGTAAGAAAAATGAGACATCTTATAGAAACAAATCGTCTGACAGTGACTTGCAATTCTGTTACTAAAAGTACAACATGAATGAGCACTCATTGATGTTTATGGTATTACTCTGCCTACAAGCACAGTTTTGCAGAGATTTAAAAGTTTTCATGATTCATTTATGGTGGCTTCTTAAAAGGAAAGAGTCAGCCAAAAAATTTACACGTTTCTGGTTTCAGAACCTCAGGTGCCGAAACAAATCTTTATACAGAGGACCTGAGTTATTCAAACCAATATCTGCAGGATCAGGGTCAGTCTTCACAGTATTTTCTCCTTTCAGTGTCAAAAATTCCCACACACTCACCTGTATTTACATCTTTCTTTTCCTCAGTTTATTCATTATATAATTTTATTACTCTTGTTCTGTGCTTACATAGAATTTGAACTGCTCATTATTGTTGTGTTCGAATCTTTCCCAGATTCATAGAAAAATAAAAAATGCATTACAAGCAGAAAGGTCTGTGACAATCACAACTGACACAGATGGATAAGCAGATATCCCTTTGCCTCAAAACTAGGCATCAGGCAGAATGATGCTTAGACATTCTAGAGACTAAGATAGAGCCCACTATGAGTGGAAGAGTTGTTGAAGGACTGGGGACCCACTGGTGTCTTAAGCACCCTGGTTTTCTTTTGTCATACTAGAGTAGAAATTATACATGGTGAGGGACAGCTGTTCTGTGATAGAGAGGCAACAAGTAGCTGAATGATGAGCATCTCAGTGTGCATTAATTCAGTCTCTAGTTTGCTGGTAACCCCAGTCAAGCAGTCACAATGGCCATGCCCTTCCAGTGAGAATGAAAAGTGGATTTATTTCTCACCAAAACTATTCTTAGAGGAGGAAAAATATCTTTCTTTCATGCCTTTCATGAACAGAGGGCTAAACTTTTGTAAAAATGAGTGATTGAATGGGATAAAATCATAGAATAATAGAATGGTTTGGGTTGGAAGAGTCCTTAAAGATCATCTAGTTCCAAGCCCCCTGCCACGAACAGGGACACCTTTCACTAGACCAGGATGTTCAGAGCCCCATCCAACCTGGCCTTAAACACTTTAAGGGATGGGGCATCCACAACTTCTCTGGGCAACCTGATCCAGTGCCTCACCACCCACAAAGTAAGAATTTTTTTTTTCTAATATCTAATATAAACCTACTTTCTTTCATTTCGAAGTTATTCCCCTTTGTCCTGTTACTACATGCCCTCTCTCCATCTTTCTTGTAGGCTTCCTTCAGGTACTGGAAAGCTGCAATTAGATGATCCCTAAGCCCTCTCTTTTCCAGGCTGAACAAACCCAATTCTCTCAGCCTTTCCTCGTAGGAGAGGTAATCCATCCCTCTAATCAGTTTGGTGGCCCTCCTCTGGACCAACAGATTGATGTCCTTCCTTTGCTGGGGACTCCAGAGCTGGATGCAGTACTCAAGGTGGAGTATCATGAGGGCAGAGCAGAGGGGCAGAATTACCTCCTTTGACCTGCTGGCCATGCTGCTTTTGGTGCAACCCAGGACACTATTGGCTTTCTGGACTGCATGGCTCACTCATGTCTAGCCTCTCATCCCAAGTCCTTCTCAGCAGGGTTGCTCTCAATCAACTCATTCCCCAGCCTGTATTTATTGGGAGTTGCCCCAACTCAGGTGCTGCATCTTGCACTTGGCCTTGTTAAAAATGCTGGCGTTTATACTTAGAATCCTACCAATAAGTACCTGGATTTTTTTTAAGTGTGTCCTTGTATCTGTGACAAAATTTTATTAACACTGCATATGAAGAGGAAATTTGTACGTGTTCCGCATTCAAAAAAATGATTGCAGGATGTGAAGTTATTAGTACTGCTTGCAGCTTGGTAGCATCTGGGAGTCTCAGCTGCACAGCAGAGTTCTGTGTACAAGAAGAGGCACAAGCACAGGACAGAAAGACATGTTTCAGAAGATGAAAGAATATATGGCAGATGGATGTAAGGAAGTTAAATGGAACATTAAAACAAGCTGCAGTCTTAGCGTTGTTTGCTGTAGGTTTCACACACACACAAAAAAAAAGTAGAATTCTAGGCTGGCTGTGCAGAGAATAATAAGGTGCAGCTTTGTGAAAATTTGCTGTTCCCACAGAAAACACATCTGGAAGAGGAATTAATGCCACTGCTTCTGTTTTATGCAGTGCCTCAGTGGCTGGAATAGCCTCGTGGGAGATTCAAGTGCAATTTTCCAGCCTTAGTGGTGTGGAAGTCAGATGGAAGAGGACGCAGAAAAATTTTTGAACTCTAGATTTTTGAATGGAAGACACAAGAAAGAAATAGGGTGACAGTTGAAGAGTAGTCTTTTTTAAAATGGGAAAAATATTTGGGTTTATAGTGAGATCGAGGAGGAAGGTGAGATTAACCAAAAGCAGAGAGTAAGACTGACTTTCGAGTCAACCAGAAGAATTAAAACAAAAGACATATTTAAACTGTGGAACTCATCACTACAAGACTGTTAAGATTAAAAAGTGTTGCATTTTTGTTTGTGGGAGGATTTTTCCAGAAGAGATTAGACTTTTATGTAAGATCAGTTCAGTGATACCTATTAAACATGATTGACTCAATGGAACCTTCGGCTTAAGTTACAAAGCAATGGTGGTTTTAATTTTTTTCCTTATCACCTGCTTATTACTTTGCTTTCAGAAAGAAGTCCTGTGCAAAAAGAGTCACTAAAGATGATGAATATACCAATCTTTCTATGAAGCTGATGAAAATAGCAGGTTTTCAAGGGCCCTTCTGAAACCACTAGAATATGTCTGCCTATTCTTTCTGAGAGACTGTAGTGTGCCAAGACTTTGAGCTGAGTTTGACAGGACAAAGCACAGTTCCTTTTTAACCTTTCAGATCTTCCCATGGCCTGATGGATCTCAGGCATCCAGCTGCCTTTCCCCAGTCACTAACCTCAGGACTGAAACTGTGTGAGATTCAGATCACTTGATTAGATCTACTTTGTCTTCACTGAGCTGTGCAGTTCCTTGTTGTCATCCCCATTCACTTTTGGCCTTCCTGTTAACTGTGTGCTTTTCATTTGATCAGTCATCTTACCCCACTGCAAAATAGGGAAGGGGAAGAAAGAAGAAGGGACCAGTAAATTTTGGGTTTTGAAATACAGAATCACATAATCAACTATGTTGGAAAATATCTTTGAGATCATCATACTTATTAGAATAATGTACTACTTTGGGGTTTTGGGTTTGGGGGATGTGTGTTTGTCTGTTTGCTTGTGTTTTGTTTTATTTTGTTTTGCTTTGTTGAGATTAAGAAATAGAATGAAAAACTGAAAGAAAATGTTTAGAGATGTGATTTTCTTCACTCAATGAAGGAGAAAACAAAGGCAAGCCCAGAAAAGAAGACAAATAGAATGATATGGATCAGGCTTCTGGGTCAAGTTCAGCTGTGACTGAAGTCATTCCACTGTGCTTCTCATTCAGATCAGAATTTATTATTCACTTGGAAAAGTCCAATATAGTTCAAATGAGTTTGGAAAATTAGTACTTGTAAAATGTAGAAAGATATGTAATGGGGGCTGGTCTACATGGCAGGGCTCCTGTCAGGAAGAAGCTTCTGTTTATTTCTCGCCTTTGTGCATTCCTTCTCTCTGTCTTCTCAAGTCTGATACAGGGGATGAAGGATTTAAGAAAGAAGTAGTGCAGCACAACATGTGAAAATTGTCTTGTGGCATAACCATACCAGCATCAAGAGTAGGGAAGAAAGAAGGGAGAAGGTTAAAGTCTCCACTGAGCGTGTCAATGTAGTGAAGAGGAAGGCTTTTCTGGGGTGTAAATTTGCCTTATGACTATACACGGAGCAATGCAATATGCATGTGGACACACTATCACACTTGAAGTTTTCCTTTTAATTGGAAGCAGTTGAAGACACGCAGTGACAAAATCTGTATGGTCCACCTACAGTGTGGTTGCAGGATCCTCCACCAGTTTGTCCTCTGTACACACATATGGTGTGTGCCTGGGACTGGTACCTTGTCCAGACCTCTCTGCTATTGGACCTGTAATGTGGACTTACTGTACTGGAGCCACTCACGGCCCCAGCAAATCAAACCTCAGTCCTTCCTACTCTGTGCTGTACTGGTGTAAGTTAATCACAGACTCACAGAATGAGTAAGGTTGGAAGGGACCACAGTGGTCATCTGGTCCAACGTCCCTGCTCAAGCATGGTGTGCCTAGAGCACAATGGCACAGGATTGTATCCAGATGGTTCCTGAATATCTCCAGTAAGGGAGACTCCACAACCTCTCTGGGCAGTCTATTCCAGTGTGCAGTCACCCATACAATAAAGAAGTTCTTACTCATATTCAAGAAACTGTGCATCAGTTTCTGCCCATTTCCTCTTATTCTTTTGCTTAGCACCACTGAGAAGAGTTTGGCACCATTCTCTTGACACCCTCCCTTCAAATACTTATATATATTGGTGAGGTCCCCTCTCAGTTGTCTCTTCCCAAGGCTGAACAGGCCCAGTCCCCTCTGTGTCTTTGTAAATTGGTCGGAACACAACATAAAGGGACAGAAAAAACACATCAGTGAAATACAGTGGTAGAATGGCTGAGCCCAAGTGATCACTGATGGAAGTGACAGTGCTCAGCTTTCTGGAGGGCAAGTTCCAACCATCATCTCTGACCAATTTTTTCTCCTATGTAGAATGAATAAAAAGTGGGAAGAGAGCTGAGGAGCTGCCTCATCTAGCACAAACTTAGGGTTTCATTACACTAGGTTGCCATGCTGGTTACCTAAAAAGGTCTGCCTCTCAGGCCAAAGGGATACTGCTGGGATTTGCATTATACTCACTGCTTTACTGGGCATCCTGAAGAATTGGCAAGAAATAAATAAATAAGAGAATAGACTAATAACAAACTAATAAATTAGCAGACTGTTTCCATTACAGTGACTGATTTCCTAGACTATGTGATTTTAATTCACTGCACAGCTATTAGTTTGGGAGGTACAAATCTGTCTATCACTCACATGCTTTCTCCCCCCTTTTTTATTCTGTAGGATTTGGCTGACTTTGAATTGAAGACTGCAGAGTCACAGTGGCTGTGGATGTGCCCCCACAGAGTTTTTTTAATACACTACTTTATTGAGGAAAGGTTCTTGAGATGTAACTTGACTGTCAATTTTTCTCTAATTATTATTATTACTTCAATCTATGAATGATATCTATGAATTTCTGTGGATCTACGAAAACTGTGGATTTCTAGGTTTTGGCATTAGAAACGTGAATATTGCCTAATGTGCAATTCAACTCCTCTGAAGCTTCTGGAGGGTTGCATGCTGATTTGGAAGAACTGCTTGCACACAACACATTGCAAATTGGTCCTTTGAATTGTTGACAGTAAAGTTTTTTTGTGAAACCCTTTGTGTGAAATTGCCTTCCTGGTTTTGGTAAGACTCAGTTGAAGTCAATAGAACTACTGCAGAGATGAATTTGGACCTTTGTATTTTGTTTATTCTAAGAAATAATATATTGCCCTAATGGCATAAGAAAACATACATAGTATTTATCTGAAAGCTCTCAAAAGCTTTTTCATAAGTAGATGTTGTATTTTTGTTCATGTAAATGTGTATTTGTATTTTTACAAAAAACCTACTTATTAGTAGCACAGTTAAATAAATGTTTTGGATGTGTAGTAGGAGTTTCTTAGCTCAAACATGATTTACCTTATCAGCTACAATGGCTACCAGGATAAACGCTTATTTTGCTGTAACTAAAAATGCATGTTATTAATATTTTTATAACAGTTTATATTTATATAGCGCCTTTCATCCCAAATACCATAGAGAATTATGTATGTGAATAATCCCATTGAACTGGTGTGAATAGTCCATTGAAACCAATGGGAATGTTCATGTAAGCAAGGCTATTCACATAAATTAGAGCTATAGCGTCTGGCCCTCATATATTTTTTCTGCACAAAATTGTCACTTGCCATACATTAGTTTTAAATAAATTAATTGGAGAGAAGATTAAGTTGTAAATGCTACTTCTGTCAATATATTTTCAGAAATTTACATTTATGAATAAGGTTAGGAGGCCAAATAATTTAATCTCTCTCTTGTATATTACCATAATAGTTTAGTGCTGATTTAAAATGAAGATGTCTCTTGCTAATGGCTCATCCCAAAGCAACTTACTACAAATAAGGGGCTTAATCCTAGAAATATTTACTTCAGGAAGAAGGTTTTAATCTTATTTTATTCAGTGGGATTGTTGATATGAGGATCAATATTAAGACCAGATAAATCAGTGACTAATGTAATTGATTGCTCTTTAGTCCATATTAAGCATACTGTACACTGAAATAGCAACTTGAGGAATCATATTTGGGTGGCAAACACTTTTCAGTTCTATTTTTCATTTCTATATGTTAGAGATGTTCAGGAAGCAAACTTTTCCTAAGACTTGGGTTGTGCTACTTTTTTCTTAACCAGCTCTAATGAAGCAACATACCAGCAGTAAAATTCCATGAGGAAATAATACAATTTGACACTATTCTGGGGAAAGGATTCTACTCTCTGTTGTTCATTCCTCCCTTCTCAGCCCACCCTGACCTATGTCTACCAAAGCTGTTGGGGAGCTGTACATTGAACATGTCAAGGACTAATCTGGGTGAAAACTAACTAACTAATTTTTTCGTCAGTTTAGCTTTAACCTCTGCTATTTGTCCAACTGAAGTCCATGACTGTATAAATAGCTGTGCCAGCACCAGGGAGAGTGTGATGCTCCTCTTAAACTGTAAAATGGGGGAACCACTTCCTTCAAAATTGCCCATGAAACTACAGCATTAGTGTGCAAGGGCAGAGGTCACCAGGGACCTAAGCACTGGAAAGGCTTCACACTCAGTGAGAGCTGGTTTTCCTTCAGGCACAAGCAGAATGAGGTGTCTTGGAAAGGTACAATATTCAGAAGAAAATGGCAACTTAAGGCTTGTGTGGGCTCTTGAGAGGCTCTTATTACCCCTTTGTGCATAGGACTACTGCGTTCCGGAGGGAGGACAAAGGATGAGCCCACAGCGAGGTCAGGTGGTGAAGCTGGAACTAATTTATTGAAAGCACCTGAAGCCTTTAAGGGGTCTGGGAACTGGGAGGAGTTTGGGAGGAGTTATGG
>JAWWTY010000077.1:126909917-127103448 GCA_035222235.1 Margarornis squamiger
TGGAAAAGGAGAGGCGTGGCTAGGGTGGGGCCCGGCAGGTAGGGAAAGGAGGGAGAAAGAGGAGGGGGGGAGCTGGGGGTGGCTCAGGGCTTGCTTCTTCGATGGGGGTGTGTCACACAGATATAATAGGAGGTACTATCTAATACAATAAATCACTGTCTAAGGGTCAGTTTTATCAAGTCCTGGAAAGTTTCAACTTGGCTGTTCTGTGAGTTCTGCAGGCAGGGTCTCCCCACATAGGACAGTCACAAATAAAATTTAAGAAACTGTTTGGTAAAGTGGAAATGTCAAAAAAGAGATGCAGCATGGTTCTCGAACCTTGGTAAGGTTCTGATAACAGGGAGGCTACAGGAGTGGCTTCTGTGAGAAGCTTTCCTCATGTCCAACAGAGACAATGCACCAGTGGCCAGGGCCGAGCTCATTAACAATAGTGATGGCACTTCTGCAATAATGTACTTAAGAAAGGAAAAAAGTTGCTGCACAATTGCATCCAGAGAGAGAGAGTGAGAATGTATGAGAGCAACAGCTCCGCAGACACTGAGGTCAGTGAGGGAGAAGAAGGAGATGGTGCTCCAGGCACTGGAGCAGAGATTTCCATGCAGCCGATGGTGAAGCCCCTGGTGAGGGAGCTGTGTCCCTGAAACCCTTGAAGGTCCACAGTAGAGCAGATATCCACCTGCAGCCCCTGGAGGACCCCATGCCAGAGCAGGTGGATACCTGAAGGAGACTGTGGCCTTGTGGGAAGCCTGTGCTGAAGCAGGCTCCTGGCAGGACTTGTGGACTTAGGAGAGGAGCCTACATGGAGCAAGTTTGCTGGTAGGACTTGTGACCCTGCAGGGGACCCATGCTGGAACAGTCTGTTCTTGAAGGACTGAACTTCATGGAAGGGACCCACTCTGGAACAGTTTGTGAAGGACTGAAGCCTGTGAGAAGGATTCACATTGGAGAAGTTTCTGGAGGACTGTCTCCCATGGGAGGGATTCTATGCTGGAGCAAGCACCAAAGGGTTCTCTCCCTGAGGAGGATGGAGCGACAGAGACAACCTGAATTGAATGAAATCCCCATTCCCTTTCCCCCTGCACTGTCAAGGGGGAGGAGGAAGAGAAAACTGAGGGAGAGGTTGAGCCCAGGAAGAAGAGAGGTGTGGAGGAAAGATATTTATAAGATGTGGTTTTATTTCTCATTATCCTACTCTGATTTGGTCTGTAACAAATTCATCTAACTTCCCCGAGTCAAGTCCGTTTTGCCTGTGACAGCAATGGGCAAGTGTTCTCTCCCTGCCCTTACCTCAATCCGTGAGCCTTTTGTTCTACTTTTTCTCCCCTGCCCAACTGAGGAGCACAGTGAGGGAGCAACTTTGGTGGGCACCTGTCATTCAGCCAGGGTCAACCCACTGCAACAGCACAATGGTTGAAAGAGTCACAGGGGATGCAAAGCTCCCTTCAGATCCCCATACTGCTTGTTTTGGAGCATGGACCCTATTTTTTTAAGTATTATATGAGGTGCTTGCACACTGGCTTAGGAAGACAGACATTTCCTTTTTTTTATTTGCCTTTACATTGCAGTGCAAAGCACAAGACCTCCACCAGGGACATTAGAGGAGACCTACTCCGGAGGAGAGCACACTCTGGTGGATGCGGAGCTCCTTTGTGGATGCGTGAGAGAATTGTGCTTACATTCTTGCTCTACAGGGAGTGATGGTGAGAAAAAAGAGGAGACCCCCATTCACCCACCAGTTTGGTAAAACCAAGCATGTAGAATCACAGAATTATAGAATGGCTTGTGTTGGAAGGGATCTTAAGGATCTCGTTCTCTGTGGTACCCAGTGACAGGACCCAAGGGAATGGCCTGAAGTTGTGTCAGGAGAAGTTTAGGTTAGATATTAGAAAAAGGTTCTTCCCCCAGAGAGAACAGACTCCCCAGGGAAATAGTCACAGCAGCAAGCCCAACAGAGTTCAAGAACCCTTGAACTCTCAGGCACGTGATGTGACTCTTGGGGATGGTCCTGTGCAGGGCTAAGGGTTGGATTCGATAATCCTTATGAGTCCCTTCAAACTCAGCATATTCTGTTCTTATGTGATTCTGTGGTCTTGTTCCAACCTGCCCCACCCTGCTTCCCACCATGGGCAGGGACATCTTCCACTAGACCAGGTTGCTCAGGGCCCCATCCAGCCTGGCCTTGAACACTTCCAGGAATGGGGCATCCACAACTTCTCTGGGCAACCTATTCCAGTGCCTCACCACCCTCACAGTAAGGAATTTCTTTCCAATATCTAATATAAATCTACACTCTTTCAGTTTAAAACCATTACCCCTTGTCCTATCACTACATGCTCTTGTCAAAAGCCCCTCTCCCTCCTTCTTGTAAGCCCCCTTTAGGTACTGTGGGCACTTGGGGATTTAGTTGCTTTTGAGGACCTCCATTTTTCCTGCTGTTGAAGTTAAGTACTTCAAGTGTCTGAGCTCAAGTCCTTTAGCAGATTAGCCCTAAATAGAGAAAGTGTAATTTGTTTAATATATAAATACGTATATATAAAATATTCTATGCAAAGCTTCCTAGTGCCTTGGCCTAGAAGCTGTATTAACCCCCAGTAAGGAAAGGTCACAGCCATAAGAGACATATGAGGACAAAAATTTACTTTTCAGTTTTGTATTCATTATATGTTCATTAGTTCTGAATGTCACATGACCAAAAGAGTCTTATTCTGTCTCAAAAAGCAAAGATCCCCTCAAGGTCATTTAAGAATCTTTGAAGGTGTCATATGAAATCATGACAAAGAATTTTTCAGCAAAGTTTTTAGAAAGCATATTTAATACTTTGTTTTCTTAAGTGTATATTCAAAATACTTCCTATTTTCTATACCTTTAATACTAATCTCATACTTAAAATAAATCACAATGTGTACTTCCTGTGATCTTTTCAGAATGCAATAAAACAGATTGTTTTTAATGGCTGTTCCAGCAATGAAAAATATCTGTGTTAGGTGGAAACAACAAATTGATGCTTTTTCAATTCCTTTTAATGGCATGAGGATCTTTGCAACATGCTGTGAAAAATATTCTCTTAATGATAGGCCTGTGGCACAACTTAAGGAGTCATCAAGAAATAAATGCTCTGCTGTCTGGCTGGCAGCTTGGTGTCCCTTAATTGAAGTATTATAAGATTCTGTGCAGAGTAAAGCCTCCAGGGTTTTGTAGCTAAATGGCACGGACACCTCTGATGAGACATGCAGATGAAGATGTGTCAATACAATCTTCACCAATTTGCTGTAATAGCAGAGACTGATTAATTTTATAACCACGGGTGCTTCTATTAGCTAACCTAAGGAATGATTTAGACTTTATTAAGCGACTTATTTCTATCTTTTCCGAGAGACTTCTGTAGCATAGTTTATCTCCTGCTAGACAGCAACACTTTCTCTAATAAGGATTCTAAATTTATTATTTAAGGAGGGATCATGAGCATAACTCAGTTATGTGCAGCTTAGTGGGGGCAAATCTTTGTGACTTGGCAAGTCAACTGTACTTAGGTTGGTGTTTCTCAAAAAATAAAGTGGTTTGATATCCTATGCAACTGAAATGGCAGTTCTTATATACATTTTTAATGTACAAAAAAGGAAATTGAAGCAGCTAAACCAAAAGTATGTGGCTCTATATTTTTTATCTTTTTTTGCTAGACTATAAAACTATTTTAATATTTTATTATGATTGCACATGGACATCTAGCATGACTTGGTTACCCATAATCAACCAACACTTTATATTTTAGGGCTTTCTTCAATAAAATATGAATTACCACATGGACAATGCATTTCACGATTGCTTTGCACAGTGCTGGCTATGCAATCATGCTGCACTTTCTCCCAGGAATAAGAAAACCAAAATTACTGTTGCACATTTTGGACACAGCAGACAGTTAGGAAAATGATCTTTCTTGACTGGATGGAAAAAAATGAACTGATCACTATCATCAGTTTCCTTACCCACTCAGCAGGAAAACTGATGGCCATGTTTTTTCCATTGCAGGTGCCATGGAAAAAACTTCCACTGAGGAAACTGTATGGTCCTGAATTGTACCCTACTGTTGCCTCCTGACACAGGACTATGTCCTCATTGCCGAAGGAGAATGTTCTTCAGTGAGTGGGGACAAGCCTTTAGGATTCCTCTTTAGGATTGGGAAAGTCTTACTTCCCAGTCTTACTGGAGACATAGTGACCTTGTCCTTTTTATTTTTCTGTTGCCTTTGAGTTGTTCTCCAACTAGCCAGTCTCGTACAAACTAATAAAGAATATACTGTTCACAGACATCAGGTTCACACATCACAAATTATAGCCATCACCATGGATATGGAATAAATCACTTCCAGAACATGGATCAAAGTTCCACTCATACACTAATGGCAGAGAAGGCAGTTGCTCTTTGTTCATCATGGTCCCAGGATCTGGACACAATTTAATTCAATCTCATGCTTGTTTATTTACAATCTGATTCTGAGATGGACACTTATTACATGGACTCATCTGTTAAAAGGTAGGAGAGCTGCACATACAGTTTGAGGTTCATATTTTGCCCCCACCAGAAGGAATGTGAATATGGGAGGGTGTTTCTTTGGAAAAGGACTTTTTTCTCCCTTTCCCTATCCTCTACTGGTCTTTGAGTTTGATATTTTAATTTTTTTTGGGAGGGGGGGGAAATGTATGGTTCATCATTTTTATATATTCGTTACTCAGTTGTGGCTGAATTCATAGCCATATTTCAACATTAATTTGTTTGAAATTTGTTCTTATTATTTGTTTCATAGTTTCTTTTCTGTGACCAACTGTTGAAATTATGAAACAGTAATAAAAAATTCCTCAGTAGTGAACAATAAATTTTACTTGTTCTTATGCATATGTGCAATTCACTTTAATAGCAAGATTCCCCATAATCACAGTACTTCAATACTTCATTCTTACAGACACCTGAAAGTTCAGTCTTTGAAATTATGGGGGCCCCTATTTTTGACTTGCCAGAGATCTCCTGAAAGCCAAATTATTTCTAACTTTGCATCCTATAGGCTCCATAAACATTTTTCTTGTGTACCCAGTGCAAGCTACATGCCAGCATTTGCCTGATCTAGCTTGGCAGATCCAAGTGCTTGTCACTGCAGTCACGTTCAAAGAAATCATTCTCCAAAGGTTTGTGGGAGCCAAAGGCAACTTGCTTGTGAAGAACGGAAAGAGCATCCCCTTGGAATTCAAGCAAACCTTGGTGATCCCTTTTTATCACACTTGCTTTGCTTTTTTTCTCTTTCCTCCATCAGTAGGCTTCATTTTTTCCCCTCTCCAAGGTAGGCTAACTATCACCTTGCAACCAGAGCTGCTGGTCCGAAATGGAGCAGCATGTAAAATCAGGCTGCTTTATGTCAAGCTGGTACATGCCAGCTATATTTAGTCTGCTTCTCTCAGTATTTCAGGCTGGTTCCTTCTGGAAAGATGAATAATAGTGCTGCTGATTCAGGTTGCATTTGTGTTAAAGTGTGTAGGAACCTTCTCTAATGCTTGCATTTCTCACTGAATGCTGCTGTAGCAGCTCCATGATATCCAATCTACCAATTTTGCCCTTGAGGTCATCATGGGTAGTGAGATTGAGGCTGCTGAGAAAAGGTATTATGTCATTTACCGAAGACCCATTCCCTAGTGCTTGAATTGCTAGCTGGGAGACACCAGTCAAGAGAGACATGACTGACAAATGTCTTTAAAAGGTATTTTTCTATATGCGTGTGTCTCTCTGTGTTTGCATTTGCACATTAATTACCAGAAATATGTCTTTAAAACAGAATTATATGTGCTAGATCACTTTCCAAATTGAAACACTGACCATTACTTCTGCTTACACTTGTAATTCAAGCAGTGCCCCTAGCATCTTGTCCACTGCATCCCCCTGGAGAGACAAGAAGGAGACCTAAGCTCAGATGGGTTCATTGGCACCATATTACCCCATTCAATGAAGTTCCCTAACCCTTGAATTGGCGCTGCACCTAACACTGATTGAATCACTAAGCGCTATTGATTTTGGCTTTCTAGAGAAGCCATTCATGCAGCCTAGAGTGTATAAAAGAGCTTCTATTCTCCTTGAAAATGATTTAGTATAAATAACTAAAATAAATGTCAGTGGGAGATCTGTGAACTTATTAAGAAGAGGTAGACCACTGGATGTGTTGCACATAGACTGAATGTGTATACATATAGATTTAAATAAGGATACAAGTATTTTCAGCCAAGTCTGTCTCAGGAGCAGAATGGATCTCAGAGTGAGTGCAAATATACCAGACAAACTACATAACATGCATCTGCACAGGGAAACCCAGAGCCTGGGCGCACCGTGTCTATTAATCCTACCCCCAGAGGCTACTTAAGGTTGGAGAATGCATACTCGTAAATCTGGGCTGTGTCCCCTGGTCACACAGACTGTCCTTGGAGACTCATTTGTACCCACTTTGGCAAGATGTTTTTGTGTCTTCGAGGATAACCAGAGCTGGGGAAGAAATTCTGCTTTATAGTTAGAAAGCGCTTGGATTCGTCCTGCATAGACATGCTGCTTTCTTTGGCCGTTTAATTTGGTTGCAATTTTCTAGCAATCCAAGTGGGTTTCCAATGCACCCAGAAGGCTTGTTACCTCTCTGCTCCTGTCTTGCTGAAGCAGCTGTGAGTTTGTGGATGCCAGAAAGTAGGGACCCTGTGCCTTCCCCAGCTTCCATCTCTGCCCATCATGGGGCATCTGGGCATCTTATAGTCTTTAAATAGTCCTGTTCAAGCTTTCTGGAAGTGAAGCACAGAAAATACAATAACAGATACAGGCATTTCAAGTTAACTCTGATTCGTAGTCTGCTGCAGGCAATAAAAATCTCTATATCACCTCTGATAGACTCTGAATCAGGCAGATACCAAGGCACTGACAAAGTATAAAATTCTACATATGTGCACACATACACACATACACACACATGCAGTGTTCATAAAGTATATACATCTATGCATTGCTTTAAATTTTCATACTGATATAGCATAATGCTAATTTAAAAAGTGGACCCATTGCCCTGTTAGCATTTGAAAAATAAAAATAAAATATATCTTCCCTAAAAATGGACACGATTTTTTATATTACATGTTCTTAAGGCATGACAACCATTGAAAGAACTATTTAGTATGTTACATGTTTTAATAAAAATAACTTGTCTGGCAATGTCTGAAAGCTTTTGCAGCTGCAGGGGTACTTCTTGGAAATAAATTTGTGTTTACACAGGTGCAGCCATATTTAACAAAATTTTTATATGCAATGCAAACAGCTGCCTGTCTGTTTTCTTTGGCAGAGCTCTTTCTAACTGAAACAATTTGTATCAAACATATCTCTCTGTGATACCTATATAAACAATAGACAAAATTCCTGTGAAAGGAAAAGGTTTTCAATAATGCATTTTTGAGATAAACTGGAAAGCAGAAGCACCCTGATTAGAAAAGCCTGGCCCTTCATGAAATATTTTGCAATTGAAAAGACCTCAGGGATCCATGAGGGTAGTATTAAGCTCTCTGTAGGATAACTCAGAGGTTTTTCAAGTTAAAGTAAAGCTGAAGGATTCTATGATCAGTAAAAGATAGAATGAAGTATTTGCAAAATATTTAACCATAACACAATTATAGTCTTTTGACTGTACTATTAATATTTTGTTACAATTTTTTTCCATAGTATGAAATTCTTGTTCGTTCAGAAAACTGGAATTTATAGAAGCCTCAGTGACCCTCAACTTTTCAAATTATTTGCAAATACTCATGCTTTTGAAAATCTGCCCTATCACTAGCTTGTTTTCTCTCAATCAAAATTCAGTAGATTAAAAGTCTGTGGATTTTAAATTGAGGTCTGGAGTTAGGGTTTCATAGACACCTTTCTCAGCCTTCCTTGTTCCCAACCAAAATAGTGAATAGGAAAGAAAGATTTCTTCACATAATTCATCTCGATGTTTGCAATTTCTTCCACTATTTGTTTACATGAAAAGGGTTTCTGTTTAATTTGCAGCAAAAAATGTAAATGCTATTATTTGCTGCTATTGATTCAAATTATATTCAAAGATATTGAACACATACCCAAAATACAGTTGTAACATTTATCAGTTTAATTATTTTAGCACTGATGAGGAATAATTTTCCGTCCACAGAGGAAGAGCAAACCCTGCAACAACATTATCTTCTCATGAAATAGGGTTTTTTCTGTTCTTTTGTAGCCATGCAGTATAGCAGGTGAACCCATGCATGTGATATACTTGATAGGTCCTTTTACTTTATCAGAGAGTGAAGCAGAGAAGCTAACAATGCTTTTGGCAGCCTCACTACAACAGAAACTTTGTGTCTAGATAAAGATTTTAATAAATTATGTATTTGTGTAACTTCACTGACTTCAACAGAGGATCCAGTGGGCTTTGTGCTATGCTTGCATTTGTGTGGAGCTGACACAGCTCCTGAGTGCTCAGAATGACAAATCTTTGTTAGCATCGCTGCAGCTTCACAGAAAACCCTTCCATGAAATGCAGTTTAGTCTACCAGCACCACGGGGGTTTGTAATACCCTCTCCTAGGCAGTGTGCTGGAAGCATATTTTTAGTGAGGTCGATTGTTTTTTCTTTCCCTGTGGATTTTGCCCTCAGTATAAATACAGTCCAACAAACGACCTTTTCTTAAGCCTTTTCTGCACACAACATATGCACTTCTCCACAAGATGTATTAACATATACATATTATATCCTTATACTCCTATATAGAATGAGGCAGTATTTTACCACTGGTTGGAATTATGGCTACAGAAGATTCTGTGATTGCAAATTTTCTACACTTTCTGAATTGTTCTGACCTTTTGTTCAAACTTCAGTCTGATGAGCTGACAAGCCAAAAGACATATGATAGAAAGTTGTGCTCTGCATGTAAAGGCTGCTGTATTTTTATATGACTACATTAGCTGTGAGAACCAGCTAGAAAATGAAAATTCTTTGTGGATATTTAGCTTCTCTTTCCCATCTAAGTAGCATTTAAATCATTAACTATGGCATGATTATTTGTTTCTAAGTTTAAGAAATAAGCTTCTATCATGAGGCATGCCTGCACATTTGGAAAATTGTGTAAGCTTTGTGGTTTCTGGAGGAACAGATTTACTAAGTGAATGAGGACTCCACATACCCCTGGAGCTCTTAAATTTTCAGACTGAAAGATTTCACTCCAGTGCTGTTAACTGAACTGGACTCTAGGCTCAATTGGGAACACTACTCACTGACAACAAAGGATGTAAGTTTCTGATAGCAATCTTTTTCCTAATAAATGAACAACTAGATACCAGAGGATATTACATTCAAGTGAGATTAAAAACTTTAATAAAGAAGAGATGGTGAAAATTTCACCTCGATGGAGAAGATGTATTTTCACATTAACTTGGGATCATGTGAACAGGAGCAGTGGTCTCACCAGAAAACGAACCGAGCCTGGGGCAGCTAACCAGAAGTGTTGGAAATGGCAGTCCTTTACTTCAGGAAGTATTAACCAGTGATTCTTACTGGTGCTGAAGACTCTTCTATGCAAGTTGCCTAAATGACTGCTGGACCTAAAACCTTTATTACCAATTCATTCCTATATCGCTGTCAAACCCTAGCTTGCTTTCCACCAAAATTCTTTGTCAAAATACATGACCACCACCACTGTTCAACCTCAGCATGAAAAAGTATATACAGGAATTTATAATGGTATTAAGTCTATGGAGACTTTAAGAACCTCCTAGACAAAACACTTCTTTACAGAAGCAATTATTATTATTTGTATAAGTAATTTATTCATTTAAGTTACTTTAAATATACCTTATCTAAACCGCTTTCATAGGACTTGCGTTCTTCCCTATATGGACTGTTATTTTTCTATGTTCTCTTTATGTGATATAGCCCAGGTTTCTAAGGACCCTAAAAGATGAAGTGAAATGTTACAGAAGTCAAATTCTTAGTCTTGGATCCTACTGTGAGCAAACACAAAGAAGCTGAAGATGTACTTTAAAGAAACAGCCAAACTCTTGGAGTTTAAGTCATACAAAGTCTCTGAGAAAATCCTGTGTTTTACATATGTATCTGATGAAAACTTGCTACTGGAATCCTCCCCTTGAAAGGACTTCTAGGGCAAGCACCCTGAAAATAAAGAATAAGACTTGTAGTCACTAGTGCTAAATATAAGTTTAGCAAGGCTGAGATAATGTGAAGGTACAGTAAATCAGGCACTAATATTAAAAAGATAATAGTAAAAGCTATCTGAAACCCATCAGGTAACTATGCTAAAGATGAATATGAGCTCAATTATGAAGCTTAACTGCATTCTGTGTTATAACTTCTATCTTGAATTATATCTCCAGAACAAAGACATGTACTGCCCTATAGCGGGCAATGGATGAGGGGGCTTTATTCCTTCCTTTATTTATATTAGCTTATAAATCAGCCTCTTCCCTTTCATGCTTTCATCTTACTTCCTCTCCTTGATTATCCAACATTAATTTAGTTTGGGCTGCTGTGTGATTGCCCTGAGAAACTCCACCAATATCTATGCATTTGTAGCTAGGGCAGGCATTGCAGCGGACAGTAATCCTGGGACACGCACTTCCCTTGCAGGTAGATGGTTCACCCTGCTTCGTTCTGATGCAGCCAGTAATATTGTTATTCCTTTGCAAACACAAGCAAGCATTTTTAACCTGGGTTCATAAACATGAAATTACTCACTGGGAAATAATCTTCCCAAGATAATGTGGTGAAGCAGTGGTGCAAATATACTATTGCACCATTGCAATTAATCAAATACACAGCAAAATTCTGTTACTTATGATAATGTTAACGGAAAAAAATTATCATAAAGATTCTAGAAAATAAAAGTGGCCAAGGACTATTTTCTAACTTTCTAGGCAAGTGGAATGTCTCATATTCATAAAATTAAATTCAATTCATATTGTCTTCTGTTTCTCCAAAAACTAAATAAAAGAAACAGTTTTGTCTTACATAATCTGTCTGGGAGCAATCCTAATTCCTTTTGGTCTCCCTCAGCTCACCTGTCTATTAGCTGCTGACTGGCATGTGCCAAAACTGGATGGGGGAATGGGCTAGCAATAAATAGTATGGACAGCCCTGGTCATAGTTATGCCATGGCTATATTTTGCCATGATCCCTATGCCTAGCTTCCTGACATTGTGGTTCATCAGCTCAAATATATTTTGAAGACAGTGGAATATTTTAATTTTGCTTGAGCTAAGGACATGTATAAATCTCAGATTTGTCCCTGCTTTGTATAAAAAGTGCTTAGGTCCCAGCAGTCTCCAAAGGACCTCAGTGATTTTCAGAAGAATGTTATATCATCTCACAAAGATAATTAAGAAGTAATAATATTTTTTTTTAATTGAATCGCTTTTTAAATTACTACTGACCATGAACCAGGAAGAGACTGCATATTTATGTTTCATTCTTGGCTGCCACTCAAAAAAGTGAGAAGCAAAAAAATCTAACACCTTTTTATTAATCATCACCGTTTTTTTTACGGTGAGAATAAAGATTACTATTCAGTACATGGCAATCTCAGTTTGGTGTTGGTGATAAAAAAACCAACAAACCAACTATACCCTAGGACCTTAATCTGAAGTCCTGCAAAGCAAAAACCTGTCAATAGTAAGAATGAAGTCTATTTGCTAAACAATGTGATCTCATTGGTCAACTGCTGTCTGGTTGTACAAAACTCTTGAGAAATCTGACATCTTTCTTTCCTGGAGGTGTTCTCTGGAGCCCAGAGTTTATTTGGCTTTGTAATCAGCAGGTGCTGTAGTAAAAGCCAGCTTTTTAAGGATCAATTCACTGTTTTTTGTCTTTACTCTGGATGGAGTCACATACTTCAAAAGCAGGCACAACCCTCTCAGAATTTCAGTCAATCAACTTTGGAGCACAAACCCGTGACTGCAGTTACGAGCCTCTGTTTCCATTGTCTTTTTATTATGCAACCCAAGTTACAATATTATTGCGTCCCCACTCTTCCTGTGATCACTATGCCACTTCATTGTTCTGGCCTTTTCTGTTTGAAACAGATGTTTAAAAACATTTGAATAAGATATTTTAGTTTGTGGACTTCTTGTCATCATCCTGCAAATTTACAACAGTCAGCAATGTAAACATCTACTTGACAAACTCCAGCAGCTTGTAGACTTCAGAGTTCATCCACTCATTTCAGCAAGGCAGATGTTTCATTTTAATACTCTTCATACTATAGATTAGGATTATGTTTTTTCTTTCTTTTTCTTTCTTTATTTCTTTCTTTGAAAAGGGAATAAACCTGACATGCTACTAATGTCATTTCACACTGCGGGCCAGATGGCGAAAAATGCAAAGGCTGCAACTCTGTTTATGTATGGGGAAAAAAGGAATTTTGTTCCTGAAAGACTTTCAGCTCAATCATTTGTTACTTTAAACTAAACACTAGATGATGAATAAAGTAGGACTATCTGAACTTCAAAAAGGTCCTTGAGATTAAGTGCTTAACAATGTAATGCATCTGGAGGAAGAGTATTACATTATTGCTGCTTGCTGCATTGGAAAGATGCTGGGAACGTTTTCACTATAGTGCTGCCTAAGAGCAGGGTGCTTGAAGACAACATTTGGCAGTCTCTTGGAAATTTTTGGAGATATAAATCGTCTTTCCATCACTTTTTTCATTATTGCTAGTGAAAGACAGTACTCAAGCAGAGGACTGACAGACTATCTGTGCTAAAATATCTTGTTTTCACTGTCATTTCAAAGGAACAAAATTGTACATTTAACAAGAACTGTGTAAAATGTTTGCACAGCAATTCAGCATTATTACAGGTAAATTCACTTTAGACTCTGAAACGTAGGAAGGGAAATGTTTTCACTTCTTCTCCCACCCCAGCAAGTTTCTACTGATTTGCAGATTATCACAGAATTCATTTAAAATTTGTGATTCTATGTGATTTTTAGAGGAGGACTGAGAAAGCTAACTGTGATTTGTTTATTTTTAAAGCAAATATTACAAAGGTCTCAATTAGGAGATCAAATGGTTTTGCTTTTTTTCCCCCTCCAGTTCTGTAGTACAATTGTAGCACATCTTGGATGTTGCAGTCCCGTTGCCTCATTCTGGTGTTTGTGTGGACAGGGTGGTATTTTCCATGAAATACCATCACTCTTTAAGAATAGAAGTGGTTCTCATGCATCACTGGATACTCCAGTTTGTAAAGAAAGTCAATCCTCAGACAGTGGTAGGGACAGAAGGGAAGCGAATTCCAGGTGCAGAATCATATTTAACTTTAAATTCTTGCATTTAGGGCAAAGTATTATAGTTCTTGAGTTTTTACTTTTTTTTCTCAATTAGAATAGTGGGGAGTGTTTGTTGTTTGGGGTTTTGTATGGTTAATTTGTTTTCTTGGTTGGTTCATTCACTCAGTGTTTTGTTTGGGGTTTGTTGTTTGGGTTTTTGTTTTTTTTTTCTAATGGGAATTTTACTTCCCCAGCTAGCTTCAGTAATTTTCAAAAAAAATATGAGAGTGAATTTTGGACTAAGGAAGAGGAAATATTTTGTTCCTCTGTTTCATGAGATTTTTTCATTAGTTTGTCTGTGATTGTGTCATCATAGCCTCTGTATGACACCAGCCTGTGTCTGGAAAAAGAAACTGCTTTGTAGCTTTCCTCAAATGAGTTATGTCAGATTTTTAGAGGAAGGAATTAACTATGTAAAGAAGGGGAACAACCTTTTGAGATTAAAATTGCCTGGATGAACCCAAGAAAAACTCAAATAGAAGAGCATTGACCATCCTGTGACCTCACAAAATTGCTTTCTTCACTCTTGGCTGAACACAGTGATGATATATCACAGTATGCATGAGAATCTGCCTAGATGTGTTAGTATATTAGGCCCCGTTAAGACTGAAAGGCAAAGATAGCATAGGCACAGGCTGCATCTTTCCCTAGAACATTTGCTGGTGCTGTAAGTGCTACCCACGTGAGTATTCTCCAGCATCCAGGTGGTCAGGAATAAGATGAAAATACATAAGAACTCTTAAAATAAGTTCTCAGCAGTATTTTTGACAGTTCTACTGATGAAAATGGTAGCCTCAAAGGAAATTAGTATAAGTCACTGGTTAAGTCAGGTAAAAAAATAAATTAAAGATGTAATAGCATCAGGTGTGTGTTGACAAGTTGAGATTTCAGTTTAGAATATTATCACATAATACAAACTATGCCTATAGTGGATATAGGCCTAAAGGTCATGGCAATAATAACAAAACAGTCCTATTACTTAAGAAGTCTATTCTCTCCAGATGTTAATATCTAAGGGACCATAAGTATAAACTCATTTTAATACTGTTTATATTTTTGCCATTCAAAATGCAGATTATAATTTTTAAATATAATGACATAGATCAGGGGTAGATGAGGACTGAAAGCTCTGACTGAACCTCATCAAATGCCTGCACTGTTTGAATGTGTCTAAATCTAATCCACACCAACACTTTCTTGATTCTTGGCCATATCTGCATTAAAAAAAAAGGGACTTACTTATCATTTTAGATGCAACTGAACTTTTGATATGAGTGACTGACTTCACAAATTTTCTAGCAGTCATAGTGCTAGAAATTTCTGAAGAATAAATTATCATACAAGTTTTCTCCTATTGCAAACTTCCAAATCCTATTATAGACTCTAACATTGTTATAGTCTCCAGTCTACACTTAAACACCAGTCTACTTCCAAACAAGACTCAAGTATGTGCTGAAATAAGTGTGGCTAAAATTTTTGAGTTGTCTGAAATACATTCTGGACTAAAGCTACTGTTAGTCTTCTTTTGGTCTTTTCATTAAGTCTATCAAAACCATTAACAATACCTATGGAGGTATTTTGATACATAGACACTTCCTTACAGAAACAATACTCTGCAGTGTCACTAGGATAGTCTTACAAAATCTTTCTGTGTTAATTAACAGATGATGGGCAGAAGGGGATAATAGGTTGTTTCTCAAATTCTAATGAATTTTATCATTGTAATGATGATTACCAAATGTCTATATTTGCAAAAGAACAGCAGTTCATAAATATCAAATTTGTGCTATTATTATTCTCAGAATGTGCCAGTTTTTACCAATATAGGAACCTGGTAATTATCACTAAAGGCATTAATTAAAATTAAGAAGTAACTAAATAAGGAATAGGAATGCCACTTATTTCTTAACATCTGAAGAGCAGAAATATCTACCTATTATCTTTTTCAGGCATCTGACACTGTGACAATGGAATAGAAGGTTGTCACAGCATAATAGTCCCCAGCTGCTGGGTGGATGTGAGCTGAAACTGAGGCATTTATGAAAAACAAACACCAGGGGAAGCTGGAAGACATTCATCCTGGGACAACACTCTGTTAAATCAATGGTATTTCTGTTCCAGCGAGTGACTGGTGGGTATGGTCAATGTGATGGGTGTCAGTATGGCACAACAGTGCTTCTCACCACACCTCAGGGGGCCATGGGGTGATTCCCTGGGGAAAGCAGGTGCCCACCCCTGCTCAAACAGAGGAGAGTTTCTGGGAGGGCTTTATGAGGTGTCACACGCTGTCACCCTGCCAACACCCTCTGCGTCAGACTGTGCATAGTGGGGCCAACACCCCTGAGCATGAATGGCCTGAGGGGTGAGGCTGACCTGACACCACACATGGCTGGTTTCTCCATTATGGCATTGGTAAAAACAGATGAGAGGGTGCAAAGCAACCAGGAGGAGGTCTGGCACTGAAGGGCATGAGGAAGAGAGGCGATGAAAGAACAGTGGAGGCTTGGGGAGGAAGAAAGGACTGTGCTTTCAGTTGCCACAGTGAACCTCTGGTGGATCTGGAGCCAGGCAGAAGAGCCAGATGCTTTGCAAGGAATCCGTGCAGCCAGGCAGGTGGTTAGTGCACACCTCCATGAAAACCTCCATCAAAACCCCATGGAGCACTCACTGTGAGCCAAGTGATGTCTGAGGTGTGGGAAGTGGTGTTGCTGGAAGGGACTATAGTCATACTCATCAAGACATTAGTACTTGCTTGCAAGCTCATCTGCACTGGACATTAAAGATTTTGAAGCAGACCTAGTCTGCCAAGGCAGTGAAGGAGGAAGTGAAAAGGATACATTTTTTTTTAGGCAAATACCAGTTACCTCTGTTTCATTATGGGCTTTCTGCACTCCTGGCATTCTGTTATATATCTTCAGCCTCACTCGCTGCCCCCTCCTGTGTAAAATTTACACAAGCATTGAAAGATTGTGGAATACCCAAGGAAATCATTTTTCAGTCGATTGAGTTCTTAATGGAAAAACCTCCCTGAATGCTATCTTACAAATTAGAAGATCCCCTGCTTTCTAAATTGTTCAATTGAAATCAGCTTTTGTATTTATCCTTCAGGTCATTCAGGCTCAAATGTTGTTAGCTCTGAGTCAAAAAGTCAGATTTTTAAAGGGAAAATGTCAAGTCCTTTTAGGCTTCAACTGACCTTTTAAACCAGATTAGGGATTTGAAGCATTACACATGGATTTCTACATTTTATATCACAGTATTTAACAAATGATCAAATACAACTCCCAAGAATACTATTTTTACAAGCTTGACATTTCAGGCCTTAAAGGATGTTGCTGGTCTTTCTTTTACATAAAATTGCCCTGGAGAAAATCAGCCTGTTTTCTGTTCTTTCATTTCTCTTTCATAAGAGGGGAAGTTCTCTGCATGTTATTTCATTTTGTTATTCTCTCTCTGGCATTGCAAGTAGCAAAATATCATGATGAAATCCTTGAGACATGCTCAAAGTGATTGCTACAATAAATTCACTCTGTGTGTGTCACATATGGTTAGAGCACAACTCAGGCAGTTTTAGATGCCAACAGGGCCCTAGGAGTAGATCTGACCTTACTTTCATGCCTGGACTGTCAGATAATGCCACTAAAAGTACACTAAATCTTCCTAGGCAGAAATAATAGAAACCCTCATTTGGTTCCAAGTGCTTCCCTCAGACAGGTAGGACAAGGGAAATGGATAGTAGAATGGAATCATGGATGTGTGAGAGAACATCCATGAGGTGAAGCAGCAAATTCGGTTCGGTGCCCAGAGCTGGCACACATGGTGGGAACAAGTGAAGGAGTCCCATTCTCAGCTACTGTGGACTGTAATAGGTCTCTGTCAGTCTTACATCCCATGAACTGTTCATTTGGTTTTGCTAGATGGTGATACCAACAGAGAGGATGGAGATGAGGTAAATTTCCTTCTTATGGACTGTCAAGGAAGGGAGATCCTGTTTCAGAGATATCACACCAGAGGGATCAGCTCTGCCTTGCTGGCCGTTCAGGCCTTCTCCTGACTTTTGAGGATGGCCTATTAAGTGCTAATTATGATACAGGAGTTTGTAGCTGGACCATTCCTCTGATCACAGTTGGAGAGAGATCAGAGAATGTTTTTAAATGGACCAACTAGGCATCACATAGCAACGGGGTTCAGATTTAAAGGCTCTGCATTAAATCACCATCCAGATCCACCAGCTCCTTCTATGGCTGCAGTGGCAACATGGTTTGTCATTTGGGCATGTGGGATTATTTTTCTGTACCAAGATCTGCAGGTCCCCTGACAAGTTTTCTTGGTAGTTCCAAAATCGTCTCTGAAGTCAGAATTATTATGGAACGTAGAGGACATCGCAAGGCTTTTCAGATAGTCCCATTTTTGTTCAAGGTCTCTCCCCAGTGACTTGATTCCAATGCAGACAAACACAATGCAACATCCTGCTGCACACTGCAGTACAAAGAGGTTAAAGCACAAGAGTTTGTTATCAGTTGAAC
The DNA here is from genome assembly GCA_035222235.1 of Margarornis squamiger. NCBI lineage: Eukaryota > Metazoa > Chordata > Aves > Passeriformes > Furnariidae > Margarornis > Margarornis squamiger. Next base: position 126,927,800 of record JAWWTY010000077.1, read on the forward strand.
ATTCCCTATCCCTTGGTAGGCAAAATGTGTTAAAAGGGTAAATGTGTAGAAAAAGAGCAAAGACTGCCTTCAAGTTGCAGCCCTGTGCTGGTAGCATTTAACACAAATGGTATGGTATTTTTTTTGCCTAGTAAGCAGTTATTGTGCACACCACAGTACCTTGTATGTGGTTAAATAGAGGCTTTCAATATCTACCCATTTTAAGTAAGTACAAAGCTCGCCTTCTGAAACAATTCTAAAGTTTCAATTGCACAAGTTGTTGTTGGAAGAGACTGAAGAGGTAAGTCTTGTTATAGCCAGAAATGGTGCTGACTTTGTGTCTCTTCTGGTATTTGCTAACTATAAAGTAAACACCATACAAGTGTGTACCTCTGTGCGCTTTGATACTTTCTGTGTTATGACACTAGTATTGTCATTATAGGATCAGAATAACTCACTTTTCCCAGGTCCTACATGTGAAGGGAAAAATATAAAAGAAGCAATCAGCACCTTTGTCCCTGGGATACAAAGTTATTGTAGTCTGAAGCTAACATACCATAATTGGTTAGAGCAATTATTCACAGTCCTTAATGTTAGTTTTGCTGGTGATTTCACTATTTTCAGCTCTTCTTACTGATTGGTTTAGAATTCTAAGCTATTCAAAGTAATATTTATAACATAGAAAATAAAGCATTTGTTGTTTATAGCCAGATGTAGAAAGTCATGACAACACCTAATGATAAAATTACCAAAGGCATCTGACAGATGCCATCTTTGTGATGCTATTGTTTTTCCTAAAATAAAATAAGCAGCTATGCAGCTGTTTTAAAGTATTTGTCAGACCTTATCAAAATCATTTACCTATCACCATATATTTGTTTCTTGTAATGGAAAATACCTCTAGTATGACAAGAAGATGAGGTTAATCTGAAGCAAATCAACATGATAGTTTTCCATTATTGGAACTCAAACAGGCTTGTCAACAAGGGATGCCACAGAATAACAATGCTGCTGCTGCTGTTATACAGACATGCATTCACAGAACAAAGAGTATTTTGAGATATGTTTTTCTTCTAATTTGGCAACATATCATGAAAACTAGGCTATTCTGTAAAAGCCCAGGAAGGCAAGCCCTTTTGAAATAACATGTTTTCCTTGAAGCTTCTGCTTTGCTCAAGTTTACCTCCTTTTCTACCACCAAAGGATTCCTGCATTGCTGTAATCATTATTAGAAAGACAGAACTAAAAAAAGCTTGCCAGAAATACTTGGATTCATCATGTGCTCCAGTGTTAGTGGGGATTACTTGGTTTCTGATACAAAAGTTTTATCTACTTAATTTATAAATTTTATAGGACTGTTCTTCTGGTCCTCTGTTTTTACTTGGCAAGCAATTTTACATGGAGCCTGTTGGATGGACCCTCCACGTGACTACAGGCAGTTTTGTTTATGCTAGTAAGTTCTGTGCATCAACAGATGTTTGTCTAAGTTGTAATGAAATTTTCGCAAGAAAAAGCTCCCAGAAAAAAGGGATGTTGCCTACCTGGCTCCCATTCAGAGTGTTCAGGACTTCCCTTCTCCATTAACTTCATGTGGCACAGAAACAACTCCATAAAACTGAAATGGCTAGTTGCTACTGGTAATTTAATGGTTATAGCATCACACTTTGTCTCCAATTTGGGGAACATCCTGTCACAACAGAGCTCTATAGTAGGTGACATGAGTCTATGAATTTTGCAAAGCCTTAGTGGTATCATATTTCTACAGTTAGCAAGTAGGAACACAGTCAATTCAAAACGCAAAGTCTGGGGTGGAGAAGAAACTTTGATAATGTTAAAACCCCTACATCAAAAGCACACCAAGTGTTGTCTTCTGCATCCATCCTGTCCTTTGTTTGGGAACAGGGCACTGGAATAACAACTGGGGCTTGGGGGGCCTAGTAAAGGGTCAGGACTTTGAAATCGCTAAGAGAGAAAGAGGTAGGGTACCTATAAAATTAGAATTATTTCATTTTCTAATGCAGAGGATCTTCCTAGGGCCTTATATCACCAGAAAGGCAGATGCCGTCTCTTCAGAAGTACATGGTTGCCTTGCTCCCATTTATCCTCTGCCTTTCAGACTAAATTAGCCAGAATAGGAAGATCTGGCAACTCTTCTCTGGGGTTCAGGTTGGCTTACCACCACATAGACTCAGTTTTCATATCTCTCTGCATGTGCTCTCTCCCTTCGAATTCACTCTATTTTTCTGATCTCCCACTTTTTCTCTGCCTCATGCTACAACAGCCTGTTTCCTTCTCTCAAACTCCAGCTCTGGCCAGAGTTAACACTCAGGCCACTCTAGTTAGCAACTCAGTGCTTTTCTTCTGTGTCTGAGGTGTGTGCTGAGCTTCCCCCACCATCCATGGGTTTGGACATAAAACCTTTTTCGGCTGCGAATACTTTCCCTTGTCCTTTGCTTCCAGGCAAAATAACTTTTTTTGCTATTACTTTACATTTATATTGGGTCTATCTCCTCAGAGCTCCCCAAAGTACTTGACATACTCTATGTAGGAATCAGTGGAGGGTGACTGCGTTGGGGCTCTCTTGTTATTTCTGTATTCTTAGTTACAGCCCTGTGTGTCATGGAAACTAACTTGGTGACTGACAAGGTTAATTCTGCTTTGCCTAATTCATTCCAGTAGAAAAGCCATGAAAAAGTACAGTTTAAGCATTTTAGAGGGAATTTCAAGCACCCTTTCTACACTGTTTTAATCTTGTTCTAAGGGAATATATGAAAAGCATAGTTGATAGGAAAGAGTATTTACATAATTTAGATTACTCCAGAGCACTTCATTATAATACCTAGAAAGAGTGGAAAGAACAAGTGTTTTGGAGCTGACTGGGCCGTAGAACCATCCTTATCCAACAATGCAAATCAGTCTTTTCAACAGTCAAGGAGACTAAGGTTTGAGTGGTGTTCATCAGAAAAGTGAGAAAGGATATATTATTTTACCTTTCCAAGGACATAACTCTTTCTATTATATTTCAGCCTTTCATTAAAAAAACCCCACAATCTACCAACAAGGTATGCAAAATAAGATTCTGCTAGCATTGCTTAATCAAAAAAACACATATTGGTATAACTGTCATCTTACAAGAACAAAGTGCAGTGACATGTTTGAAGGTTTTACAACCTTGCAACAACAGTGGTTCCAGTGCTTATATCAGAACAAAGGAGAAAGTATGGTCATATCTAATCTTAAGAGATCAATACTTCACAGCAGTCAAGGATCGGAGAAATATGACCATCAGTTCCACAAGCCAAATCCTTAATGCCATGTGGAACAGTAACTTTTATTTTGAAGGTAACTTTTGGAAGGGTAGAACACAACTGATAGTAGTGAGATTCCATGTGGAAAGTAATGACAGAGCAATCCCAGGCTATGAACAGTGAATGTTTGCACTGACCCTGTGCTTCCAGTGGACGGACCCACTGACTTCCAAATTACTTAATAAAAGGACTTGGGTTTTACCGATGCACTACGTTTTCCTTATTGATCCCTATAATACAGCACATTAGCACATCCATCCTAATTTGAGGACTTGCGAATGTACAGCAGACACTAGTGGGTACCTGTTTAGCGGAGTTTGTGCTGCTGCCCTCAAGTTCCCCACTACCAGGTTAGCATGTGAGACACCTCCTTCACGGGGGATGACAGAACAGGTTCAGATGGAAAATGCAAGCCCTGCAACTGACAGCAGAAGCAATAGTGCTTACAGTCTGGGAATTAAAGCAATTTTTCTTTCATCTGTTCAAAATGCAGTGAATAGAAACTGAGATATACTCCAGAGGAATGGGCTTTAGGAAAGCCCCACTCCCAGCATGAGCATTTTAGTCAAAGGTTCTCATCTTCCAAAATACCTCTAGTTGGTGTCTTGCTGAATCCATGAACATGTCCAAATTCTTCTTAGCTGGAGCTGCTGAAAAACAAGCTCTACATTTACACTGAGTGTCATGGGTTTATTGACTGCTGTGGTCTCAGCAATGCAGAAGATACTCAGTTTGACAAAACTTGTGCACAGGTCTCTGGACTTATGAATGTTAGTATCTCTTGATAATGGTTCTATCACCCACACAGCAGAGCACCCATGTGACAGAAATTAAGCTGGGCAAGAAATCATGCAGTTCAATGCATCACACTCTTTACTATAATAGGCCATTCCATGAGATACATTGCATGGTGGTGATATTTTGTGGAAGGTGATCAAAAATGGCCTAACAGTTTCTACCTACAGTTATGCTCAGTTGAACTCATTGCTGCTGATGAAGACTGCAAGTTCACTGAGCTCTGCACCTCAGATGCCTGAGAAATCCAAGAGGTAATCAAGAGTGACTTTGACAGGAAAAATAATGATGTATTCTTCCCTGTTGGCTAAAAATCTTTTCATGAGCATGCACCTGAAATCCCTTTTTAAAAGTCTTATTCCCTGTACAACCAGGAACGAAGGCTGTTGTACCACCTAAAGCAGACCTCTGCCCATCTGTCATGGCCTCCTGACAGTGTCCTGCTTGTGCTTGTCTAGAGGAAAAAATAATTCTTACTCTATCCCAAAACATATCATCATAAAAAGGGTATTACTGTTTCTAGCTAGCAAAATCACTAGAAAGAAAATTAATGGAAGATGTGTTATGTAATCTCATGATTGGTTCTGTATTTGTAAAGGGATTATTAGACAACTGTTCCACATTTGATATGGACAAGAATACAGTTTATCCAATGCTCCTGCATGCTCCAGTATTCTGTCAATAATCTGTCAGGGACAGATAAATTTTGATGACTTTATTTTTCTGATTCTGAGTTTCTTTCTGACTAACATCCCTATGTTGATAAAACACTTTAAAAAAAAAAAAAAGTTAAAAAATTCCAAATGTTTGATAAGAATACAGTGGATCTCTTCTTCTATGTCCAATGTATCCTATCCAATGTTTGCAGGATGGAGACAAAAAAAGTTTGTGCCATCATGGCATGGGTAGATCTCTAAGTAATTACAAGTATATTGATTTTGATTTCAGTAAGGTTCCTCAAGCAATATAGCAAAGATTTTTCAAAAGCCATACTTCACTATTCTTAAAACAACAAAATTGACTGGATAAATGAATTCATGACTGCCTTTAACCAGTTTAAAGAGCTTTCATTCTCTTTCTGTGTCTAGATTGAACAAAAGACTTCTTGTAAAGATGAATGCATAGAATTAGAGAATTGGATCTGACCTTTTGCAACACAAGAATCCCAAAATGAACACTGTTTGTTCATATTCAATTCCCACATAGAAAAGTGAAGTATGAAAATAGCAAGGAACTTCAGGCACCAAGGAGGCCTTCAGGCAATGACATAGTCATTTGGAAGGTGAACAATGTCTGATTCAGGTTTTCATAAGGCTTAAGAACCTCAAAACCCTCCAAAAAGCCTTGATCTAATATCAGATTCAAGGATCCTTTCTCTTCTCTAGGTTCAGTCTCACAGTAACCCTGATTCAAGAACTCTAGTCCCAGTGATCTATTCTGTGGGTACTGATATCTTCACCAAGAAAACACCTTTCAACAGCTTGTAATTATCTTACCATCCTCCCATTTTGTCACTGTCTCCATGTTCTGTAATGTACTGTCCAGTATTAAGGCTAGATCGTGCCAAAATGTTTCCCATTGAAACAAAGTATCTCAAGCAGAAATATAGTCTTCATTCAGTGTTTCAGATCAAGAACCGAATTACATTCTTCAAAACCTAGCTTTACAGTTGAAACAACTAACTCCACTGGGCTACTAAGACCACTCCACAACCCTCCCAGAAGCAATCAGCTTGGACAGTTTGAACATGTGAGCACCTGTCACATTTTAAAGCTTCACAGACCATGGGCCAGTGGTGTTGCTGATTACAGATCTCATGCGGCATCTCATTTCTGTCATGTAGAGATGGAAGTGGGGCAGCTCACCACTCTAGTCCTGCCTGGGACCCTGTTTCCTGTTATGTGGAAAGCACACATCTGTTAAATGAGCTTGGAGAGGCTGAGGGACCCCATGGGACACAAAGCAACTAGGAATGGGTTGCCACCACTGGAGTAATTTCTCCAGCCAGCAATTTACTCTCTGTCCTGTGTTGAGGAGCCCCTGGGAAAGTAGAAAATCAAAGCAAAAGATCCTGTGCCCTCTGCATGTGTAGGACCTTCCCAGGGGATGTGCCATCACACACTGCCCCTCAGTGGCAACTGGAGGAAGTTGTGTGGCCCACCCAGGGGAAAGGTTGGCCACCCCTAATCAGAATCAGGGATTAGGGAAACATTTGGCTTTCAAGTGCTCAGACCACTTGCCCTTGCAACACAGCTTCAGGCCCCTTCCCCTCACCTGCAATGAATTTCATGTAGCTTTACGCCCAGTTGCGTCCTTGCATCAGCAGAGCAGCTCCTCCACCTTTACCTTCTGCCCACAGAGGTTGCCATGTGGAGCCACAGTTCCATCCCAGCTTGGACCTCTCCCAGCCTGGGCCCGTTTCCTGGAGACAGAGGGCTGCCCACTCTGCATCGGAGGGAGGAAGCTTTGTTATATGGCTGTCTCTGGCTAATTGGCTCCCTGAGAGCTGATATTCTCCAGGACATTTTGCACAAACAGCCAGGGAGATTTAGGGGGACAGAAGGGACATCAGGGTGAAATACTTACTCTATTGAAGTAAGATGCAAAACTCTGTTTGACTTCAGCGGGGTCAGAGTTGTACCCTGTAGCTTTAATTAGTTTGCATTGTTGTAATTTTCCTGTGTAGCTTCATGAGGAATGTAAAGTATGGTATGTTCAATAGTGATGTATTGTAAATGATTTAAGAAGATATAAAAGAGGAGTAGTGCATTTAAAAGGCATGAAGTTACAGGAACAGGCTTGTTTAAATACTACCTATTCTATGCTTCATAATAACACTGAAATCTGCATGAAAGTCCTGTAATTTAACAAAACAAACTGGCTCCCCCCAAAATAAGTATCTGTGAACCACTGGGAAAAGTATCAAAGAAAAATTATCTGACAAAAAAACCTATGAAGGGAATCCACCTTCAAACTGTTCAGAGTGTTCCTTCTAATAAAGGCCTGAAATTTTAATACAGATTTATGAAGTTTAAGTAGGATGAGGTGGCTACTTTGCCAGTTAGATGAAGGAAGAAAAATCTTAACTGTCCTGCAAAGGGGAAGAGGTTGCATGGTATAGTATGTTTAGCATGCTGGAATGTAGTGGACATAGGCAACACATGTCAAGGTGCCACAAGGAGTATATGGTGGGCAGAAAGATGATGCTGCAGAGCAACAGGTATTTTGACAAGAGCCACAGTGTGAAAAGTGTTCTATGCTAATGCTGTGCCTGTGATAATGAATAGTGTAATTTTTTTCCTCTTTGGAGTGGTTCAATGGAAACAACACCTGGATTTCACAGAAAAGCCTCCACAGAGGAATTAAAAAAAAATGTTCTATTCATTATAGACTGTCTTTTGTGCAGATTTCAACATTTTGTTGTCTCTGGTATCTCAGAGAAGAGCAAACAGCTGGTTCCTCACTAGATGCTTCCATTTTTTTCCCTCCAGGAAACTATCTGTCTATTTGTACAGGAAATAACCAGACAATGCTCCCATATTTCTGATTTCTTATCCATGTTGGGTGAACAGGGGCAGTCCAGCCTGCAAGGGTAGGACAGGAAGAGCCACATCATTTTCTGGTGTATCTGATTCCCTCCTCACTCACTGGCCTTCCAAATGCTGGAACAAGGAACATTGAGGCCAGGCACTACCACTGCCCTGGAAAGGCTGCCCATGATGTGCACAGGTTTCATTTTAATAGAAAGACCACAGTCCAGTATTCAACTCATTCATATCATTGCTATGTGTTCAGACAGGGCTTCTGCATCACAACTATGTTCAAGATAATGAAAGTGAAGCATCTTATATGCTTTTCTTTAGCCTTCCTCAAATTTTCAGTCTTTGGAAATTTTCCTTTGGATATTGTTTTGAGGTAGAATTGTAGAATCATTTACATTGGAAAAGACCCTTAGGATCATCAGGTCCAAGCATTAATCTAACACTGCCAAGTCCACCACTAAACCATGTCCCTAAGCATGACATTTACGCGTTTTAAATATCTCCGGGGATGCTGACTTTACCACTTCCCTGGGTAGCTGGTTCCAGTGCTTGATGAAACTTCTGGTGAAGAAATTTTTCCTAATATTCAATCTAAACCATCTTTTGTAACCTTGAGGCCATTTCCTTTCATCATATCACTTGTTACTTGGGTGGGTAGAATGATTTCAGGTATTTGCTTCTAGAGGCAGAAAGGTCATTCTGCTCTGTGTTTCAGTTGTACAAGTTTGGTCCAGTTCTTATTCATACTAAGGGGTTTCAAGGTCCTAATGTGCTGTGTGTTATAAATTTAATACTTGCAATTCTTTGCATTGTATTGTATAAATGCTTTGCATTGTATTTTTAATGGATTGTATTTTTGCATGATAGCCCTGAGAGCACAAAATAGATCTCAGTGTGTTCTGAATTCTCTTAAGGGAAGAAAAAGTTTCTTTCCATCTCCTTTTTTATTGCTACAATAATATTCTTTGCTAATGCTATTTACAACTGAAATTTAATGTTTTATTCCATAATTTTCTCTAGTTTTCACATTGCAACTCTTCTTTCTTTTGGGAAACTCCATGGAGACAGAATGTCTCTATCATGAGAATCCCGTGCATAAGGGAATTAAAAAAACAACTTGTAATGAAATATGCTAGCAATTGTATAAAAATACATTGTGTGGGACTTTTGCCTGTGGCAGTATGTGCGCACATGAATGACAGTATTGTGTGAGACAGAGCATTGTGTTGTTCGGTGCCAGTGTATAAAGCTACACTCATTTTGCATAAATATTTGACTGCTTTCTAGGATGTCTGGGATTTTTTTAAAAAGTAATGCTCCATTCCTCTTTCTCTGCAACCACTCCTTGAATTTGTATGTTTCAACCATGGCTATCACAATGGGGAAATATTCATGTGTCACCTCAGTAAATTTGATCAATTCAGGGAGGGACGTAAGGGGGAAGAAAAAAAATATAGCTTGAAAATCAGCAAAATCTTATCTATTTTTCATTCATGAACTATGCATTAAATACAAGAGGTTATGGTTTTAGTCAGTCCTTTAAATTTCTAATTATTTGAGCTTTGCAATGTTCCAAGTACTTATGGATCACCTCCACACTTCCTTGAAAATCCAAAGATAAGATACCAGAGAAGAATCTACAAATATCTGAAAGTATTTGTGTTTCAGTGTTTTGATCCCAAGTGTGTTTATGCAATGAAGATTTTTTTCCCTTCTCCAAAGCACCAAAGAAGGGTTTTTTTACATAGTTCATTTGATGATGAGGATAAGCCACTCAAAATGATCTGGACTACTTAACTATTTAGATCCACTGTTTTACAGCTTCTTTGCATTTAATAAGCAGAAAAGATACATCTGCAGGATGAGAGATGACACTGTGGAAGATAGGGACTCAGAAGAGGATTCAAGAGTAGAAAATTCAGAGAAATTAATCAAGAGCTTCCAATGCAATGCCAGAAGGAATCTAATTTTAGCTTTGTAACTACATGGGCCAAAGAGGAGATACATCTCAGCACACTGAAAAGATTAATGATGAGACAATATGTTCAGGTCCTGAGCACAGTTTTCAACTGGAAGTTTAGTCAGAGAGAAGTCATAAACTTTATGTGAAGGCTAGAGAAGATGCACTAGAAAACAATGTGATTCATTCAGATTCTTTAGTAAGACATAGACTGACAAATGGCATGAAGACTAGAGTGATTAGTGAATGATGAATCTCAAAGAACACATTAAAGAGACAATAATGTCTGAAGTCGCATATATTGCTAATATAAGTAAAGAAACATTTAACACTGTGGATGACCAAGCTACCAAGGTAGAGCCTCCGCCTCTTGGAAAATTAGCCAACACTGAATGCCTGGAAGGTGCTTGATTTGCCATCCTTTCATAAATGAGTCAACCTCAGAATAAGGGTTGCTAGATAATAGAACGTAACTAGGTTAATAGATCATTGTTAACTGGAAGACCACCTGAGAAAATCTAATGCCTCTTCAGGCTGCACACTTGATCAGCTTAAAGGAAGCTCCTAGAAGGCTGGTTCAGGACACAGAGTTCTCTCATTGCTCCTGTTTTGCTGCTACTCTGTCCTGGTTTGTTTACTCAGCACTTCCAGATGTCAGCTGTGACACTTCCGATAGATGTCAGAGTAACCAAAACCGAAGGGAAGGTCAGAACCAAGAGCAGCTTGAAGCTTTGCCCAGTGACAAGTCGGCAAACTGGGTTATCATGTATATACTGCTATCACTCCAGGGCAACTGCACAATTGCAAATGGATTTTCTGCCTTCGGTGTCCCATGAAGAGCATTCTCAAGAGGTACTTTGACTCACTAAATACCTAAGTCTAGCTCTAACCCATTTCATTTGGTCCAGCTAATTTTTATATATGCTAGCAGGCATATGGAAACACTGCAAAAGAACGTGCCTCACTGTGCAGCTGATTAGTAAATTTTCTGTCACCTTGTGCCTGGAGCCCGGGTTATGGGCCCAAAAGAATGAAACTCAGGTTTTCTGGCTGCACAGATCTGGTGCACATGAACTCAGAGTATTTACATTTCATTGAAATTATTCCTTTTTTGATAAGCAAGGTTTTGATTTCTCATATATTTAGGCGTGAGAAAGCCATAATTCAAAGGCAAAGGCAAATCCTCTTCCCAGAATGTCCAATTAAAAAAAAAAAATGTTTGACCACAAAAATCCGTTGCATTAGAACATGATGTGCTGTGGAAAGGGATTCAAGGAACCCATCTCAGATGGGAGAAAGGCTGAGATCATAAACAAGACACAGAGCATGGAGTAATTTATTCTGTATGCTGTGTCAGGAAGCAGGACTGACAGAAGGCTCAAGGAGTCAATCTTTAATTTGAGTCTGTGAGTGTAAGACTGGCAAAACTTGAGCCATGCTCTGAAAGTCTGTGGCCACAGCAGGAGGAGTTCATGCCCTCTGCATATGCTGCACTGCAGTTCTCCAGTCTGTAAAACATTGGTCTTACCAGAGCAGGAACCACTCAAAATGGCCACCCCTCAATCAAATCTGGCATCTCCATGTTCGGCTGGTCTCCTCTGAGAGGCATCATGCTCTAGCAGTCACTAGACTTCCACCAAAACTGCTGCTATCAATCAGTTTATCTTAAATGAAGAATGATTCACATAGGCAAGATATAGTAAAAGTGAGAGGCAGTGATTGGCTCTTTGATCAGGCAGAGCTGGTCAAGATGAGCTCCACTGACACTGCTCTGTTCTTCCAGGGCACTGAAGTAACCCCTTTGACAACAGATAGAGATGGAGTGGAAGAAAGGCACTCCGCAGCCAGTGCTGGTCTCAGCTGGGACGTGGCAATGAACAGCCCTACACCTTACCAAAGATGGAAAGAAGCCTGCTGCCTATATGCTCTGCCTTGCCTTGACTCCTGAGAGGTAGGAGGCACCTGTTTGCTCTCCCTAGACTGCCCTGTAGAAACAGGAAAGGTACCCAACAGGGCATTGCAATAAACCTCATAAGCATCCACTCATCTATGACTCATTATTCCATTCAAACAAATCAGAGCACAGTGGTGAACTAAATCTACTCTGACTCTCCTGCAAAGGGCTGCCAGCTTTGAACTTCAGGAAATCAGTTATGTGCACAGCAGGTGAATTAGGATGCAAAGTTAGACTCAAACTAGGGCAAAATCCATAGCACATACCCTACCAACAAGGTATAATGTCTGTAAACTTTTGTGCAATTCCCACAGGGTTGTTTCTCCTCTGCACAATTTCCCATTCAAGAGGACTAATGTTTTAATAATGGCAATTGCCATTTTTAAGGTTCTAAAATTTTGGTATCTCTGTGGAACAACTCTTACTCTCTTTCAGTATAAATTGATTTCACCAGTTAGCTCTGAGAACGAACAGAACTTGATTGTGTAAAAGATGCTACAGAAACACATAAGACAAAATGTGCATCATTTTAGCAAACCAAGCAGAAAATGATTGGCAGAGGAAATCAAAGTGGAGAGAGGGCAAGGCACATAGTTCAATATTGTTCATCAGGTAAATGGTAAATTCTAGGCAGACGGTTACCTTACATAGTCTCTATATACAGATAAAGTGGTACTGTGAAAGTGTCTGTATTTGTTAACAGCAGATAGAATCATCACACTGCCATTGAATTTTCCTTGGCAATGGTTCTTCATGTTACTAAATTCCAGCCACATTCTTTGAAAGAGTGATTTAGTTGCTGTAGGTTAATACATGAGGATTTTACTGTCACAGGGAAAAGCCACTATTTTCAGTCCTTTAAAAAGCGTATTCTGGAGAAGGAGGTGAAACAGCTGAAAAAACTTGCTGCATATGGCCAATGGAAAAATCAACAGATGACAAAAGTTAAAACATGTTGTAATAAATGAAATCAGCTACACTTTATCCTAGAGATTCATTCATGTGGTGTTAACTCTATGTGAAGGGAAATCTGATATGTTTTCCCTATTACAAAGTACTCAACAGCAGACTTTGTGAGCTATGTCCTGGTAGTTCCTCATTTACATGTTACTACACAGAACAATGCTGAGCATTTTTTTATGATTAGACTGTTTGCTGTTTAAAAGAAACTTTACTATTAAAGGTTGGAAAAAACCCATATTCTGTAAAAGAAAATAAAAAATATTAGATTGTTTTTGAATTCGATACAAACAAAATAAATGCCCTTGAAAGCAAATTGTTCTATTCCTGAAAAATACTCTAAAGCTTTCTGTCCATTCATATGAAATACTCAGGCACATATTCTCTTCTTACTTTAATGTGAACACCCAGAGCAGTTCAAGAGTTTTTTCAATAAAATCTTTTGTGACAGAAAAGCAGTTTCTGCAAAATCAAATTTCCACAGGGAAAATTTATTGAATTTCTTTTCTTTTTCTCTAGGGAAAAGGGAATTTAAATATTTAGTTCTGAAACATGCTTTGAAGTGTAAGAATTACCTCCAAGCTTAAAATTCTGCTTTCCAGCATCTATAAATAATGTGTGTCTCTCAGTCATACACATCTTATTAGCAATCTTAGCAATCAGTTTGGGTCCCAGGCAATTACTCCTGAAGGACATAGGAAGGCATCCAATCTCACTTAACCTGTGTTTCAAACTTTACCAAATGCAATTATCAGTCTTCTGAGAGACTCTGCAGAGGAAAAAGCATTGTATATTTTGTACTTTCAGATAGAATTGGTAATAGCTGGGAGTATGAAGCAGTTTGGTAGCATTTAATCCCATGGCACTCCCCTGTTGATGTGGTTTCTTGTTACATGGCTCCACTGCTTTGTCCCAGAAAGTTCAATGCCACACGACACTACCTGCAGTTCATAGCAATGGACACAAACCAAGTTGCAGCCAAATACAATTCTCAATGTTTACTTGTGATCATTGGCAAATAAAGTTGCTGAACTATCAAAGAGATACTCAAAGTTTTTGGACCTGAAATGTGAGTTTTCCCCACATAAACCCCAGGCTAATCATTTGTTGTTACTTTTATTAGTTATCAGATATTATTTATTTACTGCATGCAATGGTCATAAGTTGTATTCATTACTTTGTCTGCTACTGGTGGCTGTTTTATAACCTGAATAGTCTGAATCATGGCAAGGAAGATGTCAAAAGCATAGGCAATAATAGAAAAAAAAGGGCCTATTAGGTTAAAATGATAAATTATTATAACTAAATTGTTTGAACATTCTTTAATTAGTACAAGAACTGGATAGTAGTTAAGTGGAAATAACACTACTAGTAAAGACTTGCAAATCAAAGGTTAAGCTGGGATTCCTTGTGATCACCTGGTATGCTTGCTGTTTATTTCTTCTGTCCTGAAAAGCCATGTTCTCCTGTCGCCAATGACAAAAAAACCCAGTACACGTACATTTCTGGAGATGAGATTTCAATGAGTGTCAAGAAGTACAGAATCAAGTGTACGATTGTTTTTCAGTATCCCACACATGGCAGTGAAGGTGAAACAACATCTGCAAAGGGTGAATACAAAACACTATTCTGCAGAACTCTTATTCAACACCATAAAACCAATGCCTCAGATCCTATATTGTTTCAGAAGTACAGTAACAGAGCAAGAAAGCTGTTAACACTGGAGATACAGCTAGCTGTGCTAGCTGTGCTGTCTGTGTTTTCTATATCTATGCTAGGCCTGTTGCACTCTGTATAAGAAAAGGAAGCTCATATATAGGGAAGAAGCCTTCTGAAGGAAACATTGTCTTGTACTGCAATATATTATCCATATAATTCTCTATCCTTTTTTGATAACTGAAATTGAAGTCTTCATCATGTTTTACCTGATTTTCCCTATCGCAAAGTACAGTTAGCCTACAAATACTTTAACCAGAAGAAAAATAAAGCCAAGTATATAGTAGCATGATTTTTTTTCTTTCTAGAAGAGAACTGGAAATATTTATGAATAGTGAGAATACTTGACATCTTATCAGCAAGGTTAAAACTGATTTGATTTCCAAGGAACATCTTGCAAAAATCAGCTGTAAGGCATAACAAGAGGAGGCAGAATTGGGTAGGACACAGCTACCACACAGCACAGGGCAGGGTCTGATAGCCCTGGGCTGAGCTGAAATGGAGTCCTAGGCCATGGTCAGTTGTGGGGAAGATCCCAGGAGAGGCAGGGCCAGAAAGGGCCACGGGTGCCCCCAGGGCCCAGGTACCTTGACCAGTATAATCACCCTTGTTCTCTTAAAAGTCTATGAATGATACTGGCAGTGAAGAAAAGGCTCACAGAATGAGGGAACAGCAAGGCTTTCACAAAACTTGTAATCCTCAGCTAGATGCAATTATTGGAAAAGAAACTGTCTTTTCATGGTGTTCTTCATACTTGTAAAACCCACCTCCTGCCAAAGGTAGCAGGAACTTTAATGATAGACCCTGTGTAAGAGCTATATGAAGGGAATATTTTAAAATAAGTAAATATATTGCCCCACTGCAACTGAAAAAAAAGATATATAGGCAACTCCAGATGTGTTAGTTTTACAGGAAATCCTGTCTCACTTGGGTGGATATAGAGAGCCTGAAAAACAGCAGAACCATTAGGTAGCAGAGGTGAGAGAAAGGGAGTTACAGAAATACTTTACAAAGGGACACTATTCACCCTGTATATATATGGACTGCACATACAGAAGGTTACACTCTTTAGCAGAGACGTATAAAATCTCTGTACAAGGTGCTCTTTCTACAGCTGCCCTTGAGACATGTCACAGAGAATCCCTGTTGCTAGACAGATGCTAATCCTACATTAGGCAGTGTAGCCAAACCTGCTTCATCAATGCAAGAAAGCCTTTGTCCATCACAAAAATCTCCACTGAAAAAAAAAAAAAGGAAAAATAAAACTCAAGGGAAAGAAAATGAGTCTTAAAACTGGCCTTGAGAAACAACAGACCTGGGCTTTGTAAAGCAGAGGGTAAGAAATTTGCTCTAGATAATGAAACTATTTTTCTTGAAGTTGTCCTGTACTGAGACGCAGGTGCAAATTTCCAGAGGACCTGGCAAGGAGGGTGCACTTTGACATCACCCTCACTTACAGATCATACCAGATGGTTAGCTGGCAGTTGCTCAGTTGCAAGTCCATCCCGTGTGCATTCACCCCCAGCCAGATGTACACATCAAGTCTTGTCTTTTTAGATACTATATCTGCCAAGTTGAAATGCAACGAGCTGATTAATATATACAGGATTCAAAGTGGGGTGAGCCTTATAGGTCAAAATTAACCCAGAATTAGTTATGTGCCAAAGAGCAAAACTTTGGAGGAGTATGCATTATATCCTGTGCTAGAAGCTCTGTAGACACTGGTTCATACCCAGCAAGTGCCACGGTTAAGGACAACACCTGTTTAACTTCACTTCAACTGTAAAACAAATCCTGGGCTTGAACAGAGCCAAGTCAATGTTAGACAGGAAATCTAACACTGTGTTTTGCTCTGTGTGGAACACCTATGGTTTAAAATGCAGGAAGATTTTTGGGATTCATACTCCCTTTTGCTTGCTATTTTGAATTAAAACCTGCATGATGCAAGGCAGCACTTGATTATGAAATGTTCACTGACTTTGTTGTGGGCAGCCAGATGAGATTTTGGGGCCAGCTTTTGTATGTCATCAATCAGTACGCAACGCTTAGTGATGGAGAGTAATAAAGCAGTTCATCAGAGTATGACTTGCAATAGGGTGAGTGTATTTAGATTCTCTGTTTGAGCATGTGTGATATTTCTGCCTACTGCCCATAAGGAAACACAAATGCAATGGTAAACCATCTGTTTCTGCCCTAAATATCCAAGACAGTAGGGCTATGTCTTCTTTCATCCTCAACAATTACTGCATGTATCCTTCCAATAACTGTTTTTTACTACTTTACGCAAAACTATTTTTTTCTTTTTGGTTTCGTAACCAAAACCCTAAAAGAATATTCCACAGCTAAAATACTCTTTGTGCCTGGCTTTCTGCTGCATGGATAAGCTTTACGCTTGCTGTAGAGATTGTCATTATTCTAGAAAGCAAGGCACTGGACCATATCCAAGCACTCAGAAATCTCAGTGATAACAGAGAATTTGTATGTAGGGAAGGTGAAGTACAGTTCTGTGCCATCTGTATATCACTGGCTTTTAAATCCAGTTCACTTAGTAGCTGGATGCATGTAGACATTGAAAGGGACTAGAGAAAGAATGAGTCTTTGTCTAGTTGAAGACTTACTTTGGATTCATGCCACCTGTCAGACTTGACATAAGGTCAACAGTGCCAAATACTGCAAAGATATTAAGGAGAATAAGAATGAATTTTTCCCTTGTATCCATTGACAGCAACAGACCTTCTGTGCCAGTCATCCATCAGTGCCAATGAGACAGATTCAGCATCCTGCCCTGGCCTGTGTCTGTACTGCCTGTGACCCTGGATTAACATGAATAAACTTGTAAGTGGGTTCTATATGAGCTTGCCTTACAATACCAGGTTTGATGGTAGGTGGTAGATGAACTGAAATGATGTATTCTGAACAGGCTATTGAGAAGATAAAACTTGAAGTTGGATACTGATAGAAATACTGATATTCCCTCCCTGAATTAAGCATTATATATTTCTGCCTTAATGATAAAGCAGAGATATAATGCTAACATGAATCCCCAGGTCTTTGACTCCTTGTCCTGTGGGTGTAATGTTAGTATAAATTAGCAAGCTGTCTAATTTGTCAGAGCCTGGGATTCCCCACAGTTGCACTGGGACCACCAAGCTTGGGGGTATCCAGGGAAATCTCCACAGAGGGCTACTGCACAGGCACACGGGCATAAGAGATTCCTGTAATATGTTGGCAAAAATTTAAAAAATCAGTGCAAACTAGTTCCATGTTGTAATTCAGACTGAGCCCCAAAGAAGCATACAGGTTACTTGCAGGTCACCACTTGTAATGATTACCACTGTAGTTCTTTTGCATCATAGCATTTTCTTGAGTCTCCTTTTGTCACCATTTAACAAAAATAACAAAGAAACATTTTACCATAGTCTATAAAGCTTCAGTGGAGTTGGAGCCCAGTATTACCAAACTAAGATCTTTCCCTGAACAAGTTGATGTTAGGCTATTGTGGATGGGCCATTCTTCAGGCAAACTGTTAAGAAATGGCTAGCAAAAGTGTATTATCATCTACAATTCAATGAGCGAATAACAAAAATAAACCAGAGGAGCCTCAGTGCAACTGTGGAGAGCTGCAAAATGTTAAAGCTTTCCTTTTTCCCTTGTGTAGTTATGATCGATATGAGAACCTTAAATTCAGTATAGGGGACCTCTTACTAAGTAGAAGGTTCCCCATGATTTCAAGTGCAATTTTTCTTGTGCTTGGTTTGACGTGTCACAGAATCAAACATTAGTGAAGTGTCTATGTCTCTTGCAATGACAATGAGAGTTACAGAAATAGGAATATGTTAAAAATGACCTGATTTTAATATAATGTTTTGGAGACTGAGTGGACTTACAACAAGCACGTCAGATTTTTATCTGAATTTGACTTAACTGAAAGAACTATCACTATCATAAAATTAAATATTCACATCCATTATTATTCTCGGACTAGGGACAATAATTTAAATTAATATCAAGATGCGTTTTTAAAAATCATCAATCTGCCATCTTAACTACATTATTTTCTACCTTCAGGCACATGTTGTAGTTTTTATGAACATGATTCAAATAAATTGGCTCTTTTTCCTCAGTGGCTTCTTTAATTACTTTGTTATTATCCAAGGAACTGGTTTAATTTAAATGAACACTGTGTTCTTGTTACTATTACCCAGAGAAAACACACTCAGAACATGCTGTTTTGTAGTTACAATGTATGCCTCTGCATGTGGATGCCAAAACTGGTCCAGCCTTACCTATTTACCTACCTTTGCGTGACACAAAAGACTCCTAACCAGCCCAACAAAGTCACTTGTCCTGAACACCTTCTTGTGAGTCTCGCCAGATAAAGAGCAAAGGTAATTAGGCAATTAGATTAAAGGACACTTAGAGAATATTTATTACATACCTAGACAACACAATTACTTAATTCTATTCAGGACAATGTTTCCTTACCAACTATTTGTGTATTTTTACACACAGAAATGTATGTAACAAATAAACATAATAAATTAACAGTATTTGCCCTGTTAGGCCCTTATATTCCTGTTATAGTAGTACAGGTTGGTAACTGAGTTCTGTATGTAGGTGCAAGATTCTTCCTCCCCCTCCTTTTGGTGTCTTTCCAACTAAAGTACATAATAAAATACATGAGAGGGTGTTTTTTAAAAAAAAAAATACAAGCAAACATTGGTACTTCATAAAATATTTAAAGACCTTACAAAAACGCAAAACTGTATTTCATTTCCTGAAACAGTTATAGTTTCAAACTCCATCTATGTCTTTTAAACCAAACCCATATGTGTTCGAGGCAGTTTTTATCTGTGGAAATACTTTATTTTTGGCTGGCCTGCAGGAGTGATCATTAAGTATAAAGCAACAAGAATGGCAAGTCAGGATATTGAGAAGAAATTGTTCTATCTGCAAGAACAAATTGTAAAAATCTGAGCAATTTTAGCTTGTCTTTTTCTGTGATTAAATATGAGTTAGATGACCATATTTTACAGTGATAGTCTAGGTAGATAGCAAATTTTTATTTTCCTGTGTGTTTTAATGGGAAGAAGTGTTCCTCTCTGCTATAAATCTGGCAGGTTGAGTCCCTTCTCTCTACAGAGAACACTTGCACTGTCGTTTTTTAGAACGATGTTCTCATATATGGTCGTATGGGGGCCAAATCATCACACAGATTACTTGCTTTTGTTCTTCCTTTATCACTTTCCTAATACCAAAAGGAGCTCTCAGTGGCATGCTGCTTGGGATGCAAGTGCCGGTTCCCATAGGGAGGAGCAGCTCCCAGTCACTGGTCTCACAGCATGGACACCTTGGGAAGTCGTTTGCAGAACAAGTGAAATGTAGCCTCTTGATTTAATGATATTTCACACCATTCTTGTACAGGCAGAAACAACTGCTCAAAATATTAACCAGAGGAGACTCAGGCTGGGTGTCTCCTCGTACTTAATCTGTGCTTGCTGTAGATGACAACCCTGGTTGGCCCTGACGTATTTCCAGCATTTGAACCAATTTCTGTTGCCATTAGTTGATTAATATTGTCATTACAAAACCAGAGGGAGAGTCAAGTACAAGAAAGGGTCTGTGATTATTTTCTTTTTTTTAATGTGATCTCTGCTGAGCATAAGGTTTATATTTGCTTAATTAGGACTTTACTATAAACATTAATGACCCTAAGGCCAACTTGATTTGTTTGAGAAAGGTAATAAATTATCTGCTGGACCAGTTTGATCTCTGTAAAGAAGTCTTAGTCCAGCTGGGGCCTGACTACATCCTCAAGCATCCCATCTCACACATCTTTTACTGCACCACAATTCCTCTTGCAGCAGCCTCAGACATGTCAGTAAAAAAAAATATAAAAAGCCTTGTCTTTCCCTTTCAAACGGATGTTCTGCTGCCCACCGCAGTGCTACATCCTGAACAATCATTGCTTCTTGTGACTACCAGGATGATGTCAGGATCTTAAAAGAAATAATTAGATGCCAACTTTGGATAATAGAGTATTTAAAAATCAATTAGCCTTAATGGGAATACTTCGCAAGTTTTCTCATGATTCTGCCGTTTGACACCATGTGTTGAAGTGTGTCTCACAGACAAGTAATAGCCCAGTATCTCACGGGAAAGTGAAGCCTCCACTGTGATGTACTAATAGTGCATTTTACTGCTTCTGGAGTCCATTCATTTCTTGCCATACCAGCGTCAATGAACTTCCTAGCTGCTGTCAGCATGTTTAGTGCACATGTCAAGCCAGCACTGTGCTGGTCCTGACATCAAACAAACTGGCGGCAATCAAGATATTACCTCGAGCTGGCAAGAAGGAAAGAAAAATAACAGGAGCGTGTAACGAGCAATAACTGAAATACTTTCTTTATTGAGCACCCCAAATTTCCTGTTTGTGGTGGCCATAGCATAATAAATCTGCAGAGACAGTGGCATGAAGAGTATTAAAAAGAAACAAATTTTATCTTTTGCTTCACACTCCATGGAAATATCATTTTAAATGTGAGGTTTTTGGGAGCACGTTCTGCTTTTTTGTTTCTTGGGGTCTGCCTCGAAGCCAGTTTGGTACAACTTTCTCCCTTCCTGTTAGTGCATCCTTAAATATCTCTTCCCCATAAAAGGCAGATTACAGACAAAGCACTGCTGTTTGCTTGGCAATTTGAACACTTTTTGGGTTTGTTTTTTCCTTCATTGTTTTCTCACTGGTGACCTGATGTTATATGATGGGGCAGATTGGTTCGTATGTCCTTCTGAATGCAGCTCTCACCAAATCCCTTCACATTGACTTGAATGTGAAGTGACTTGACTTCTAAATCCATAAAAAAAAATACACATTTTGTTTTGCTACCTCTAAGGAAAGGAAATCAAGGAACCGCAGAAATGCCACTTCTTCCCCTGTTCTCCCTTTGAATCTCCCTAAGATTCAAGCACCTGAGAGAGGGCAGATTCAGGATCAGTCCCCCTTTTTTCTAGGAGGTACCTCAGCATATTTTTTCCAGGGAACAACGAATACCAAGTCTACTGAGCTCTCCTAGGCAGAATTTTGCTTAGCCCTTCCTGTTGATGATATATGAAGCTGCTATACCAAATATTCCCCACTCCCAATCCCCACCCACCTCACAGATAAGGTGCTTGAGAAACAGCAGGGAGATGAGATATCTGAGTTTCAGAGCCCAGTCTAGTGAATATTTTGTCCCTTATCACCAGTAGCACAGTGCCAGCAGGGCAGATCAAGCAATTCCCACACCATGCAGCAGACCTTTGCCGGGGGGAAAATCCAGGGTCCGGTGTCTCATACAGCAATTGCCCTCCAAAGTCTCAGGTATGTGCTGTAAACCCTGGCTCATGGATAGAAGGGGATAAAAAACCTCAGCCCTACTTTCTCCCCATTGTTTCTTTACTAAAACACCTCATCCTACTTCAACACACCCACACACAAAAAAAAAAACAAAAACAAAACCAAAAAATCAAATCCAAAGCAAACAGCTATTATTGAGTTATTGGCCAAACCAACTTGATGTTTTGCTGATGCTGTTTCTTAAATTGCTTTTGGTGTTGAACCACTTTTATATATTTTAAACATTTGAGAAATTGAACAGAATGGATGCTTATATAGTAGATAAATATTTGCCTGTTATACATAATAAAAGCACAAAGATACTGCATGGGTAAGGCAAATTCAAAGATATTAAAAAAAATGCTTCATAAGCTAAGTAAACAAAAACACACATATAAATCAAAAATAGCATAAATCAAATTTTGTCTGTGGGGTGCCCTTTCAAGCATCAGAGCGTGGGAAGAGACTGCTGTGAAACATTAAAAAAAATAGCTCTATTTGCATCATTTCAGTGGCTCCAAACAAAACAGCCATCATTGCATGAGATGAATAAGGGATGCACTTTCCCCTGTCATTTTGCCTGGCACTTTCTGACATCAGCTCAAACTTTAAGCAGCACTCAGTCAATCCTGCAGCATTTTTATATCACTTTGACCATAAAATAAATAAATAAGCAAACCCACCAGGATGCAGCAGCATATCTGCATAAATGGATTGTTCAGAGATCTCTCCTTGAAGTTAGTTTCTCAGGCTTTTTAAATGGGTAGCCTTAGGCTCATACATCTCTTTAAGTACCAACACTATGAATCACCTTGAAGAACTCCATTAAAAAAAAAAAAAAAAAGAGAAGGAGAGAAAAAGAAAAGATCCTCAACTGTTGTACTAAAAATGAAAAATGGAGTTCCTTCTGCCTTCCACTATTTAAAAACTGTGTCATTGCTTTCTTTTTCTGCTTCTTCTACTTTAAAGACTTAAGGAATAAACATTTCACAGTGTTTGACTGACAAATATTTGTATACGAAAACACCTGCATGATTAAACAGAACAACATGCTTATAACTTGTCCTTTACTCAGCTTAGCAATCAATTCTTTTGCAGATTTGCATAGTTTGATGACACAGTAGCAAGGAGCTCTAAGCACTTGTTTTATCTGCCTCCTTTATCAAGTGCTTATCTTTCAAGTATATTTAAAAATATTGCTTTGAGCTATGCAATCTGCTAGCTAGGACCCTCAGGAAAGGTACAGGGATCACTGCTTCACACTCTTCCTGGAATCAGATGAGAATGTGGGGTATGGCAATACCACAACCACTTTTCCCAAAGCAACAAGTGGAAGCAGGTAACTCAGCTGGAGTAGATGGACAAGATTCCTTCTTAGCTGCCCCCATCATGTTGTGGGCTGTTTGGTGGGTTTATATAAAGATGATGTTGCCAATAAAGGCAGCCTGCAGCAGAAAGGAAGCTCCAGTGTGCTTGTCCCACTCCCTTGAACATGGAGCCAACCCATGTTCTTTTTTGGTTTTATCTCTTCTTCACTAGAGACGTAGCAATGGCGAAGGTTTAATTTTGAGTCATAAACTATCTATTATATTTAAAAAGTGACATGTGGAACAGGGGTTGGTTGGTAATTTTCTGGAAGTGACTACCTTAAAACAAAGATTTAAATAAAAAAAAACTCCTGACTGATTTATGGAATGCTTTGCAAAAAATTCATTGCAAGGAAAAAATAAAAAGAGCATTTAAAAAAACCTTAACATCAGAATATGTTCAAGTATGAAGGTATTTTCTGTTCTTTCTTCAACAAAGAGTTAATTTTGAGATTTTATTTCCTCTTCTCCCTTGCAATCACAGCAAGAATAGAGGAGCTACTGAGGAGACAAAGGATGGGAATACGGGGAGGGAAGACATCCCATTGATGGTTTTGTTTGTTACTGTCTGACTTCCTGTTCTAATTTGTTTTCATAGAGGTTTTCCCTTCATCAGCCCATTGCCTGCTTTGGTTTTGCTTTTGAGCCCTTCCAGGTCTGAGAGCAGCTGTGCAAGCCTTGAACATCACTGCATAACTGGACAGAGCCAGCAATGACCCTGTAGGATACTGAGAGACTTCAATATCCCCCGGGGTGCTTTGATTTAGATTAGGGTCTGGAGGTACTGAAGATGACTGCCTTTTCTCCTCTGATCTTACCATGAGGAAGCTCAGAGGAGGAGGGGGACCATTTCACCTGCAGTGTGGGATCTGGCATTGAATCACCTTCTGGGTATGGGATGCAGAACATGAACAGAATAAATTCATCTGAAAGGAGCTCTTGTGCCCAGAGAACAGTCCTGTAGGCAGGAGAGTGAAACTGTGCATTTATATGCAGTGTGGAGGGTTGGCGAGGCTGCTCTCTGAGCTCCAAGCACTCTCTTGGTTAGACTTCAACATGACAGACAGCCATCAGGTGCAGACACAGATGGGAGATGTAGGAATTCTTCCTAGAGAGGACTGAAATAGCTCCTGACATTCAGAGAGCTGCACTGGAGATGGACACTTCACAGAGATGTGGGTAAAAACCGACATGGCTCAACGTGAGGGGGGGGTAACATGGAAGAAACTCTGTTCCCTTCAGAAAAGATCTTAGCAAATCCTCAAAAGAGGTGTCTTCTACAGGCTGAGCGCCCCTGAAACTGCTTAGCCAATTCCTTTGCTGTCATGGAGTAGCTAAAGCAGTTGGAAATTTGAGATCTTTTTCCCGCATTCAGATCTGGGTGGGCTTCACTGCTGCTTCATGGAGTCCCAGGTACAGCTGTGAAGGAGCCACTTTGCTACTCCTTGAAATGCAGGAGCACATCACGTGTCTTCCCTGAATTATGCACAAATTAAAATTGATGTTCAGGGTTGACTTAATAACAGTATTGCAGGACTGAGCGCCAGAGTGGTAGTCTGTACAAATTGATTAGGAATCTTTTTCCCGCTGGATCATCCCATTCTATTTGCAGTCTGGGCCTTTCTTTTCTTGCATACAAAGCTTTGCAGCTCCAGGTTTCGGACTGCCACTGCTTTTGTGCTCCTGGTTTGGTTTTTTTGTGTGCCCATAGGAGCGAAGAGGAAGCAAAGGGTATTCTTAGGTGGAGTAGAGATGGTTCAAAGAGAGGCTCGTTAAAAGCAATCACTGCTGTGTGCAGGCTGGTGAGAAAAATGGCATTCAGTGGGGTACATCACCAAAAAAAAAATAATAAAAAATTAGCACCTAGGTATTAAAGACAGGTAGAATGCCACATTGTCTTACTTGAACAAGTCTGGTATTGCTGAATCAGTGCTTCAGCAGCTAAGCTGTGAACGGATGACACAGGCTTCAAACCTGTGGTGACTCACAAGCAGCACAGCACATACCAGCAGGAGCAACCATGGGATTTCACATGAACAATACTCTTTCATTCAGACAGGTTTCAGCAAACCCAAACTCAGTTTCTCACAAATTCTCTGTCTGGGAAATTCTTTGTCCTGCTTCAGATATAATCAGTCCTGGGCTGGAAGAAAATATTTAGGTGTGTTTATTCAGATGCACTACAAATAAGGAATGCAATGAAAGTACAGTAGGATTTTCACATGAATAAGGTGAAAAACCTTAGAATGAACAGCATTACACCAAGGTGCAAACCAGTAGCACCTGCATTGTTCTTATGTGCACACAGACACACAGACCACAAATTGCCAGGTTTACACTTATCCTCGCTTGCATTTATAAGGAAGATTATTATGAACTTTGGATGTTATATTCTGAAATGGGTATAACACAATGGCTCGACCTGCCCACATACTGCAATCTTTTTTTTCCAATGCCAGCCCCAAGCCCAATGGACATGTCAGCAGTTTCTATCATTAGCAACATAATCCCTCCTCTCTCCTGCTCTCTCTTTTTTATGTTTTCCCAGGGCTGCACCAATAATGAATAATTTACCAGTGTGGAGAAAGAAAAGTGTCACTACTGGAGTCTCAAGGCTCATCACTCACAAACCTGTCACATGGTCAAGAGTCATCAGTGCCATTATTTGTGTGAAGAGAAATTAGCACTAATCTACTGCTGAGTCTCTTGCTCCAGCCACTGTAAACGGTGCCAGATTCTTAACAGAGCAGATTGTCTGTGCCACTGCAAATTGCTTATCTCACTAAAGTTTTTTTTAAAAAAAAAGCCTCTTTCTCACTTCCTAGAGGACATCCCACATGTGTTTAGAATCAGAGAAGAGGCACTGTAGTGCAAAGGGATGTTACCTTTCCCACACTGGAGTGCTAAAGATTTGCCTCTCTGCTATTAATAAAGAACTATTGAATCCGTAGAAGGGATTTCAAGCTGGACTTTCAAAGACGTACATTTTTTTTTTGGAAAAGGAAATACGGCTTTCCATGTCACAGAATAAGCATGTGAACGCTAAGATTTGAATTTTAGGAAGGAAAGGAAATGTCCTGTTCTGAACTATGAAGTATAAACAAAGCACAAAATAGAACAAAATTGTGTCTTGAGTAAATAATCAGAGCAACAATGAGAACTATTGTACTGTGAGGGGCTTCCTCCTATGAAAGAAAGGAAGAGATGGATAATGTGCTTGGTTTGCTCCAGTAGTCATTTTTGTCCATCAGTCTAGCAATTTTAAACCTGCCACCATCAGCAGGTTTTTGGAACACCCCCTACACAAAATCCACAGCAAAAGCAAAGCTACCATTGGCCCAGCTCATCCCAGTGGCAGAAGAAGTGACAGCTGGGGCTCAGAGGCAGAAAATCCCGCAGTCCCTCCTCAAGGCCTCAGACGATCCCATCAAAGGACGAGGTTTGTTCTCCACTGGGGACCAGCCCCCACATCTGGTGCAGTCCAAGCAGAGCTCCTGGCAGAAAAAAAAAAAAAAATTGTTTCCATCTCTAAAGCTTTGAAATTGTTTCATTTTCTCTCTGTTTGCCTTTGTTAAAAATAATTTTCCAGTTTTAATTGCTAGCAAAATAAACCTGTCTGAGTAGGGCAGACACAAGTGAAAAATGTAATCCTTTGCATCGTGAGGGATGCTGGCCTAAAATCAGAAACACAGCATTATAGAACAAAATTTGGAAGCAGGAACTTTTTTATTTTGATCAGAAAAGTACTTAATTTGTTAAAAGGTCTTTCCTTTTCCCACTCTGGTAGGATCTGCTGGGAGCCGGGTCTCCAGCCTGGCTCTGTGCCTGGCAGCCAGCCTTTAGGACTATCCTCACACTTCTTGGCAGCACGGCTTTGCCAAAACACACTCTGGGGGCAGCCCCCAGCTACAGCAGCCAGCGTAATCCCCAAAGTGGGAGGCTACATGAGAAACATAACACAGCCTTGGGCTGTATTATGGTTTGCACCTAAGATCCTCCAAGGACACTATGCATCCCAACCACCACAGATACACCTCCTCTCAGTCCTTGGAGGTCAGTCTTTCTCCACTTGAGTTTGCTGTGGAGGAAAGCAAGGATAGGGTAGTGTGGAGTGGAGAAGGTCCCGCTGTCACAGTGAGAGGAGGACTAGCAGGTGGGAGGGCTCCTTAGTGCTGAGATCAGGAGGGACCCCAGAAGTACCCAGGTGTTATGGAAATATGAGCATCCAAACACCGATGCAAAACCTCTAAGAGCTTCTCAGATTGCAAAATAAGCCTGATTTTTAAAGTCCAAACATCTTTATGCCTTTAGCTTTTTTTTCATGTTTTATCTTTTTTTCTTGTTATTTTTTAATCAAAAAAGGCAGAATTTAACACAAGTTTTCTGTGAATTGTGCAAACTAATGAAATTGTCCTAAAGCTGAATTCCCAACTGAATTTCCTGAGTCCTTTTTCAAGACTTATTGTCTTCACTGTCTCTTCTCTTGAATTTGATTGTATTGCTGCTCAAGAGTGGGATTTGGCCATTATTAAAATAAAAAACTTATCAGGTGAGCAGCCGAAAAGACATTCTAATTCTCCTTCCTTCTCAAACTCTTTCTACTGTTCAAAGTAATCTATTCCACTACAGCTTCAAAGAAGTTGTGTGTCCCAAATCAACACCCATCACTGTCAGAAAATCTCTACCTCACTGCACTTGCTGCATCCCCAGTGCCCAAGGCTGACTTCCTTCCCTATGGCCAAGGATTCTATTGCTCATCACATCCTTGCAAAGAGAAATGACCTACTTTACAAAAAACTAAGGCATTGCAAATGTATTCCGGGACTGTGGGACCAGGAATCAGGGGAGGACACTGACCTCCAGTGAAGTCCAGTTATAGAAGAGAAAGATGAGATCTGTGAAAGAGCAGTGTGACCAAAGAGGCACCTGCTAGTGGTGCTGGGGATCAAGTCACCATATCCTGCCTCTGCACAGCAAATCACTATTGCTGTTCCAGCTCACTAGAGCAAAGAAGTAGAAACCTCAATTAACGTGTCTGAAGGGACTCTTCAGAAAGAAAATGACTGTGGCTGAGGACTTGAGATAGGCCCTGTTCAGACTTGGATTTTATTGTCATGTTGCTCAGGAACACCTGATGCTTTCTAGATCCCTGAGCACATCTGTTGCTGGAAACATAACAGTGTTTGCCTTGTTGCAACTTGTGTCAAAAAGCAGCAAGAAGGAACAGAGTGGCTGTGGAGGCTCCAGGGACAGATTTCCACTGCTTCCTGCAGCTTGTAAGATGAGGCAGAGGACACCCTTGGCCTCTTGCCTGGACTCACTGCAAAGTTAGTGTCCTGGCAAATCATGGCCCCTCGATTAACCATGGGAGGATTGGTCTCCAACTTCCCTAGGAAGGGCGAGAAATTAAACTTTGAAATTGCCTTACATCACTCCATTGGCAAACAAGGGCTTTCTTCACCTAGCAAGGCATATATATTGAAGCCATGACATCTGCTAGGCAGATGTTGGCTCCCCATGTGATTTTCCAGTGTCTCCACCCCCACCATGGTATCATTTGCCTAGGTGGTGGCACCTATGTTGCTACCTGGCTAGATGAGAACCTCAAAGGTGACAGAGTAACAGGGCACCCACAAAAGGCGTTTTGGTTGCCTGCAGTTTCATCTATCCTGTCCAGCATTTAAGTATCTTCAGTGACATTCATTTTGCCTTCAAGAAGTTTACTATGACCTTTGCTCAGAGCAACTGGAACCAGCCCGAAACACAAAATCTATAACATATCTAATGATGTCAGCTCACGCTTCTCTGCAAGCCTCCCCGAGACTGGGTCACAGCAGGAGGATTCACAGTGAATACTCAATAGCACTAGCTTAAAGACATACTGACAGTGGGCTAATTTATCAGTAGTTCAGAATGGAGTGAATTTTCCTGACTTGTTGGTGTTTCCTTGTTCGTGTCCCAGTGAAAATGAAGCAGGGTGGTCTTCCTATATCTTCAGTTAGTAACAAGCTTGAGATGATTCAATGATTTTCATTTACAATCACAGCTGCAGGACTTGCTTTAGTTATTTCTTAGCACACACTGTACACTCTTGCACAGTGTCAGGTATCAAACCTTTAAATTTAGAATTTAAAGATATAAAGGAAGACTCTGACCATGCGTAACATGTTCATGGCAAACTGTCCTGTGTCAGATGTACATTCCAAAGCCGTGCTCAGCAGTTGTAGAACATTCAGAGTGACCCTAAAACAAATGAGAACAGTAAAGTTCAGGTCGCTCACTAAATATATGACCTCCTGAAAAAGCTCTTTGCCTAGTAAACATAAAGTCCATTAGGACCTGCTAAACAGATGTCACACACACATTGAACCTTCTGAATGCGTTGCTCTTTTGCACCACCATATAAGGCATTAATGGCTGAATATCATATATATTAATCACACCAGCATTTTAATACACTCTCCACTTCTTAGACTAGATGCTTATGTACTCAGCAAGCACTCCCTATGCATATGATGGTCATTTTTGTCTTTGCAGAACTGTTGACATTCAATGCCTTATGATGCATTTGTTGCACCACCTTGCCTCTGAGCAGAGTGGCATCAGTAGACATCTGCAAACAGCTCCTGCTGTAACACCACTCATGAGTGACCTGTATCTCCCAGTTACTTAATGAGCCCTCTGAAAATTTTGTTTCCAAAGAACTCTCTGATTGATGTTGTCTGCAGCATTTGTCTTTTGTCAACTTATGCTTGCCTCATGATGCTGTGAAAAATCACAAATGCTATGGTGCACCAGTTGGTTTCACTGCACATCAAACCCATTTCAAATATAGATGTAAACAGTTGCTTTGAAACTTAACCTTTTTTTTTTTTTTTTCAGCTTTCTTTACAGAGGCATGTTTTACAACAACAGACGTCTGTTTTCTCTCACACTTTATTATTATCAATTAGCAGGGTCAAAGAGCTCTCCTCAGGAAGGTTTAAAACAACACTTTTTCCCTTTAGTTTTAATGCCCTACACCAGTTTCTGTGTCATCTACTGTGTAGCAGTATACCTCCCACTTGACATTGTGATCCTAAATATCTATGCCTTGATTCATTGCTGGGGCATGCAGTGGAAGCCAGATCACAGCATTTCCATGCAGGCCTTTTTACAAGAGCGCAACGGTATCCATTAAAAGAAAGGAAATCTCTTGTTTGAGGAAAAACAAAAACACACACACATGCAGAAAAAACCCCACAGCAGCCTTATATTATAGTCTTCAGCTAAATCTGGAGTTGTATGAATCTCAAGCCAAAGCATAACCATAGTTTAGGGAAAATGGCATAACGTATTGTAATTACAAGGTTCCACTAAAATAACAGACCCATAGTGTCAGCCAAAAGGTGAGTTTATTTATCTTTGTTGGCAGTGAGAATTTGAGTAGGTTTCTTGGGCTGAAATTTCTTATTTCCTTTAAAAGGGAGAAACAGAACATTTCTCTTTCCCCATCACTCTCCACCTAAGTGGCAGTTCTTACATGCTCTGTCAGCCTAGGTTAGCTCCATAACACAGATCTCTTTTCAGTGAGCTATTATTTTACTAGTAGCTGTAATGGGCTATTATCTGTGTGACACAGCCTCTGGAGTGGCAGAAGACACCTCTTTCTCCTCCACTGACAGATTGAAGAGCTAAATTATAATCTAAGGAACCAGGTGCCCAATTCTGTCAAAACATCTCATGTGATTGTTTCTTGTTCAAGAGAAAACTGTACATAATCAAGTAAAAGCGTATGAGGGTTCCAGGTCTAAAAAGAGATATCAGAGACAATATTAAGTAAGTGATGTTAATGCAAGGATGACCTTCTAGCTATTGTGTGTTTAGGGTTTAACAGCTTAAGAAAAGCTCAGTAAGGAAAACTGATATTGCCAGCTTTGCTAAAATAGAAACGTGAAAATAATTCCAAATCAAAGTGAAATTGACTGTTTGAATTTCACAGAATAAACAAGAGAATACAAAAATTAATTCCTTCCATAGGTGAGAGTAAATATCTGACAGTTTTAAATTCTTTCATTTTGAAGACTTTATGGTTTAAAGCTTCTGAACTAGCACAAGACAGTATTAGTCTAGAAATTTAGTGAGTGTTCTTTGACTTAAATGAACAGAAGATGAATTTTAAAACATTATATTTCTTGAAGAATTATATGTAACATTCCCAGTGCAAGTTTAAACAAATGTCAAGGTGCCCTGCTCTTGACATCGCATAGTCTTTTATTTGTAAAGCAGCTTTTAGATAATTTAATAACCAGAAATGGTTTAAAGTAAAGAATCTGTTGGTGTATGTAGCAATTTGTATTTTCTGTTTCAGATCTCATAACTTGTTCCCATTCCTGCACGACAAACATTGATGGGAATGCTTGTGAAATATTTTTACACTATGCTGAAACAAAATTTTGGTGGAATTTTCCTCCCAACTAAAATTTACTTTCCCTTTGTGATAGTATTGGCTGAGGTAGAGTTAATTTTCTTCACAGCAGCGAGTACAGAGTTGTGTTTTGGATTTGTGCTGGAAACAGTATTGGTAACACAGTGATGTTTTAGCTGTGGCTGAGCAGGGCTTACACAGAGTCCAGGCATTTTCTGCTGCTCACGTCACCCCAGCAGTGAGGATGCTGGGGTTGCACCAGGAACTGGGAGGGGACATAAATGGGACAGTTGACCCTAACTGACCAAAAGGATATTCCATAATATGTGGTGTCATGTTCAGTATATAAAGATGGGGGAAGAGGGAAGAAGAAGGAAGAGGAGGATGTTTGAAATGACTGTTTTTGTCTTCCCAAGTAGCCATTAGGCATGATGGAGCCCTACTTTCCTGGAGATGACTGAACACCTGCCTGCCCACACATGGGAAGTGGTGAATTAATTCCTTCTTTTGTTTTGGGATATGGGGCTTTTATTTGACATATTAAACTATCTTTATCTCAACCCATGAATTTTCTCACTTTTACTTTTCCAATTCTGTCCCCCCATCCCACTGGGGAGACTGACTGAGCAAGTGGCTGTGTGGTGCTTGGTTGACAGCAGGGGTTATACCACAGCACCCAATGAAATATATTTTGATATTCTAGGAACAAAACTAAGAGGAGACTATGCTAGTGATTTTAGGGACAAAGCTACTTCTAACTCAAATATTTGCCATTGAAAACACCTGTTTAAGGTGAGTGGTAAACTTTATAGAATCCAGATCACAAGAGTTCTAATACACCACTCCTGCTTCAGTTTAAGCAGGGACATGTTTGATGTCTCTTGTGAAGTCAGCTTTGAGATGGGTTCAGAGACACACAGCATATAGGAGCACAAGGTGAGCTTTACCACTGGGATTTCTTTGACAGTAACAATCACACATCAAAAGAAGTGAGACAAACTAATTTAAACTTAAAATGAAGGAAATATGACAGAGTGTTTGCTGAATGCTGGCTGTATTCCACTTTGGATTTTGTGATGCCCCCACCCCAACACATCTGGGCAGGTCTTCTGGGAGTGTATTACAGACCCTCCTCTGAATAAAATTCATGCTCACTGTCTGAAATCTGATTTTAGTACTAGTCCTCTATGAGTCTCCTCTTACCTCCTCTTTGCCTGTGTGAAACACTCCTTGCTCTTACAGGCAGCATGATTTTCCACAGCCAGGATCTGTCAAATGTAACTCTCTTCTCACAGCTGGGGAGTATCAAAGTAGAAAGTAGTTCCTTTTCTCTGGCATGGATTTAGGGCTAAGTAGCCATGCCATCCCATTTTATCCACACATTCACCAGCTCATCCTTGTTTTTTTCTGCCTTTCTGTCACTCAGCTGAGCTCTCCTCCTGTGACCAGTGCCTTTCTGCATTACCTCACATCTTTCCATTGAGGGCCACCCCCACCAGGACAGGATTCTCAGGGGAGCCACAGTCCCACCAGCCACTGCAGCCCCACCTGGCTCCCATCCTGGCTCCCACCCTAACTGTGCAGCAGAACCAAAGCCATGCAGAGGTCTGTGCCAGTAGCTGGGCTTTGGCCACAGCAAGAAGGAGTTGCCTTCCTTCAGGATGTGCAGGTACCACAGCTGCAGAAGATCTGTGGTGCACTTAGGAGAGCCTTAATTACCCCATTCAGGCCCTTGAGATACACAGATATTAACTAGACTCAGACCTCTGAACAATAACAATGCCCCTTTTGGTGAAGTTTTATTTATATCGGTATTTCTAATATCTCCAACAATTAATTCTCTAACTGTACACAGACTTTTTCAGGAACAGCAGAGTACAGTGAGGCTGATTTTGTAATGTCGATTTTAAAATGTAAGCATTTAAACCCCTTTTTTTTGAAAGGTCATAAAAAAAAGGGCAACAAGCCCACTTCCTCACCTTTTGCAGATCTCCTTTAAGAAAACACAGCTTTGTCAGGTAACTAAACACACACACTATTAATATTATTTCTCTTAGACCATGCCCTCTATAGAAAATGAGTGGGAGGGCTTCAGGTCATCCTATATAGCTGGCAAAAATGAAATAAAAACACATTCAGTAAACTGATCCTTTGGTATTATCCCACCTACTTCCCTAACTGTGAGGCAGCGCTGCTGCCTTCTGTAGCCACTCCTGGGGCTACCCTGTGCACCTAGCTGCTATTTATTGCTTATTATTTGGCTATGAGGAGAATGGGTGGCTTTTACTTGAGAAAATAATTTATTTTGTGTACATATAGTAGAAATGCATCCAAATGAGATAGAAGTAAAATCAAACATAACCACAGTCTTCAGAAAACTAAGAAATTTGCTTGGATTTTTTCAACAAGAAAAAAAAAAGACAAGTTTTTTTGGCCCAGATATTTATCTGAAAATGACTTTTTAACATATTTCATTTCTGGAATTAGGAGAATGTTTCAAAGTCTGCTCACTTAAGTAGCTTATCTGAGAGAAGTATGCACAGTTATAAAAATGCCCCAATGATGCCCATGCTATTCTCTCCCTTCTTTGATGAATTTTATTTAATTTCCTGCATCTCTTCTTTGATGTTCTCTCTCTCTTTCCTCTGAAACACCAGTGCTTGTGGGCTAAGAATAGGGTCCATATTCAGCATTGTCACAACAGCAAAGAAGAACCTCTGGGCTTATATGCTCCCACTACCTTCTGGAAAATATTATTCCGCACATGCCCATTTCACACTTTTGTCTTCACAACCTGCTGGTGTTTTGGGGGCTTTTTACTGTCTTGCTCAGGGATAACAGGAACAGCAACTTTGTCTGTAGGCACTGGAGGGGCAATTTTTAGCGGCTGATAACTACACCAGCTTTGCCGAGAAGAGTGGTTGATTCATCCCTAGTATAACTCTGCTGACTCTAATGGCTTTTTACCAGGGATGAATTTGGCCGCATGTTGTTAGATGTCTGCATATTAGAAACAGAGTCATTTGCTACAAGGGAAACAGTCAACATCTTATTTGCATCCATGCATATCAACAATGCAATTAGGGCAAACTTCTTTGAGAATTGGATTCAGATGGTAATTAAAGTATTGTGTTATGAATTTTAATTTGGCATTAGTGAAGTAAATTATTCTGTATTGCTCTGTTCTCACAGTTTGGGCAGAATACATTATGCTTTGCTTACTGAGACCTTTTGAATTAAAAAAAAATAAAAATAAAAGAGGAGCCTAGTCCCTGTGTCCTTAGAATCTAATTGTGTGGAAGAAAATGAGTTACATAAAACATTTGCCAGTGATTCAAAGTCAAACAGCAGTGAACATCATTCCTTTGATACCCTCCCACAATTTGGGGACTCAGTTGGAAGGGTTGTGGAGGAAACTCTTCTAAACAGCAATAATTTGTAAGATGCAACAAAAATAAGAAAGCACATAAAACCAGCTACTTTAAAGACATAGATGAGACACAAACACTTAAAAAAATTATCAATGTCTACATCTGTATCACTAGTAATGATATGTGGCCAGCACATATGACCTTAGAAATTCTGAGTGAACTTACAAAATCATTTTGGACTCCTGAAAAACATGTAAGAGTCATACAAACATGTGTGTGTGTACTTATATGTTTGTTTGTGTGTGTTTGTGTTGGTAGTTTTGATGGACTGAATCTACTAAGTAGCGCAAATCCTAATTTTTTGCAGTGATATTGTGTTCAGAAACAGGGCTCAGTTCTTCATGTCCCAAATTCCGTGTTAGTAGTTGGCAGAGGGTTTTAAAGGAAGACTAGGAAGGACAATGTAACTCTTTGTTAAGCATAAGAAGTCTAGGTACATTCACATGGAAGGAAAGGAAGCAGTTTTTAGTACTTTTCTAAGAAACTTTTAATGGCAAGATTGTGCAAATGCTCCACATGTTTCCAATGAAAGATAATCATTACTTGCAGAATTTGGCCTCCACATTGATAAGACACAGGGCACACAATGGGAGAGGTAGGATGTTATTCCACTCATATTATATTGCATATGAATTTCCTTTCTTCAGTATTGCTTCCCTTTGATCCAGCCTTCCAGGGCTCATGCATCAGCAGCTTCCAGGCATCCCCAGGGGCTGGCCCAGCTAAAAGGCCTAGAAAAGGCAAAACAAAATAAATCTATTATGTTCAACCCTTCTCTGCTGGGCTGGCCCTAGCTGGACACCAGGTGCCCACCAAAGCCGCTCTTTCATTGCCTCTCTTCAGCTGAACAGGTCCTGCCAGGATCCTGCTCCAGTGTGGGCTTTTCATGGGGTTAGTCTCCTTCAGGCACCCATCTGCTCTGGCTTGGGTTCCTCTGGGGGCTGCAGGTGGATAGCTGCTCCACCATGGACCTCCATGGGCTTCAGTGGCATAGCTGCCACACCATGGTCTTCTCCCCAGGCTGCAGGAGAATCTCAGCTGCTCTCCCTCCTTCTGCACTGCCTTTGGCGTCTGCAGAGCTGTTGCTCTCAGATATTCTCACTCCTCTTTTCTGGATGCTGCTGGTGTTCTTCAACCTTTTTTTCCCCCCTTTTTAAATATGTTGTCTCATAGGTGCTATTGTTGTCACCAATGGATTCAGCCTTGGCCAGTGGCAGGTCCGTCTTAGAGCCAACTGGCATTGGCTCTCTCAGATATAGGAAAAACTTTTACCAGCTTCTCACAGAAGCCACCCCTGTAGCTCCCTTGCCCCGCAAACCCAATACACCTTCCTTCCAGGGAATAAGTGAACAGTCAAACTCCCATTAGGGAGTGGGAGACCTGGCTCCTGTTCCCAGCCACAGTGCTGCTCCCAGAAGGATCCCCAAGAGGGTCTGTGCTGTGGAGTTGGTGAGGGGGCCATCCCCTCCCTCTCCCACATTACCACCCTTCAGCACTGCTTGTGTCCTTCATAACAGACATTTGCCTGACCTACTCTCAAGGAATTCTGGTGACAGAGATGCCACATTTTCTCTAGGGAGACCATTGAGTATTTCACAGTCTTACTGTTAGACTTGTTAAGTATGTGCTCATATTTAACTGGCATCTTTGTTGTAGCAATTTAAGTCAATCAGGCCTTGTTCTTTGACTAGTGAGAAAAACCTTCAAGTCTATTTCAAGTCAATGAAGCCATGACAATTTCTACCACCTAAAGGTACAAAACTAGGAAATGTTTGTGTTTTTTGTTACCTAGGAGAAGTGCAAGTCCTTTTGATGTTTGGATTTCTTAATAGAAAAAAACTGGCTAAAATTCCAGGGCATCAAACTGCCATACAAAAGGCTGTGCTTTCAGTGTTTCCCATTTAGACAGCCAGAGAACCTGTTTCACAAAGACTAGGCACTCTCAGGAAAACAAATTTCTCCATTCTTTTCATTGTAGGTTAAAATGTTTAAGACTTAAATAATCTTTGGATGAGGTCCTGACCTCATGTTTGTATAAATATGGACTCACTCAGCTGAAGTCTATGGAGCTATATAAAAATAACACCAGTGTAAGAAGAGAGGATCCAGCCCAGAACATGTCAGCATATTCTCAGCCCCATGATATTGCCCAGCACCATACCGACTGGCCCCATATGCTTCCAAGTGTCCTGATAGAGGTGTTTGCAACTGCTGTTGGAGCGCTCAGATACACACTACAATATGAAACAGATGGTAGCTCCCTGTAAAATAACATATCCAAAGGTACCACTGTAATAACCCTCACGGTATTTGTGTCTTTGAGGTAAGTTTGCTACAGATGTTAGCCAGAGGACATACTAAGCTTATTCACTGGATGTCTTCAGGGAAGATAGATGCTTCACTCCTTAGAAAATCAAAAATATATTGCATTTGCCTTTTTATTTGCTGAGATTAGTGTTTATATTCAGATGTTACCTGTCAGTTCCTCATTCTCCGCGGGTGCACTAGTGGGTGTTCCCTGTTTGCTGGTGAGGTGCAGTGAGGTGAGGTATGGGGTGCAGCACCATCTGCAGCAGGTATCACTGGGAAGGGCAGAGCCCATAAGGGATAACATCTTTTGTCAGCAGCATAGTGCAACAAAAATGACAGCAGAGGCAGCCAGTATCCAGAGTGCCCAGCTGCCCAGTCCTAAATGCTACAGAACATTAAAAAGTAACAACAACAACATGAACAACAATCCTTTGCTGTCCCTCCTCATTAACTTTTTAAAGCTTCTGCTCACTTTGTGGAATCACCATTCTATCATGTGGTCAATAATGTATGAAATGAAAATCTCGTGTCCACTCTGAGATGAAAAAAGCGGTGAGAGATTTACAGTAACTGTTTTGTGCTATTTTTGGTAGAGGCAAGAAATTAAAAAAAAAAAAACAAAAAACCTGTTCAAACATTTTAAAGACAGCTCCATTGGGGGAGATATATTTTCTCTTTCTTAATTTCTTTTATTCTTTGTCACCTGCTCACAAGAGAGACACAGGCTAGAGAAAAAGCAACATCATTTTTATCTTAATTTCCTTTTTAAAATTACTTTGTTGCTCATGGAAGACACTTGTCTCTGCTAGCCACCAAGACCCAGAATCAAGAGTAAATGCACATCTTCAATACATCCTCCCATCAGTGGCAATCTCCTTGACCTATTAACCATTGCACTGTTAGGCTCAGCTGAAACATCTCTCCAGAGGCAGGACGTGGCAGGATTTTTCTGACTGTGTTCATCACTCCAAGACTGGAGAATTGCTTTGCCCTATACAATTAGCACATTCGTGAAGAGAATGGAGAGCAATAAAGAAATATATTCCTAGCCCTTTCTTCTAAGGATTATAAAGTACTTAGGGTTTGGCAGAATGTGCTAGCTGAAAGTGGGCAAGTGGCATTTTCAGAAGTAGATTTACAAAAACAAGGTGCTTAACCATCAGGGCATGCTGTCTGTTTCCAACATGACTCTTCCTGCTGCCACTGCTGATGAATTCTCTTGCAGAGGGAACAGTGCTGACAAGCCTACACATACAGCATATGGAAAATGTAATTTGGAGATGACCTCTCAGGGAAGTTTCCTGAGGTGGTGCTGAACCCATCCCTATTCCTGCTAACATAGCCTTCTTCACTGCTAGGGTTGCTGCCCCAGCCACCTCCAGCTTTAGCACACGAGTCAGAAAATTCACTGTGGAATAGCAGCAGTGAATGTCTTCTTCATCTTGTAACAGCTCACAGCAAATTGGTGTAATCTGCATTTCCAGCTACAGGAGTTTTGGAGCAGAATTAATTGTAAATGACTTCTAGCCTAGTTATAAACTAAAATACTGTTTCATTTTGGCAGTAGAAAGGAACTGCACTTTCTGCATAAAGCCAATGCCTATAAAACAGAAGAAAGCAAAGCATGATCAGTGTGGTGAGCAGGAGATAAAACAAGCTCCTTGGCACTGGGCAATGGCAGAGGAAGTCTGTTTCCTCCCTGATAGCTAGTCGAACATTGTTACCCTAAGCTGGGCTGGTTCTCCTCCCACCAGGCTGTTCATATACCATCTGTCCGTGCTGAAAATTATCAGGAGCATTATGTTGCGTCTTCACTTATTAAAAGGCTGGATGCAAACTTTCCAGAGCATACAGAGTGTTACAGCTTATTGCACTGGAAACTTTATACCATTATGTCTAGCAAGGCCCCTGAGTCTCTATTTTAATGCCTTGGAAATGTGACAAAGTAGAGCCAAGAAAGGGCAAAGTAAAACCTAAAACTTGAAAATCAGGACCCACAATCTTTTCCGATTTTCCTCCTTCATTCACATACAACTAGATACAAACCAAATTTATACCTATATTGCATTTTTCAAACGATGACTTAGTAAAATTTCTTCCACAAGCATTTTGTCTTTTCTAGCTTTGAGGGACAGAAGGCCTTTAGAAGAAAACCATAGTGCTGGCACTTTTTCCTCCAGTCCCCCACCAAAACTTGCTTTCACTAAAATGTGAACAGCAAACCATCTTCAGATATCAAATAGATAGAAGGTGAAATGCAATTAATAATGCTATTAATATCTAGGAATCACATATATCCCCACATGTTAAAACACTCTATTACCACCCCTAGTGTCCGCTTCCTTTTAATGAGCCAGTTGATATTTCCTGCAGTAAAAGATGACAATACGCTGACTTAACCTGGGTCTTAGATATTCCTTCAACAAAATTAGAATTCTCGTTACATTAGAATAATCCATATGTGAATTTAGATTTATATTTTCATGTACACCTCCAGGCTGGATGGGGCAATAGAGAAAGAGAACAGAAATTGCTCACTTTTGCTCACAGAACAGATACACAGCAAATTCTGGTCATCAGGCTGTGCATCCTGGTATTTAGATCACTGCTTCAATTATTGACTCCTACTAGTATTTTGAGAAACATATTTTATAATTCCAGAATTAAAATCTCTCACCACTAACCAGTTTCATGCAATTTAAAATGGAATATAAGTTAATAAAACTGCCCTTAGTAACTCTTGAGCAACTTCAAAAGTAGGAATGGGTGAGTATCAATTTATTGAAATCTATCACTGATCACTGTATTTTTAAATACTATGGAAAATAACAGATCTCTCTTCTATTAAATATTCCTTTGAAATATTCTGCTCTTTGTGAAGATAGATTTTATTTATTTTTACAGAAAACCAGATACTGTTCTTTATCTATTTCTTACACACAGAGAAAAAATTAAAAGAAAGCTTATTTTAAAAGCCTTCTGTAGCATGGGAGAAGTCTTGTTCTGTATCTTTTGTTGCAGAACAAAAGATAGAGATAGCTGATTCTCTTTGGTAAAATTCCCCATAGCTCTTATTAAGGGTGAGAATTTAGAAGTCATCCAGGCAGTGTTAGGACAGTGCCTTTGAGGAACCTCACTTTACAGGCATTCAGTGTGCAATAGCCTTACTGGCCAAGCATGGCCCGTGAGAGGCTCATCTTCCCTAAAGCCTTTGTTGCTCAGATTACCCTTCTCTGTTTATTCAGTTTTTGCATCTCACCCAGATCTGTCACAAAGTACACAAGCTTATGTCTTTCTAAGCCAATCTCTATTATTTTATAAAATCCAGTGGAAAACATACAGGAATTGATTGTGGTAGCTGTCAAGCCTGCAAATGATTCAAACATGTTTGCCCTTTCATTCGCTGCATTTTTGGGTGTTAAATAAATAGAACAGGAAATGTAAAAAGCAGGTTAAGTCATTCAACACTTCTGAGTTTTTTCTGATTTGTACCCTGCTCTGGCACCGTCTTTCAAACTACTTTTTGTCGGTCAGCTAGTGTTGGAATATTGTGGTTTTGAAAGCCAAAACAATAGGTTCTACTGTGAGCGTTCTCAGCTTTGTCAAAATCAAGTATTGAATCACCACCAGGATCCATCCAGGTTCTTCAAAAACCATAGTAGACACATTCCTCATTAGGCATCTGTTTATTCCAAAACACAAACACACAGGGGATAGAATTAGATAACACTTTTCTGGCTTACTAAATGGGTTAGACTTAGTAAATATGGTACTCGATTTTCAACTGATTCTACCATCTGTCAGCTAACTTATTGCTTTTAGCAGGGGTTTTTCTTGTGGTAATTTCTGGAATTTTTCCCCCTCTGTTCTTTTCATGAATATACATGCCTACAAAGTTTAAGGGAAAAGTAATACAGAAAAATGAATTAATCCACAAAATCTGAGCAGTCCAGGCCAGATTATAATCACAAAGTACAAAGGGACTTGCAAATTGTTATTAACAAGCAGCACAGGGAAAAAAAATCTCATGTGTGGAAGAAACCTCCCATTGTTTCTCCAGTGTATCTAAATCCTGCAAAGAGCTACTGGGGCAAATGGTGCTTGTGCAATGCACAGTGCAGCAGCAACTGTGTGCTTGGGCAGAGACTGGTGTAAGAAGATGAATAGCTGGGATGAGGCAAACAAACAGAAAATTGTTCATCTGGGACCCAATCTCATAGACGTCTAAGCATAACATTGATGTTGTTTTTTTCACACCAAAAAAAAAATTAATCTGTCTCCAACCCATTCTGATGCTAAGTAGGAGCAAAACTAAGTCACAGAAATTCAGT
Organism: Margarornis squamiger; assembly: GCA_035222235.1. Taxonomy (NCBI): domain Eukaryota; kingdom Metazoa; phylum Chordata; class Aves; order Passeriformes; family Furnariidae; genus Margarornis; species Margarornis squamiger. The sequence goes on from JAWWTY010000077.1 coordinate 126,969,235, forward strand.
CACATGTGCTTGCGCCCCTGGTTCTATTGCAGTTCATTGTCTCCCAGACAACAGTATCAGCAAAAGTAAGTCATAGAGGGATTTCTGGCTGACCCATCAGGTCCACATCAGTCCTTGGAGGTGTGAACTTAATGCTGTCATCCCAACGAAAAGCAGTCCCACACATCTTGCTAGGATGGGATCAGCAGTGCATGGTGATTCACGTTCTCCTTAAAGCTGGGATGGACAGTGATTTGAAAGTCCTACAACAAGCTCCACTGCATGGTGCACATGCGTTCTTTCTACAGTAGTGGCTGCCTTGCATCCCACAGGCAGGGCTGTATTGCTGTTAAAGAGCTGATGCACTGTGCTACTTGGAAAGAAATCTTGGCCTCATTCAACAGAATGGAAGTTTTTTTCATGATTTCCAGCATATTTCTAGTCTCAGTTCCTGACAGACATTTTGTATGTTTAAAGAAGGTATGAACTTTTAGAAAGAAGGTGTAAATGAGAATGAAGACCCAGAGACACTGGTGATGGTGATGGGTTTAGCACTGACTGTCTACAAGTCACATTCCTCATTCCACGTTGGCACATTCCTCTCTTCCTCAGGAGTCTCCAGTACAAGAACAGCATCGCTGCCATCACCCTCATTTGCAAGAAGACATTGTTCTTGAGGGTAAGAGCGGACAACACAGAGATCTTGTACTTCCCCTCCCAGTTTCAGCTGGTCCTGGCATACAGTTTGTCATATAACAATGCTCTGCCTTTTTTTCACTCACAGTTTCAGGCCAGGTTTGTTCCCTTGACTAAAACAACTCTTTTAGCCCAGGAATAAACCAAGAAAAGGGCAAGGCATGATTTTGCTGTAGACAGCTTGGGCAGAGGAGTCAGCCTGCTGAGATTTGGGAAATTATTAATGGCAGGGAAATGGATTTGGGAAGAAAAATGGCAAACAGTCAGAGATTCCTTGTAACCAGATGCATCAATATATCCACAGCATTAAGCACCACTGGAGCAGGCAACCCCAAAGCTTGTAACAAATCATACACTGTGCAATGAACATAAGTACAAAAAGTAATCAAGAGTGAGATAAAGGTTACCATTGAGTATAAAATATCAATACAGAGGAGGAGTAGGAAGATTATAGAAATGTTTGTGAGACTGTAGAAAAATTAAAGGCAAGGTGAAGAATGGAAAGAGGTGTGAATGAGATGTAAGATAAATGGGAAGACATGTTCTGTATACATAAAGGAACAAGAGATAGCACAAGAGGTGGAATAAGAGATAGAAGGGCTGACACAGCAAAAAAAGTAAAATTATTTACTTATTCCTATGTTCACAGTCTGTCATGGAGAAATAATCAGATACTTCTTTTGCATGAGAAGAAAACATACAGTGATAAATCAAAACTACACCCAAGATGAAGTCAATGAAAGAAGGACATCAGAAAGCTTAAATTAATTGCCCATATCAAAGACTCATACCTTATTCAGAAAAAACAGCTGCAAGATACATGCAGATATATTAGCAAGTGTACTGCATTAAAAAGCTCTTTAAAATATGAAGGAAAAAAAATCAATAAAATAGACGATATCACATTCAATGCCTGTACTTTTAAAAAGGGATTTGATCTGACAGCAAGAAACCATTCCTTTTATTCAAAACAACACTAGGAAAAGTAATCAGGTGAAGATAACATTGGATGAAAGTGCTGTCGGAGAAAATATTGGGGAAAACTTGCAAGAGAAAGCTATAGTGACAGTTCTTGTTTCAGTTACAGCAAGCATCACAGACTCAGTAAAGCAGTAGACAGCAAACATCCCAGCAGAATGTCATGGTCAAAAAAACTAAAAAGAACCATTCATGGGTGAACAGGGTTAGAAAGTAGGGTTATTGATATTACTTTGCCTACCTAGTTAGTAAGGGCAAGAGTATTATTGGAATATACCACTTCTACTTACTTCACCTACACTTACAGGAGACAGTAGAAGGTTGGATAGGGCTTACATTGCTGGTATAAGGATGGCGTGAAAAGTGGAGGACATTCATTGGAGTAAGGGAGTGAGTGAGCAGCCTATTTGGAAGCTGAAATGAACTTTCCATACTCTGCAAGGAAAAATTTCCTCGGGTATTACATTGTTTAATCTTGCACACAGAAACAGGATGCAGTTGCTGGAGGCTGACATCAATCAAATTCAAACTGGATTCAAACAGCAAACTCAAAAGTGTCTGTTTTTCACAGCAACATTAATTAACCACCAAAAATAAATGACCAGTGGCTTTGGATAACTTTTACCACTTGAATTCAAGACTGTAACTCTTCCTAAGAGACACTCTGGAGCACAAGAAGAACTATTCTACCCCTACCTAACAGTGGCTGAATAAAACTCTGTAGTTCAGGTCATACTGAGCGTCAAGTGAGATGTCTCTTTCGGTGTGAAAATATATAAATACATGAAATGCCCATCAAAATTCTGAAAGACTTAACAAGCTTACCACATGGCATCTGCTGACAGGAGATCATGGTGGAAAAGGAACAGTGTTTGTAACACAGTTCCCTGAAAAATGCTTGGTGTAATAGATTATACTGGCAGTGAATATAAGGAAGAATATTGAACTTCAGAGTGATTTAATGGGAAAGGGGATTATTGGAGAGTTGGAAGCTTTATTATTAGGGGCAAGATTTGTTGTGTTTATTTATTAAAAGGTTGTTTAGTCAGGCAGTGGTATTTGATGATGATACCAGGCTTGGAGAGAGGCAGTCAATAACAAGGCAGAGTGGATTACAGTTGAAGCTGGTGCTGATATACTACAGACTGTGAGTGAGATAGACAGATCAGTGTCTTGTAATTGATTGTAAAGAAATTTAAAGAGATGAAGGACTAAAAGGGAACAAACATCCTCAGCAGGAATAGGAGGGGTGGAAAAGGCTAAAAGAGAGCCATAAGTTAAATGGTGTTTGTTTTTGACAGTGTTTGTTGCAGCTATTAAAAAAAAATGTAGAAAAATATAAACAGACTTGAAGAGAGATCCTCGGGAGGCATTTCAATGAGATCATACCATAAGACCTGAACATAGGTACTAATCCTGTATCCTCATTAGCAATGAAAATGATACAGCATCACTCTATGTAAGTAGAAGCTGAAGAAATTTAATCCAGCCTACTTCAACAAATGCAAAAAAAAGAGCATATATGTACTTGTGAGAGCCAGAGTTTCTATCAAGTAACTGCCGATGTACAGACCCGGAGTAGACACACTACAATTATATGAAAGGTTAATGCAGAGTGTTTTGTGATGGCTTCTCTCACCAAATGGCTGATATTACATTCTTGTGAACATTCATTTTCTTAAATAGCAGAGTCTGGCCTGAAGAATAACAACCAATTGAAAATGCTCTAAGTAATATTTATCACAAATTTTATTGCTTGAAGGGTCTGTGGAGATCATGCTCTGACTGCTTGTTACAGATTTCCTGGCAGTCTCACCTTTCATCCCAGCAACATGCAGCAGTCAAAAGCTGGCTCAAGAATGAGGGTAGCCTGATGATGGGTTTCAGCTATGATCCTTCCTGAGATCCTGTATGCAATGCTTCAAAAAAATTAATATATTGTCAAAAGTAAGGGCTAAAAATATATGCGAAAATATTTCCTTCATATAAGAAAACCCCTTACTGTGCCAGAGGCTGGAGGTTAAATCAGAAAGTAATTTAGGCTCCTGCTATTTGATGAGCCCCCCTTGCATGAGCAAACCTAGTGAAACTGGCGTGAAGTGCCATTTGCAAACAGAAAGGATAAAGCTGTTGCCTGCACTGCAGGTGTACCTGCAGGAGAGAAGTGTCTCTTCTCTAGGCATTTATGTAAAGTGTTCCTTCCCCAGGCATTAGTTTGTGGTCCCACAGGAGCTGTGGGCAAACACTGCCTGTGCCCTTGGTTTCCCAGTGGTGCAGAAGGAGCCCAGTCCTTTCTGCCCTCAGTGCTGTTCTCCCTGCCTGGGGCTCTGCACAGGATTTAATTTAACCCCTTTTTTTGCTCCATCTTACGGACCTTGCCTGTGTCTTTCCTTCCTAACACAGGTTTTATTCTTGTTCAAATTATTTATCCCAGTGGACCTAAACTTTTGCTCAGTCCCCTGCTGAGTTCCTGAAAGATAATGAACTAAGTGATTTCTGGGTAATTTATGCATAAATTTATATACTGAGCTGTAGTTTAATCAAACTCCTTTGCCTTGCGTAGTATAATAGCAATATCTAATGAAAACATATGAAGTATGTGTTCCATAATTACCTCAGACAGCTCATTTCGATTCGCTTCCTATTTAAATCCCCAAATTCCTATCTTCTTGCATTGTAAACACTTTCCTTCCTATCTCATCAATCTGAGTTATGTAAATTATGTGGGGGTGGGGGTACAATTAAATTTTTCCCTCAGTGTTACCAAAGGCCCTATTCTCTCAGAAACATCTGACTTGGGTGCACGCAAAATATGCTTTTTTATTTGACTGTAAAACAAAGTTAACAATAAATCACAAATAATGTCAACACCAGTAGAGTGGTATTACTAGAGCCAGGGCATACAGGCTTCTAGATTAATTATTTAGAAGACTCAGACATTAGAAAACTACCTTTTTGATAATATACCAGAGACATTTAACATGAAATACACTCAAGACTGTGGCCTCAACTCTACCCTCACTGAAGGCCAGTAAATCAGAAGTATCCACTTTGAAGCTGGTGGAGCTTCAACAATGCAATTTGGTGTTAGAGAATCCAGCACTGTTTTCTGAGGTCTGAGTGACAGCCAATTTTTCATAGCAGAGAAGAACAAAATTAAAAGCTAAAGTAAAACTAGGTATTTACTGTTTAGTAAAATTACTCTTCACCAGCCCAACACAATATTTCAAAATACACCTGCAGGGATGCAGACATATTTTTGCTGCATCCAGCAACAGTGAACTTGTGTGATGGCATTAATGCATCTAGGGAAAGGGCAAAGGAAAAAACTATCAGCGCTATTGCCTAGTCAGTATAGAAAGAAATTGTGAGGAGCTGACAATTTGACATCCACATAGCGTTTCTGCTTTGAAAGATTATTCTTTCCCCAAATTAATTCCAGGCATTTACAGTATAAGTGTCAGTTTGCTCCTTTATTATTTTTTTCCCAAAGACTACAAGTTGCACATACACCATCAATGAAATGTAGTTACCTCTCTGACAAAACTGCAAGAAAACGGTACAAAGCAATATGATGCAAAAGCAGAAGATGAAGAGAGTCTAACCAAGAGCACTGCAATAAGTGCTGAGCAGTTGACATGTTTCAGCAGTTCTGCTTCATATACAGAGAACAAAGAGTGCTGGAGTAGTTTCTCAGTGAGAATGAAGTGAGAGCCATTTACATGAGCTAAAGTCTGCCCCCTGCTATCTAGTCTGAGACAAATTATCTTATATTCAGCAAAAAGCCTCCTGAACCAAAGAGCAAAATCAACAGTTCCATAAAGGAAAGACAGAAAAAGACAAAAGAAATTTGAGGTGTATGAGGTTGCAATTCTCAAGTGCAAGATTTCAAAATCCAGAGCCACCTCGTCCTCATATCTCCCTGATTTCTTTAATTGTACCTTTTGCCCCTGTCTTTTTTTCCTGAACACTGTATTATTGGTGTGTTTTTTCCTTGTCTGGACCTACTCCTCTTCTATCTCCTGTGGTCAGTATTTGTTCCTGCCAGGTCATGACATCACCATCCTTCATGTCACAAAATTGATCAACAGCTGCACTCCACTACTTAAAAAAAAAAGAAAAACAAACAAAAAAACCCCAAAACAAAACAAAAAAAAAAAAACCCTCTGTATTCAGTTATTAGCAGTAATATGTTTACAGTAAATCACAGAGTTTTGTAATGCTGGGAACAAGTAATTTGTGAGGAAAAATTGACAACACAGCATGGCAAAGTGCCTGCAAGGAGACTTTTATCAACTAAGTATCATCTAATTCTAAATTGGATGATTTTCTCAAAAAAATACATTACAATGAAAAGCCTGAGATTTTTATACCCTTAGTAAATAGTTTCTACATAGTAAACAGTTTGATTAGCTCAGTTTTCAAGCTTTTTTGTGAGAAGAGTGAGTGATACAAGGAGAGTCAAATCCTCCAAACAAGCTCCAAGGACTAGCTGTGGCAGGACCTAGACACACAATTTTTGATACATCTGCACTAACAAATCATTCATTTCTTGAATCATGAGGTAAGTAGGGATAAATCAGGTTGTAAGTCAGTGAGTGAAAATGTGTATAGATATCCTTTGTATGCTTTGAAGGAATGTGATAGCAGAGGAGGAGCCAGCAATGTTAAGGCAACAGGCACTGAAACCCCAATCCCAGACTTTACAGCAAACGTGAGCCTTGACAGCCCCAGCTGATGAGTTACTATCAAGCTGGTGGAACATTCCTTTGCATGCTATTTCTGTCTTAAAATTCATGTGCCTCTATATTCAGTTCACCCTTCTCACCCAACCCCAAACTGTTCTGCTATAATAACATACTCCTTTAAGCTGACCATGTTACAAAACAGCAGAAATATCAGTACCTGGAGAAGTCCTATTGCTCAGGAATATGGAAGTCATTTGAAACTCTTGCTAACTATCCTAGGAAAGATAACTTAGCAACAACCTCTCCTTCCAGCTAACTGTCCTCCCAGCAAAGTATTCAAGGAGAAAAAATGTAAGGAGGAGGAACAGTATGGAGCAGGTTATCACAAAGGGAAGACATGCAGCAGTGTTTTTTGTTTTGTGTAGTGAGCGTATGTGTTATTGAAACAGAGCTGCTGAGTGCTGCCTGCTGTTCCCAAGAGAGAAGTGATTATCCAGCAGGTAAGGATACAATAGAGGACAGGTTCAGAGGAAAAGATACAAGGGGATCTGTAGCCATTAGACCATAATTCCTTATATCGTGGAAGCAAATATAGTATGCCTGAGCAGCATTCCTTAGTTGTTTAGGAGATGGGTTTGAAACCTTCTGGCAGAGAAGGGCCCATCTGTTAAGGCTTGTCATGCCCGGCAGCCCAACAGAGGAGAGGCTGCTGCAGCTCTGTAGCCTCCGGATCAGCCGGCAGTGAGGCTGAGCGCGTATTCCCAACAGGCATACACACCATATGTATACATATGTATACATACATATATACCTGTGACCAGGCACACGGATTGACACAGACAGAAAACACAACACTTACAAGCACAAACAGTGCTGTCACCTTACCCTGTTCTCCCCTCTATCTGATCAGGATGACAGCTGTTAATGGAAAAAAATATATACCTATATATGCACCATATGGGTCCCTCTACTAGATGGCCCTAAACTTTTTGCCCACAAACTGTCCCTGGATCACCCATCTCCCTAGCTTTGACACCCAGACACGTGGGTTCCTAAGGCAGCCCCCTTGAGAAGCTGGTGAAGAACTGACAAACCCTCTGATCTCTGCCTGGTGTCCCAGTCACCAAGCCCAGCTTGATGTTTGGTAGCAATCACACACTAACATAGGTTCCCAGCAGTGTGCATGGCCTCTGGCCTCTTTCCTTGCTGGCACCTGAGACATCTAGGCCCCTGTGTCCCCTGGTACAACACCGGTTGCTGGCCCTATACACAGTTATGCATGCAAAATGTCCCTTACTCAGGAAAATAGTTCAAAATAGAGTTTAATTTGAAAACAGGGGCAGCAGTTCATGCCTCTGAACAGGGTATTGGGTCTCCCTCATCTGTCCTTATGTTTCTGGGATCCTTCATGTCATTAGCCTTTTATCCACAACCCAACACCATCCTCTTGCAGGAGAGGACCCGCAGAAAGGGTAACAACCTGTTCTCATCACTGAAGGCTGGCTCAAGCCTGAGAAGATCTGTGACACTCATGTGAAGATGTCAGCCTTACTGTTTCTCTATGTGGTGGGTCTGTAAGGGTATCTAACACAGCTGATATTTCAGTTTCCTTTCTAAAAGAAGGTTGAATGTGAAACATCCTAGTAAAACAAGTAAGAAGCTTTAAAACACTAAGAAGCATGAGAAAGAGAATTCAGCTGTCACCCGGAATATAAATGCTCATGTACTTGTATAGTACCACAAATTTTTTTTAGCCTGTCTTCCCTTGTTATCAAGGCTTTGATGACCATGATGCTTTAAATGTACTGAGTGGTTTCAAGTGAAAATTCTCAAAGATGAGTGAGATCTCACAGTCTGTACTCATAGCTTTTTTTTTTCCTGGTCTGTGTTGGGGGGGTGGGTGGGACGTTTGGTTTTGGTTTGGTTTTTTATTTGAGTTTTTTTGGGGGCTTTTTGTGTGTGCTTCGGTTTGTTTTGGTTTTTTATTGTGAAAATGAGCAGCAAGATACTCTTTTAATGTCTCCTTTAGAAAAAAAAGAATATTGTTGCAAACTCATTCATTATTACCTGTCAGAGAACTGAGGAAAAAACAGCTCCAGTCACACTTCAATCTGGCTCAGATGCAGGGGATACAAAGCTGCAGCAGTTTTGGCCTCACTGATTATGGTGCTGAAGCACATCACTGTTTTTCCTGGTTGTGCAGACAGGAGAATGCTCACCATATGCTGGATCACTTTGGGCTCTAGTCCTGTTAGGGGAAAGCCCCTTCCCACATACCCCATCCAATCCTGGTGCTCTATACAGAGCTGACATTTTACTTCAAGGCTTCTTCGTAGCACTCATCGCTGTAACACCTAACTGGTTCAAAATCTTTTATGACTTTAGCTACATAACAACCTGATGATGGAGAGAGGTATAATTATCTCATTTGACTAGTGAGGAACTTAAAGAGATTAAGATGAAAATACTGAAAGAAAAAAAAGCCCATTAATTTTAGGTGCCCACTTTAGGATGTCTAGGAATTAATCTTTTAGAGTACTTAGCATAATGTAGCCGTATACACTCAAGAATTTCACTGCAGTTATGAGTGCTTGGCACTTTTTATGAAGAAACTCTCATCTAAAGAACTGTCAAATAGATTAACATGTAATTATTGGCAGCTGTGAAAGAACCAGTCCAAATGACTGTCCAGCATCACACCAGAATTTGGTGGTGGAATGAGGGAGAGAATCCAGTTTTTCCAGGTTTGTGTGAAACTGCCTATGAAAATATCAACCTTCTCTTCTCATGACATCCTGCCTCAAGCACTGAGTGTATCCTAACAACAGTCACTGTCCAAGGCCCTGCAGGTAATAGACTTTTTTCCACATGGGCATAACACATTATTTCTCCATCCTCCCTTGCATGAACTGAATGAGCTAAGAGCCAAGAATCCTTTGGAAAACAGTAGGGATCATGCGAGTACAGACTATGTTCTTTCACAAGGGCTCTAGTTAAGATTTCATAGATGGCCATCCATTCTTCTAATCCCTCTCTCCAAAACACTGAACCCCTAATCTCCTTTCTTCTAATTTTGTAACTCTTGGCTTTGCAATCAGAAAGTCCTCTAAACACGTCTCCCAATAAATTGCAATTTCATATGTACCATCAAAAGAAGCAATTTTTCTCTTTCCTTTCAGAAATACGTAATTTTAACAGTGAGTTATAGAGGATTTTTTTTCAATGCCATTGATATTTATTATTAATTCCTAGCAAATTTTGGGATTTCCTGTGGATATTGACAGTACTGTAAAACAGCTCATCCCATAAAGTTCTGGGTGGGCATTCTGCTGCATCACAGATATTCAATAGTATATAAAAAATATCCATCTTATCCGACCTTTTTTGAAGGTTGTTTTCTGATATTGACTGAGCCAAATATTTTTAAAATGTACAGACTTTCCAGATTGTGGAAGTGGCAATACTTATGTCTGGTCTTTTTGAAACCAGTTCATCCACACAGAGATGATATTTGTCAAGGAGCATCAACTAAGTGTCTAGTAAGAGTCTTAATGTCAGGCACATCAGTTTCTAATTTAACTCATAAAAGAGCTAAAGAAATCCAGTAATCTCACTTTTATACATACAGATAAGAACACAAGCAGCTTGTTGACTCAGATAGTAGCCACGATTTTGTATTTTCTCTTCTCATTTAATGTATGTTTGAATCTCTCACTTTCACCATGAAATACAGTGAAATATTCTGAATATTCACATCACACAGAGTTGTCTAATATTGTGAATAGCAAAAGTATTTAACTCATATGTTGACTTGGAAAAATAGAAGATCATCTTGACTGCAGAGCTGGAATTCCATCACTTTGACTTAAAAATAAAGAAATAGATGTAGAAGAAGGAGGCATATGGGAGTAAAACAACAAGAAAAGTAAAATTATCTAACACTTAGCACAAAATGACATAAAACAAATGTTGGAAGGGCTTGACACACTGAACTATTGCCTCTGCACAAGAAAACAGGATACACAGAGGAGCTAGTGGTGTCATAGAAAGCAAATGGTAATGGGACATTCTCCCAGAAACTGCATCACTCCCAGGACATCCTCATCACAGAGATGTATTCAGGTGGCATGAATTAGCTGTGAGTTAATACATTTTGGAGGGTTTTACTTGAATGGAACATGCACATGGGCCATTTCTGAAAAATGAATATTCTATAGTTAGCATCATTAAACATGGGAAAACTGCCTCCCACAACAATAACACTGTCTACAGCATTTGTCATGTTTCCCAATATGGGAGATGCCACTGAAAAGATAAACATGACAGCTTGGTAAATAGCCAAAGCAACTCTTACAAGTTATGCCTATGTCAAGTAATATTTTTGACCTGATTTGCACAGTATAAGTGAGAAAAATAAATATTTTATTTTGAAAGTTTGCTGGAATAATAATGAAATGATCCAAAACAGATCTGCAAGTGACAGCCTGTTAATTTAAAAGTATACTATGTGATAGGAAGCATCTTTTTCAATTAGACAGCCATGACTGCACTGGATTTTGAAAAGACTGAGAAAATATACTAGCCTGGCTTTGTTGATCTGATAACTCTCCTAAGTTAATAACCAGCAGTTATCCCTTACATCTTTACAGATGCACACTTTGGCCATCAGTAAGGGGTTGACAGGAGGCTGTATGGCCCTGCAATGTACTGGTGGTACATACAATATAGTACAGGCTGGTGTTGTCAGCAAATTTATAGAAGAGTCAAAGACTTTCTCCTGGAATGAGTGTCTTTGAAACACTCTTTTCTAGTCTAGTCTAAAACTAAAATATTACTAAGCATATCTAACTAGCCCCACATAAGTGAATGAGTATGCACACTACTGGAGGAGAAAAAACTGTGTTTGTGGCTCAGAATAATTTTTATTTATGTGTTTTTGTGTGTATCCATCTTTTGCTGGAGAATTGATCCTTCTTAAGGAATAAAAAAGCCCTACCACTGATACAGAACAAGAGCTAAAAACCATCTGAGGGACTAGTCAGAACAACAAGAAGGAATGACTGTTTTCAGGATGTCTGTATGTATCATGACAATAATATCTAATTAGGTTAAGTGTTCTATTTAATAATTCACTGTGTAATGAGATAGAGTAACAGAGAGTAATGGGATTTGTCAAAGCCCAAGCCAGTGCAGTATAAAACATGTTAGATATATAAAACACATTCAGAATAACAAGATCAATTGATTTAAAAGCCACTTATGATGTTGTGCTGTTGTGAACTGCCACATCCTATGGGTTATCAGAAAGGAAAGCTGTTTACTTGTCCTTTTAAAACTTTTTTTTGCCACTGACTTTCAGGAAGAGATTATCTCTGTGCACTAGGCAAAATGCATAAAAGCACAAAACTGTGAAAATATGTATTCTTAAGCCTTTCTGAGACCGTAAAGAAAAAAGGAAAGAGAAAATATACCTCCTATAAAATAGCCAGTACATAATCTCAGAAGTTCATTATAGCCTTGAGCACACTGGTTTGCATCCCAGATTAAAGGATTTTCAAAAGGAACTGTGATTGTCTTGTCACGGTTGAGCTAGATATTAGTTGGCTGAGCTGAGTATCAAATATGGGAAATTAGTTGCCATTAAAAGCCAGCTTCAGGCAGTTCATTTCTCATCAGCCAAGCTCTGTGAGCCTCCTGCTGTGGACAGTGAACATTAGCTTACTAAATACTTTTGCTAATCAGACACCACATTACTAACAGAGGTGACTGAATTTAGAGAGGAGGGGCTGGATGGCAGATACTGAAAACCGATCTGAGGTGAGATTAACATGCTTTTCCTTATCAAAATGGTTAACTTGCCTTTTCTCCAGGCCTCTATTAAACAAGATAAGCCCAACTACTTCCCTGGTTTTCTTTCTGCTTTTTGAACCAGTCTTTAACTATTATTTTCAATTCTGGAAAAGCCATAGAGGAGACAAATTGAGTAAAGGTAACTTAAAAGTTAGATAGCAGGAATTTGCTGCATTACATGATGCTTTAGGACCTTGCTGGCTTGGAGGATCACAACAATTTGTGACACCTTGGCAAACACCATCATCTTTGAAATAAAATGCATGCAGTGTGAGGTACAGAGAGCTCCAGCAGGACATGACATGCCACATTTGCACTTCTGCTATGTTCCTTTTAAGGATTTTTTTGTTTTGGTTTTTTTTTAACAAAATCAGAGTGTCTGACCTAGCCGCAGATTTATTCCATTTTTATTTTGCTGGTTGTTTGGAAACATTAACAGCATTTTTCTTCTCTTAGCATGCACCTTTGCTTTTACTTCATTGCTATAGCCACATACTAAAGCAGTAGTTTCTGATTTGTCTAGATCTCCAAGAAGATTTCTAGGTGCTGGGAAAATTCAGACAACCTGCAGGTAAATGTGTTTGACCTAAAATGAACAGGCAGATTTGCACATATCACTAGAACATTTTTGTTGATGTTATGAATGCCTTTAAAAGTATTGTTAGAAATAAGTCCAGTACATTAGAGAGGGAGATAGAAAGATAGTAGGAAAATGAATCCAGGAGATGCTGCATTCAGGAGCAATGGGAAGACCAAACTAAGGGGGGATAGTGACAAAACCCAATCACATCCTTGGCAAGAAAAATTTTATGCCAAGATCAACTGCACTGCAGAGAAGATGCCTGATTCCTAGGACAGGGCACAGGTGCAGCAGCTACACATCTTTTATGCTACCTCACCACCTTGGCTTCTAACCAACTCCCCAAAATTCTACTTCTGTCCTGTTAATGAAGGAGTAAATGGATCTTTTAATTATGAAGAGGAAGGGAGTATGCCTTATGTCTCCGTTCTGATGCTTGTCATCAACATGGTGACTGAAATGAAGGCAACTCCATCTTCTCAGGACCATCAGCCCCCTGAAATTATACTGTAGGTAAGCATCTCTGCTCTTTCTTTTATATCTGTCTTTCTTCAAGAAAACACATAAGTGAAGGAAACCAAGCTTCTCTACTTGAGGAAAAAGGTCAAAAAACCTGCTTCCTGAGGGTAAAGATGAAGGTGGTAATAAGCTCTTCTTCATTTTCAAGATTTTTGCGCCTCTAGACAAATGCAGAAGTGGATCATTAAACACTGGATGCACTTCAGCGTCAATATCAGAAGCCAGTAAAGGCTCTAGACGGCAACCAAGATCCAAAATTAAAATTCTGAATATACAAATGCCAATATTTATGCTTAGCACTGAGGAACACCCAACCCTGTCTACTTCTAGACTCCAGGAAATAAGAAGGCTCAGCTGTCCCCAAGGACTAGGCTATTTGGCCAAGTGTTCTGCCCCAACAACAGCAGCGTGAAACATCTGGCCCACCCCTCTAATCCATTCCTTGTAGACCCCGGATTAGAGATGCCAGAGGGTACATTCATTTATTCACTTTATTATTATACTGTTGGTCTGTGAATTTGTCCATCTTTTCTTTGAGTCAGCTGAAACCATCTGTCTCTACATGCTTGTCCAGAATTTCCCTCTGTCTGTTTTAAAGCAGTCTCCTACTAGTATTACTGAGTACCTGCACAACTGGTGGATGAAAGAGCTGCTTTAATGTTACCTGCCATCCCCGTGATTTTATAGCTGTGAAATACCTTCCTCTCTCACCAACTTTTTCCTCTCCAAGAGTTTCAGCTCTAGTACCCTCTCCAAAAGGCTGATGCTTCCTTTCCCTAATGGCTTCACCTGTCTTCCCTGCACCTCCTTCTCTGTTTTATAAAGACCCATAGAAACTACTGGACCTCAAATTTGGAAATTTGTAGACATCATCAGATTCCGTGTTCTGTTTTCTCCAGTTGTGCATGCCTCCCAGCTGTCATTTGTCAACCAGGTACACACAGCACCCTCTAGAGGTAGCCAGGTCCTCTCTGGCTCTCCCAAGGTTGTTAACACATAACACATTGATGGCTTTGGAATCTTCAGGAGGTGCTCCCTACTCAAAAACATCTAAAAGCTAAAACTTTTCAGAGCATTTGGAAAGTATGAGTTTTTCATACACACAGATTTACTCCGGCTATCCCCCCCTTTATTTTTGCTCAGGTCTGGTTCTCTGACTAGTAACATGGTAGGTTTAAAATGTGTCTTATTTATCTGAAGCAAGAAAGGGATCCTTTCAGCATGTGCAGAACTGCACTGTACACACTCATTCATTGAAAATAACTGAATAAAACACCAAACATCCTTGCAAAACTAAACACCTAATCAGCAACTGTACTTCCAGTATTTGAGCTGTTCTTTCATGGTTTGTCAGTGCAAAACAAAATGTAGCTAAGTTACTCTGACTCACTACTTAACAGCTCCGCATACCTTAATGATTGCGCTTACTAAAAGCTTTAAATTGGTACCAGTTTGATGGAAACTGTCAAGCCTATAGTCATTGTTTCTGACAGTATTTTGTGTTTCAAGTTATTGTACCACTTAGTGCCTTGTTTCCTCACGTAATAGTTTTATGTTGGAAGGTCTATTTTGTTGAAGACATTTTTACTGTATGGGCTCAAAAGAGGATTACAGTTTCTCTTGGTGAACTGATCACATGAGGGAGGGGAAGCAGGTCAATACAGCTTCCAAATTCAAGGAAGGTGTTTTATCCTCTACATATGGTGAATGTAAATTTTATTGAAAGCCCTGAATTAACTCCAGGCTCCTGTTGAAGCTATACAAATAGTGTCATATGTGCCCTGGAAAGAGAGACTTCATTGTTTGTCTTCTGGTAGCACTCTGTTTTCTGCAGCCTAAAAGACAATTACTTCCTTGCAAACACAGGCAGATTAAATAAGCCACATTTTGTCCTTTTTGCCATCTGCCCCTTGCTTACTTTATTTTAAGCTGCATGACTAAGCTTTACTATCTGACATGTGAAGGTGGGACATGCTGTTTTTCTGCTCTGCTCCTTGAGGCTTGTAATGAATCCGAAGAAGCAGAACTGATCTGCAAAGGAGTGAGTCAGAAAATCAGTAACTGTACAATAATTACTTGCTGTGCCAAATAGCAGGACTTGGATTGTAACATAACAAAATCTCCTCGAGGAAGTTTCATGATGAAGGAGAAATATATATTTCTTTCTTCTGAAAAAAAATATTGTGGGCCTGATTCTGATCCTAATGCAGGTCCCTCAGTGAAAAAAGGGACCAGGGCTTTATCCAGTATCTACAGAAATATATTTTGTGGGTAACTCTCAGAGAAGGAAGGGAGATGGGAGCATTCACATTTCAATCTCAGAGTCGCTCTTAAAAAGAGCACTAAGCTTTCCTGCAGAACAGAGACCCTCACAAGAGGCAACCAGGAAAAGAAAGTCTCAGGAAGCAATACACTGTGAGGACATGGCAGGGGCAAAGCAGTCTCCTGTGGTGCTGGGGATGTGCTGCCTAGTGGGAACTTCTGCATGGCCCTCAGTGCTGGAAGCTGGGCCCGGGGCTAGTGGGTTTGTGTGGTGGGCCACTCCTCACAGCATGAAGGGCTGCCACCTTGCCAGTGGAGCAATTAATTAGAGCCTCTCTCCAGCCCTGAACCAGCAGGGAGCCTCGCTACTCCTCTAAAAATGGGCTGATGATTATGTACTACCTGCAGCAACTGGTGGCATTTCAGCAGACTGGGTTTCAGGTAACCAGGGAACTGAAACAAACCTAAACAAAAATGATTTAGCAAAGGGGAAGGTGAGATAATCTTCTTTGTATATAAGACCCTTCTGTGTCCATGCCTATACAGGGGAGTATGAGTCCACATGCATGTCTTGTGTCAGGAAACCCATTGGCCATAAGGACTATTGCTTCCCTATCCCAAGCACATAATGCCTTTTTTTTTTTTTTTTAGTAGGTTTTCCTCCTTGTTTTAAAGTGTTGAAGTAAGGACTGCAGTGGGATAGGTAATTTTATCTCAGACTATAGGCACCATATACTTATTTGTGATTCCTTTCTATAGCAGTGTTACTACAGCAGTGGAGATAGACATGGTAATACAGCCCAAGAAGTCTGAGAACTCACTGATCAGTGTAAACAGCCAGCATCCCTGACACCTGCACAGATATGCAGGCAGAGGGAGTTCAGCTGGGGCAGTCAGTCAGGACCACCAGAGCTCAGGATAAGGGTAGTCTCCAACTCACTGGCTAGTGGTTGCCTGCTTTGCTGGGCCTAATTACTGAAATGAGTAGTTTAGAGCAATGTAGGACTAAAGTTTTGTCCTGCTAGGAACATTGGTTTCTGTTAAAGGTCAGTGCAACCTTTGTGTCTCTTCTTCAAAGACCAAAACAGCAACTGGCAATTCTGGTTTTGCACCTTTCCTTTCCAACAGCCAGCACAGCAGGGTCAGAATGGCAAAGACAACTCATCTGTATGTGAGTGGGTATCAAACACGATAGGGGGCATCCAACCCCTGTGGGAAAGCACATCCAGGACCATGCCCTTTGCATGTTCTCCACTCCATTGTCTACACAGCACGTACTCTTTCCCAGCATGATGTCCACGTGTTTTTTATATCTTATGGGCTACATTTTTTGGCAATTGTACAAATTGGAAAAGGTTGGAAAGGAGGGTTAAGAAAGGCTTGCGTCTGGTGGAGATGCAGTCCCTGAATGCATAGGAAGTAAAAATGCATCCAGCAGGCTGGGTATACCTGTATAGTCTTCCTAGATTTCCTTTCTGGTCTTAAGATGGCCAGGAAGTTCACAAGGGTGATTCAATGTTTGAGTGGACTGAAATGACCTCGGAGCTGCTTCTTTGCATACAGAGGAACTAAAGATGTATGATCTGCATGTTAGGTGCTTAATGACAGATTGAATCCAGGCCTCTACCTGAACAGCGATGACAGCTTACTGGGTGAGGAGGAGAATCATAGCAGAGCAGATAGATCTTTACGTGATTTGAGCTTTGAGCTCATCTGGGTAACAGGGGGCCTGGATGCTCAGAAAAGACAGAAAGGTGTCATCTCCATATTACATTTTTTCCTTTAACCCCTGACTTAAATCCTTCATTCTTTCTATACCCATTGATGCTGTAAAACAGTTCTGTGCTTAATATATTAGGACATATTTACAGGTATGTCTACTTTAATACAGAAGAGAAGTTGTTCTAGAAATTATGTGGACTTTTAGAATGATACTAAAAACAAGTTTAGGGATTGCCGTATTACACTACTTTATCAGTCTCATGCCTATCCGAGAAACACCATCTAGGTCACTTCACAGAGAAGCTATTCACTATAAAACTATCAAAAGATTAAAGTTTTGTGTGTTTTATTGCCTTTGATACTGGAAGACTTGTTTATATCTTGGGAGGCCAATGTGTGCTATGGTGGTTGCTCTGATGGTGTGTGGGATCTTAGGGCTCTGAGGTTTAATGTCTCCACAAGCCAACAGAGATAAGAGCAACCTGAGAAGACTCTGCTGTCACACAAGGAACCTGGAATAACAAAACCCAGGCAGAGCAAATGCAGAGTTTCTGCCTTTGTTTGAAGTGCTGAAGAAGTGCAGGTCAGAGCTATAAACAGGGAAGGGAGGAAGGATAAAACATTTCTGTCATTCCTTAAGGAGCCATTGCTACTCTGAAAAGCTTGAGAAACTTGAAAGCTCTGTGCAATTTTTCTTTTGTCTAAGCATATGGGCTCTTACTATGTGGGCCAAAGGCCTTTCATATCCAACAGCAAAATATGAATCCTGTGGGATTAGCAGTTTTGTTCAGATAGTACTTTTACCTTTTCCCTCCCTTTTCTAATTCATGGTAGTCTGCTTTACAAAACACTATCACAAACACACTGGACATGCCACAGACTCTGATGAACCCTGTTCATACAGAGCAAAACTTCTTAACCAGGTTTCCAGGCCGCAGACCAATACTTCCTAAGCTTCCCCACTGCCATGTTTTGCCACTCTCAAACTCACAGAGCCTTCATGTGAAGGTAGCTAAATGCAATGAAAAGGAAAATTTAATTTTATTTTTTTAAGTGCCTGTTTTCAAACAATTGAATTACTCGCCTCTACAACAGTCATACAGTGGTCTTTTTCTCTCCCTGTTTCCCTACATTAATGCATCCTCTCCCCACTGAGGCACAGAGATCACAAGGTTCTTTAATAACCAGGATTCCTGGGGAACATCGGTCCATCTCAGCAGCTGAGTTTACCTTCACTACCCATTGCCCCGGGGAAACGAACACCACCACAAAGTCTGGGAATTAGGCCCTGTCTTAGGAACTAAGCAGAGGCTTGGAAGCTGGCTGCCCTGAAAGTCTGGTCTTTTGGATAGCAGGATAGCGCTTACATAGTTGATCTTCCAGTGTTGCAAATAAAATTGTGCTCTCCTGAATGAATTGCTGAGTCAGTGCACCAGTGATTGGAACTCAGTCAAAGTCAAATGAAATTTCTTGCCAGCAACAGGCAAAGTCATGAATAAATATGTTTGCACAATGTGGTATTCCATCCTTTTCATAATCTCCCCCAAAACCTGATATACTTGGAAAAATTTGGAGAAAAAAAGCTCTAGCTTTTATACAATCAAAGCAATATGCCAAAACACTTTCAGTTTGAACCTTTCTCAATTACAGTTGTGGAGTATTTCATGGAAAGAAGTCCCTAATAAGCTGGGCCAGACAATTTCGGTTTATAAAGGTCAATGCCATCACCTTGAATCCTACCCAAGAGACCACTGGGAATTGCTGCGGTTTGTGGCACATTGGTGTTAAATGTTCCCTGCCTTTGATAAGTGGGATAGTTCGCACTTTTAAATTCCCTCCAGGAATAACTACAAGTAGAATGCATTGCCATTGTCTGATCTCGTAACATGGATAAGCAGAAGAGGATGCGTGCCTGAAACAAAAGGTTATGCACACATGAAAAAGCACAGGGATAAAAATACAATTTTCAGCACAAATACTTTCTCAGGCATTCGGTTTCTCAGACACTACAGGTCTAACCTAGATGACTGCAGACCCCTCACGTCCTGAAAATCTGATGATAGATAATATACTACTGATTAATAATGCAGATAAAGTTCTAGAGATTCTGTGTACACCATGGTAATCTCACTGAAGGTTTGTTGTTTATGAATTGGGTTGTTTGTTCACATGGAATTAACCATAATAGGGACATTGAGAGGCGCACCTTCTCCACACTGCAGACGCTGTAATCCTATCTCCTAACTGACCTCTGCAGTCTCCCTGTGTTCATTTGAATGAGTGAAACACAGTGAAGCTTTGAGCTGACCTCTCCACAGAGACCTTCGAATGGATAAATCTACTGACCTTTGAGCTTTTGGAGTATAAAAAAGCAACAAAGCCACTTCAAAGCAAGTTCCAACTAG
Organism: Margarornis squamiger; assembly: GCA_035222235.1. NCBI lineage: Eukaryota > Metazoa > Chordata > Aves > Passeriformes > Furnariidae > Margarornis > Margarornis squamiger. Next base: position 126,988,914 of record JAWWTY010000077.1, read on the forward strand.
TACTACAAAGAACCACTGGCTTGTCAGAAATAGTTTTAGATCATCTAAGTCTGACATTTCCAGTAAAAAAATATGTTGGACATGCTTTACCTATCTTTCCACTCAATGTTATGCAGAGCTCCCTGACTGACAATACAGATGCAGTTTTTGATTCCTGTCCGGACATGTAACTCCACGATAATCTCTATCCTCTGTCTCAGAAAACAGATCTATTGACAACAGCTATTTAGACTGTAACTATCAACATTCAGCAATGTGAGCAGAGGCCTCACCAGACCCTCTGTGGGTCCACTTGTCTCCCTACTTCTAGGGACTGTAGCAACTCCCAGCATCAACACAAAAGCTGTGACATGAAACCATCTAGGAAGAGTCAAAATCCAGACTTCACATCAAGATGTTGCTGCCTCTCCCTGAGGAGGTATGTGTGGTGTCCAAATGCAAAGGATGAAGCCATTCAAATGGTAAAGTGGAGTATTCACAGCAGGAAGAACTCAGTTTCATTTGTGCTGGTGTCAGACCTTACAATCTAATCTATTTTTATTTTTTTCAAAAAAAATTTTGTGCTGCATTTGAATTTGCCAACATGCTAATTGGTCATTTCCCCACATACATCCCAATTTTCCCCACACATCCTTAATCTAAGACTTCACAGCTTTGTTATTTCTTAGATAGTCACGCTTTGCCATGAGCATAAGATGTTCAAGCCAAGAATTTTAGTTTCTTTCCTCCTGTGGCATCATTTGTGAATCATCTATAAAGCAGCATGACAGCTGAGCAAAATCAGGGCAAAAGACCTTTAAAAGCCCTTGTGTCAACAGTAAGGGAGAAAAGATCTCCATAATTATCCACCAGGTTTTCCACAGAGAAACTGATGACCACCCACTCTCCTTCAGATTTCTCAGGGTACCAGGTTTTTAGGGCACTTACACCTTTGCTGGATGTTATACAGACAGTGAGGTACCAGATTTGATGGAAACAAAGGAATTACATTTATCCCAGGATAACAACTGTATCAGAAAACTACTAATATGGTTAATAATGTACTAAGATTGTCATGCTACCATACCATGTGAAAATCTCTAATACTGCAAGAATCTCAGGAATTCTCAGTATGAAATCAGCATGATCAAACAGCTGTTTCTCATGACACTTCAAGTAAGCCTGGTATCATCTGGGCATTTAGTTGTTTCACATTGGCTAGGGATTGAATATACAATTTTTCACTTAATTATTACTTGCATGCTTCAATAAACTTTTTTTCATGGGCTTATATGAACTGATACTTATATAAGTGACACTGATTTGTATGTGACTGTCAGGTGCTAAATAAGATGAATAAAACTCCTTTTTCTTTTCTCAGTTATAGAAAAAAAGTCCAGCTGTTGTCTGTCTTTTCTTACAATTGCTATCTGGTAAGTAATATGTGACAGTAGAGAAAACCTTCAAAAACACGTGCAAACTTTATTCACATAACAAAATTACTCATATTCAATGTTTTCATAGGTATTTTACCAAAGCCCCCACAAATCCTTATATTTAACATAAATACTTACATTTAGACACTTTTCTCTGCCCATCCCTCTAAGGTGATGTTAGATTGAGTTGTCCATTAAAAATACACCACACCTTCACACAGAGTGGAATTGACATCCAGTTGCAAGAAGGATGTTAGCTTGGCTAAGTGAAGCTGAGAATCTTCAAGACAAATCTATTGCTCTGGGTGTAGAATTCAAGATTATTCCTGTGATAGGTAGTAATATCTTCTGGAAACTTGGCCATACTTTGTACAGTTATGAAGGAAAAAAAATCAAAGAAATTGGGGAAAGCAAGAGTTAAAGCCACTGGGAATAGCCTACTAAATGGAGAAAAATTAAAGAGTGATACAATTCTTAATCAGAAGGGTAGAACAGAGAGAGGGAGAGAAGATGGAGTTAGAGAAACTGGAGATACCACTAAATAGGTAAGTGAGGAATCCATCAAGAGTTATAAGGCTATTGACCTGGAGAGGCCCATATGGCTTTGAAAGTACCTTAACAAAGGTACATTAATGAAAGTACATTAATAGTGGTCAAAAGAAAGCATAAGAAGCTCTCATAACTTTTTTTTGAGTTAAAACCAAAGTTCAGTGTTCATTTCCTATGGTTTCCCTGTACAGTAAATATTAGTTAGGTATTTTCAGAAACACTTTTCATGGACCAGGAAACACATCTTTACTCTCGTGCTTGCCTACGAACATGAGCCTGTGCATTCCTGAACAGATAATGCCTTGTTAGGTCAGCACCATTTTGATTTCCATACTTTGAGTCAAACTGCACTCCTGCATCTGTCACAAATGCCTGAGCAAATCAGTGGTAAAATGATGTGTCCTATTATCCACTCCCTAAGTCACTTAATCACAGCAAGCATGATGCCACTGGATAGGTGTCTCAAGACACACTCTGCACATCTTTAAGATGTGATACATAAAAGGTTTTCAAAAGAGACTGCCCGTAGTTTGTTTAGACACCAAGAAATAGCACTTGTTCAACAAAACCAGACCATTATAGCTGGTCTTACACTGTAAAACAAGCAGCAAACTTGTCATCTATAGGCATGCTTATGTCCATGTATCCAGGTAAGAAGCCTGTAAAAGCTGCACTGAAAATTAAAAATCAGTTAAAACCATAGCTGGTAAAATAAAATGCTGAGGAAACACTGACTAACCTAAGCTTATGATGAACTATATTCAGGGCTAATGCAATTTCTCCATGAAGTGCTGTGTAACCTTAACTGAGACACAAGACTCACACAGAATGAGGGAGATAAGGCAAGAAACTGGATAAATATTCAAGTAATGCTTCTGGAAGGTGTTGGTTTTAAAGGGGCAGTATGAAACCAGATGAAAATATAGAAAGTGCTGGAAACATGAAAAACATTAGGGAGAGAAACAGAAGAGCACCAAGCAACCAAAGCAGAGAGCAGAAGTATGGGATGATGAGGGGATGTTTTGATTTTTATTGAAATTTAAAGACCCACAAATAATGATGGGCTGCATTTCAGGTGGCTCCTTGTGCTGAAGGAGACTGAGGTGGACATGGATCACTGTAACTGTCATCCCTGAGTCCTCAAAGTGAAATCTGGCTTGTTTCTGCTTTCCTACTCACAGAATTTTTCTTTCTCTTGGTCCTCAGGTTGGTTTTTCACCAGGTTATCTTCCTCAATACTCCAGACACAAAGCAAAGCTTCTGAGTCAAGGGAGGTAAAACGTGAAGGTATTGTCTGTTCCGCCTATTCAGCAAATTGATCACTACATCTACTATCCCAACTTCTTGTTTCCTTTCCTAGGAGCTGTAAGGCCTCACTGGAATTAAACCCTTGTAATATTGTAAGCAATGCAACAGCAGTTCAAAAAGCAGATGGAACATATAACATTTATAAAAGTTATTACAGGCATTCCCACATCCCTCACAGAGGGAATCAAAGAAAGAGTTGAAGGAGAAGGAGACTAAGCAGCATGGATAAACAACACATCCTTAGATCATTGAAATGGCAGCGAGGATATAAAAAGGTAGCAGATGGATGTTTATTCTACCCTCTAACAGCAACATGCAGCCAGACTAAGGCTGCACTATTTCTTGGCATTCTGGCCAAGGATTTGCACCTCTGCACAGCAGAGGATGGCATCAGCATGGGTGTAGGCAGAAGAACTTGCCATTTCTCAAAAATCAGGGTTAGCCTTGGCATTAATTAAGACATCAGGCTCTGCTATCATCCTCCATCCTTATTACTATCCTTGGATTCTAGGCTATATTTAAAATCATGCCATTTCAGAATTCTTTATGAATAAATATGAATGTCAAGACCTGTGTGCATCTCTTATGCACACAAGACAGTAGAGTACATCACGTACACACCCACAGAATCTTATTAAATTTCTCTGAGACACATAATCCTGTGAACCTCGTTCTGTAAACACAGGCAGCAGTTGTACTTAATTTCTTTCCTCTATCCTCCACTATCTCCCCCCAACTATCTTCTCCCTCCTAGTCACTAATTGAGAACTGAGCAGAAACTAAGCACACATATAAGTATGTTGATAGGGTACCTGAAGATATGTGTTAGGTAAAGGAGAAAATCTTGATCAGAGAGTAAATATAGTGCACTGAACACTTGCCAGTTATGTAAAGGTATCTGAGTGTTAAAAGTGAATGCAGAAGACTGAAAGCACAGTAAGAGGCCCTATTTGGGTTGAGTGTTTTCTATTTTTAAGAATTTTTAAAATAATTATTTTATTTATAATTATTTTATCAGTGGCATTAAAATAAAATGGCTAAGTATTCATTTTGATTAATCACCCTTCACAGTTGACCTGCCAACAACCATATCACCAGTGGGGGACAAATCTGCCCTTGGAGGATTCCCAGTGGGAGGTGCAGTGTAACCCAGAGCAACCTGTGCAACCCCACAGGTGAACTGGGTCTACCCAGGCAGAGGAGCACTCAGAGATTGAAAAGAAAAGTAAATTTTGCAATTGCCATTCTTGTCTTGATCATTTACGTTGGTGTTCATATTGCACAGGGAAGACTGGTACCATAAATGTGGTTCATGGAAGAAAGGCTGCAGCAGCCCAGCTCGGAGTCCCCAGCGCAGATGCACCACCCTCTGAGAGATTAGGTCTCAAGTCTTTGGTGGCGAGTGAGAAAACCTTCAAAGTCAGAGCATCCTGCCATGGTTGACAGATACTGAGTAAACAGAGTAAAAAAAAATTAGCAGACTAAGCTTGTTTTATTATCAGCTCAAACCTGATACATGACAGGGATTTAGCCCAAGTTTATCTAGGCATTCAGGACATGTTTGAACTTAAGGACAGGCATTGTCCTGTCACAACAAGGGATACCATCACTCTTGAAGTAAGGTGAATGCCTCAATATCCCAGAGAATAGGGAAGGCAACCTCAACCTGCCCCTCTGTGGAAGCCACACTTGAATTTGCCACATTAATGAAAGTGTTCATTATAGTTATGTGCCGAACATGAACTTTACTCTTTTGATGGAGATGATTACAACTGAAACTATAACACCTCAGAAGCAGATCCTGAAATTGTGCAGCTCAAGCTGATAATTCTAATTGTTATTGATTAATAATGAATATGATGCCTCTGTACCCAAGAGGGATGGGAGAAAACAGCCCACATTTTTTCTGCCGGGATGTGTGCTCCACAATATTCAACTCCTCCAGCACATGGTTACAGGGTAAGGAAAATCAAAATATATTCTTTTTATTAGTTAGCAGTAATGACCTTTTATTTTTGATTATTTGTGCATTAACAGTGTGGAATGGAGATGTGCGATGTAAGGAAGTTATTCTTTGCTAATTTGCAGCTTTTAAAATACACAGCACACTATCTATTATGTATCATGCATTACAATTACAACAACAGTTTAATTAATCACCAGCACCCTGTTTTGTATCAGTCTGCTGCTGAATTCTGGGTAATGGCGTTGTTTACCATTTAGCAAGTAGCAACATTTCACTCTGTTTCACTACATTAAACTGCTCAAATAAAGCAAACGGATATTGGAAAGAGTTGGCCATCTGCCTTTATTTTCTTTTACTTTTGTTAAGGAAAGGGAAAAAAATAAACCCCACCACAGCCTCTGAAAGGAGAAAGAGCACAGCCATGAAACTGATAGTGACAAAAAACACCCTTTTTTATCAGGTCAAAATCTCATCTAAATGCAGTTCTGATGAATGGTAAAAAGCTTGCTTTGTGGATTTGGAGTGGGTCTCAAGACCAGCAATGAAGTCTAATGATTATTTAATGGTGCCGCACTTGAAGCAGGATTATGTGAGACTCTCTTCCCCGTTAAGAGTTTGATGAATAGGTTTTGTGACAGCCATTTAGGAATAAACAAGAATTCATCAGTCTGCATAAGAAGAAGCCAGTTTATAGATTAAGTTTCTTGAGGTAATTCATGAGGTCAGTCCCATTTAGATGTAGACTATTAGGGCTCAGCTTTTGAGAGCGGCCATACAAGGGAGTTACTCCAAATGGACCTCGCTAATACAAAGCCCCCTTTCAGAGGGAAGCCTGAAATTTTTATGACCCTGCTGCTAGGAAGCACATCAACTTGTCACTGTGAAGATCTGCTGGGGCAAGACCTCATCACTCTATTAAAGAGCTCTGTGACCCTATTGATTTGAAGTATTTAAAGCAGGGGTGAAGTTCAAAGCAATTTCTTTTCTATACTATTACTCAGCCTCTCTATGTCTTGGCTCTAAAACATCTGCTGTCAGTTCCTCTCTGGTGTCTGACTCTGGAATCTGTCACTAGAGAACAGAGTAGTTTTATTTAGAATAAATTGGATTCCTTTTCAGTTTTCAGCATTTTGTATTGTGATCAATGGTTTACACTCCTTCATGTGCCAGGAGACTTAACTGCCACTGTACCCTTTCATGTCTCCTCATGACTCAGCCAGGGCTTGCTACTGAGGCTCTGTATTCAAATCTTTCCATTCTAACAGGTAAGCAGCCACCAGTTTTTGTAATTGGCCTATCAATAAAATAATAAACTTTTACTTCTGGGGAAAAAAACAAAAGGGGAATGGGGGGGAGAAAAAGGGGGAAAACGTCCCAGAATACCATACTGGAAACAAAACCTTAACAGGATCTTTTATGCTTATTTGCTCAGAGACAAAAAAAAAAAACCAAAATACAAAACAAACAAACAAACAAACAAAACCCCAACACTGGGTAAACAACTCCATTATTTTTAAATGTGAGCAAGTAAACCTTGTAGATGGTTCTAGGTGGTGCTTCTTCAGAACAGCGTAGGTTCCTCTACTTCTTCACACAAGCTGCAAACACCAGGGCACCTTTTCAACACAATAATGCATCAGGTCAGGTGTATTTATTACAGATGTGGTTTCTGACACCAAGGTAGCTATTAAAGGCTATAGAGAGCATAAGATAAATATTTTGTTTGATGATGTCAGACGAAATAATTGAGATAAAGGAATGAGCACTGGGATGGAAATGGTAATTAAATGGTTACAAAAATATTTAAGATAATGATGCATAGCAACAGAAAGAAATTAGGTAGGGTTTTCATTTGGAAGATAATTATGTACAGAATTGCATAGAGCAAACCTATCTGTTATCTTCATCAAGGGAACTAACTTCTGATGTTGTGAAAAATGCACTTTCTCTCAAGGGCTGCTTTGTCAAATAGCTATCATGTTCATATCCTACCTGTACTATTTAGACATATTTTATCACATGTTCTAACAAATTGCCTAATATAACTAAGATAAAGGGATATATTTTAGCAGACAGAAATGTATCCATCGTTTTTGGCTGATTTGTGTTGATTTACATTGCCTATGAGTCTGCCCCATAATATATGTTTTCATCATTTTATTGGTGCTGTCGTTTTACACAAAACTCCTTTTAAAACTGAATGTGTTTCTGGGGGGAATGAATTATGTGTATTGGAAGATGGTAACTACAAGGTTTATTCAGCAATATCTTTAAGAATCTAGAAGTCTGCAGACAGATGTACTTATTGCTTGTCAATCAAAATACATGTCCTTTGCAGCATTGTATTTTCTTTAGTCAGCAAGGAAATCATGTTATTGCTGTCTGAGGTCAACAGTAAATGCACCAGTAGAATTCCTGACTGAGAATTTTCAATAAAGGCAGCACGAAAGATGAGAAAGGAAGATAATAGTTTGTATTCTGCTTCTCTAAGGAAAGGGGTGATAAACAAAATTCTAAACCATTTTTTTAAAAAATGGAACTGGTAGGAGTCACTGGCAACAGAACACCATTACAAGCTGATATCATCTTGAGTTCATGATGCTGAATATGTTGGCATTTATGGCGCATTCTCCCAGGGCACATTTCAAAATGAAACTGAAACTTGATAGACCAACTGTACTCCATTAAAAAAATTATAAAAAGGCTTTATTTTTCCCCCCAGCCTAAGGAAATGGAGAGCTTCAAAACACTGGTTTCTGCCATATAAATCTGCATGTTGAAGGTCAGTCCAAAGGCAACAAATCAAAGCAGGTTTTTTTTCTCGTCTTTTATTTTAGATTATGAATGATGCAAGAATTTATAGAGCATGCAAATTTATTACCGTGTTAATAGGCCCCCCTGTTTATATCCGGCAACATATGTTATATCCAGAGTCACTAGGAAGCGGCAGCATTTTTAGGGATGGAGGGGGAGGCAATTAAAGAATTAGGTCTAATTACCGTGAAAAATCTCTGGAAGAAACATACAGATATCTTTTGCAAAAGAAACACAAAGCGAAGGCAGGGAAATATTCTTTAGCATGACCATAGTTGTAAACTGTAATTCTAATCCATGCATTCATAACCAAAAAGGCAAACACAATATGAACTCAATAGCTTTTCTTATGTAATTAAATGAACAGAAAGAGAGAAAGGATTCATGTCTGTGTAGAAATTTTCTCTCTCTTTGGATCTTCATGGGCATTTATTTTCTAACAGCTGAGCATGTACAGAACAAAAAACTCACTAAACGGCAACCCAGCATCTTGTTTTATATCAGCTGCAGCCCCAGAATGGTGGGAGACCCATTTGGCAGTCACTGGTAAAGGGACAAGAGAAGAAAAGTAGAAATGGCTGCAAGAGAGGGTGACTGTGCTTCAACAAGGGAGTCCTAAAGAACCTAAAGTCTAAAGGCACCTCTAAGAATTCCAGGCTGCACAACAGCAATTTGATAGAAAATATTGAAAATGTCTCATTTAAAGTGTTTCTTGTAGACACGTAAAACGGGACTTGTAAAGTGTTTACCATTTGGGAAACAGAGAGGCAAATTAGTCAAAATTTGTGAATCTCACAAGTGGAAAAAAAAAAAAAGTGCTTGGGGAAAATGTAGATACATGTCCCACCCCCTTATGATTCTGCTCTTCTGTATGAGCCAGGCTTGCAGTTGAACTTGCCTCCACCAGGTATTCTCCTGAAAATGAGGTAAGTTATTAGGTGCTACCAGAAATGCAGTCAGAGTACAAGCACAGGGCAGCCAAAGGGCTGGATGGACAAGGCATCACAGTGAAATTTTTTCATAAACAAAATCCTAAGTGATTCAGTTTTCTTGGGGAAAAAATGCAACAGCTTTTCATGAGGAAACATTATGACCAGCACTACAATTTTCTGTTCTTATTACAAGATGGAGATGTGATGCAGGAAGCAGATTAAATTCAGAATGTAAGACCAAGTACAGATATTGGGGTTTTAGCATCAGCTGCTGTGACCAGAGAGCCGGCCACTGGAAGATGCTTGCTGTAATGGAAAAAAATATATGGGGAGAACAGGCCCAGACTTTGCTAAAAGTATTCACTAATTCAATAACTCTCTAAATACAGAAATCACTGTTTGAATTTAACTTTGGTAAAGGTATGTATGACAGTGAGAGTCTATGAGGGAAGAATGTTTCCATGAATGGTTAGGTATATCTTCCAGAGGAAGATCCTGAACTCACCTTGATGGGCAGGTAGGTAACAGGTACATCAGCCTCACTTCAGCAAGGACTAAACATGTTAGAACAAATTCATGGGCTCAGATTCTTAAGTTGTTTTATATCCTAAATATTGATCTCCTTTATCTGTGTGTTGCCATATCCATCTTTGTCTTTAATCATTCTTCCTCTACAGGTGTGTTATCATTTTTCCAATGCCTGTGTATTATGAGCTTTGCCACCAACAGAGATAATATCTCCCTATTCAAGGTTGTTCAGTGTGAATCCTTCCCATCCTGAAGTATTATTAATCATGTTGTCATCACTTAAATAAATAATAATAAGCAACAATTATTTTTATTTTCACAAAGCCACTAAAATAATAAAAAGAAAATCTGATATTAATTATTAATAAATATGAAGGGGTTGTGTTTTGCTGAGATTTAATTTCTATTTTTTGTCTGTATTACAGTGTCATCTAGAGGTGTTGGATAAGATGAGGGTATCTCTGTTTTAGGTACTGCAGAAATTCCAGGTTAAATGACCTAGCAAGTCAAAGAAGAAGGTATGAAGCGGAGGGGAACAGCCAAGACTAGAAATCAGACCTTCCGCCCCTGTTTGGCTCCTATGGTCACTCAGAAGTGTGGCTCAGCAAGAAGAAGGCTTGTACAGACTTACTCCACCCTGTCTTTCCCGCTGTTCATCTGTGTCAGTCGGGCTGCGGCACAGATGATGCAAACCTGTCCCCAGCCCAACCAGAGCATTAAGCAGCCACACTGCCAACAGCCCTGTGGCACTTCTCCCATGTTTCCAATATGGGCTTGTCTTGTCCTTGTTTTAAAGATGTCTCTTCCCTCCCTTGCTCCTCTCATTTCAGGAACTGAGCTATAAGGTGGAGAAGACACACCTTCCCTTAGCATAGACAAACTAATTTTCCATCTAGTTTCTTACAGACATGAAGTTTTTGCAGCTGCCATATGTCAGTCTGTACCTGTTGCTGTATGTGTTTTCTTCCTTTGCTTTGTTACCAATTTCTAAACCCATTTGCCACATTCAGCTCCATCTGGCAGGGAAACTGACATTTCAAGACATTTCTATGAGACTTCTGAAGAAGAAACATCACCCTAACTTTACTCAGGAGGCAGAAGGCAGCTGAGAATGTACCTTCTCCTCAGGATCTGCCAAGGGACACGTGTCTTGCCCAGCCCAATGTGTAAGGGACAAACAAATGAGATGAAAGTGAGGAATGCAGGACACTAGAGTGGTGGAGCATTTAGGAGGTACAAATTTCTAGGCAACCATCTCCTTCAGTCCTGCAACTCAGAGGGTGATTTATAGTATGGGGGATCTGTATGCTTTGTATCTTATGCCCAAATACAACTGGGTATCTTAAAAGTCAGTGCTTGCAAAAAGACACAAATGAAAATAGAGAGGAGATGCAGCCTCTGTACTCCTGAAATAGCTCTTGCAGTGGTCCATCCACTACAGAAGTAGAAGATGATGCAGAACCAGTGTCTTCAGACAGTTCCTCAGCAGCAAGAAGCAGGGTCTGAGAACAGAAAAGTGACTTTAGCCTTTGCTGAAGTCCAGCCTGAGTGTGATGTAGAGGCCAGAGCCCAGGTTCTGCAGTCTTAATCAGATAGGGAAAAGGTGTGGAGCACAGTCAGTTCCCCTGGTGTCAGCCAAGAGTTCTTCAAGGTGTCCCCATGTAACCTAAGCCTGTGGGCCTCATCTAGCAACCTAAACATCTAGGGCTGTAATAACTGATGAATCCAGGAACGTTTATTTCTCTTTGATGCTGAAAACACTTGAATGATACAGAAAATGCACAAACACCTGCTTAGAAACCTGGCCTCCTTCTCCCACAGTGGTGGAAATGTCACTGTTTCAGATTTGCCCCATCTGTGGTTCCTGTGGTTTGAAAGCACTGGTGCATCTGTGGAAGGAGAGCAAGCTGCTGCAGTGCTTGATCTTGTGCATTGATCTCCCAGCAGAAATGAGCCAACATGATGCAGACATGTACGGAGTTGGACTCTGTGCTCTGTGATCAACAATAGGTTAATTGGCAAAAAAAGGTCTGGGTTGTCTGGGCTGGATTTGTGCCACAGAAGTCCCAGGCCAGCCTGCACTGCCAGGATTTGCAGGTGATTTGCACTTCAGAACTGCTGTTTCCAAATACAAGAGCAAGGTGGCACAATCCTTCCCCATTTTTGGCGAGTTGCTGGAATGTTTGCACCATACACATTATCTTACTGAAAGAGAGGCTGGAAATGCACTGGCATGGCAATACAGATTAAAATGTTATCATTTTTACTGCACAGCATTTCATGGTGCAGTCAGAGGGCATTTCTATGGGTAATAGACAGGGAAGTCAGAGCCAGTCTGAGAAGGAGAGCAGCAGAGACAAATCTTTGAGATGATTTGTGGTAGCATTTGCAAACAAGGCAAATGAATGGCCCACAGATGGACAAAAGTCCTAACAATGTACCTTAACATTTTTCTCTTCACAGTATTTTCATAAGATGAGAAAATTGAAGGCAAGATAAAGACTTCTCTGTTCTGTACAGTAAGAGTAATATATTGAACAGTGATTATATAAAGTGATAAATTCTGTTCTCAGTAAGTGAAATTCAATACTATTGGTTATTCAGCAAAATCTCCTCAAATTGAATCCTAATATAAACCTTAAAACTGTACACTTACTGGCATGACAGTGTGCAATGCCTCACTTTTCCTGAAGTGTTATGGTGAGTACTATTTATTTGCAACAAGCATTATCACTACATACAGCTCCACTTCACTTATGTAAGACATAATAAATACTGACTAAATCAAATATATATTCACAGATTTGGGTGGACAAACTTGTTATTTTAGGAAGACCAGAAAGTAACTGAATTGTCTTTCACTTGATGGAATATGGTTTGTTGAGCAAGAAGGAAACTGCCTCCTGAGCAGTTATTGCCACAGCCAGACACTTTTCTAGCCTGAGAAAACTGTGTGTAGCAGTCAGTTACATGGCTAAAATTTTCATTTTGAGTGAGGATATGTATCAGAGTTTTCAGTGATAACATGAATATTAATTGTTGGATTGAACTCCATCTTTTTATTTTTACTGATATTTATATTGCTCTACTCCTTCAGCTCTTCTAGCTTCTCAGCTCCATCCCATTCCCTTGATTTCTGTGCCTAAAACCACAGCAACACTCTACTGAAGCTATACAATGCACTGCACACAGTCCCTCCACACCGTACTGCATCAATTTCTTATTGGGGAAAATCTTACAAGTAAGATGGAGTGACTTTCCCTCTCCTTTCTTCCTCTTCTTTTACTTTCACAATATAAGCAGGCTCCTCTCTTACCTGCAGTTCTTCAAACCATCCTTGCTGGAATAACAGCACCTCCTCACCTGCTCTTCATTACATCTTGAAAAATTTTTTCCAAACCACTCTTATCCTCTTTGTTAGTCACCTTTGTCACTGAAACCTTTTCCAGAATAATGTGTCCACACTTGTAAATTACCCAGAAGTGCATGTTCTTCTTCAGTTCAGTGGGGCCTGAGCTGGGAAGGCCTGCCAGCAGACATAGTGAAGATTTGAACCACTGGCACATAGTGGCCTTAAAGGTCTTAAAATCTTTCTTTAACTTCCTCAGATCTGCTCATACAACATATTCCTGAGAAACTCTGTGTTATTTTCCTTACAGGTTTCAGAGTAGCAGAGGCAGGTGATGAGTCACATTCAGGCCACTTTTTCTTCTCTTTTTCCTCCAAACTCACTCATTTTTCTCTGCCTTTCTATTCAGAGCTCCTACCATCTGTGCAAATTATAGTCCTGGCTGTAATTTCTACACGTTTCTGTGATGCATCCTTGTAAGGAGTCATGATTAAGGAAGACAAAACATAGATTTTCATTTCTCCTGTCCCAAATCTTCCTCATAGCTTTCTCTCTCTATCCCATCAGTCATTCACATGCATAATCCAGTTATTCTGTTTGTCTTAGCTTTCCTGAGCTGTATTTCCTGGGCTATATTTAAGGCCTCCAGAGTCTCACTGTAGAGCATCCTTCAGACAGAGCTGTAGCAATCCCAACAAATTTCTAAAGCTGTTGCCCAGATCATGATAAAGCTTTTGGTATTTTCACTGAACTAGAGAAATGTAATATTATATTAAGCCAAAATGTTTCTGCGATATTATCTTCTCATCCCAGTGTCCTTAAAACATCACCTCTGTCTCTGCATCTCCCCTTCTGATTGCCAGGTAATACCAGCCTGCAATGCACTTACTAGGGTATCAAATAGGATCCTCCAAACCTTTTATGATGCCAGAGCTGGGGGTTTTTGGGACGCAGGGAATTGTGAGGGTTATCTCTCTAGTAAGCACCAGATATGTACATATTTTCTTTAAAAATGTTACCTTGTAATGTTTCTACCAAAACTCCTTACCATAAGAAGGTACTGGGGCTAAACTCATGTTAATTACCTTCATTATATTTTTAAGGACTTAACTGCAAAATGTGGATCCTTAAAAATTTTCCCTTAACCCTAGAAGACCCAGAATTTCCCATAATTTTGAGTTTGCTCCATAAAGGTATTTCATAGGTTCCTGGGGAAGTTTCCTCCACTGGGCATACACAGACTACGTATTATCAGAGCAGACCTGACCAGAGCAGGGTGTGCTTCATGCCAGAGTCCATTGGGATGCTCCTGCCTGTCAGACCTACAAAGCCTGAAGTGCTGTGACCATCATAAAGATAAACTAAAAAGAGAAGCTGGTGGTAATTCACTTTCTTTGAACCAAAAAGCACAATGAACTTGGGATACAGAAGACCTAGGGTCAAAGCTGCAGTTCACCTAAGATAATCTAGGTAAGCTAACTTTTTTTCTGTAAGAGTAGAAACTTTGTTCATCTGGGACCTAATGGATATTTAGTAGGGTCATGCAGGTAAAACAGTTTTAACAGAAAAAGCTAAGAAAGTGTCACTATGAGTTACTGTATGGCTTAGCAATTCAAGAGGTGTCTGATGCTATAAGCCTGGAAAAGGAGTACAAATATAGATCCCTAACAATTCCGGTGATGCTGGAAGTAGCTGGTGATTTCCAAACTAACTTTTTCATCACATCAGCAAATATGAAGTTCACCTGTGAAACCACATATTTCACTTTTATAGTGGTTTTAATAAAGAACTAATTTAAATTGCAGATCAGAACAGAAAGGTCAATGGGAGTGTATGCAGAGGTGTAGAAAGGAGAAATATTTAAATCCACATTAGTGTTGTAAGGCTAATAATAAAATGAAGGACTGCGGCAAAACCTCCCTAACAAGTAAGACACTAAGCTTAGAGGTACTGTTGCTGTTAGTGCCCTTTTTGCTCCTCTCTCTTAGATTCTCATTGCCAAACCTCTTTCTGCCCTCACAGAGGCTCTCTGGAGCAAAAAAAGACTTTCTTGTGGACCCACTGCTGATAGTGTAATTCCATTATCAAAGTAGACTCAATTCATTGCGTCCCGTTTCTGTGGGATAATAATTTCCAAAGTAATGCTCTGCTCAGAGCTGATTTTCTTATACTCATGACCAAGATTTTCATTCTTCATATCTGATCAGTTCTAATTGAACAGGGGGATGCAGGGAGAAGGTTTCTGTTGCCTGCCTGAATGAGTTTAACCTCTGAGTAGGTTTTTTTAAGGACAAACTCTTGCCATAGATGAGTTAGAAGTTCACATGCGTGCTATAGTCTTCATTTAAAGTGTTTGTCCTTTTTAGGCAAGAGCTTCTTCCACTAACATCATAGTCAAAAATATCTGCAGAAAAAATAAATACAAAAGAATTTCAGTGAAGCTATTTTTACAAAAGTTTAAAAAAAATATTGTGTTTTTCACTCTCCACTCTTGAAAGAGGACCTAATCAGGTTTCTGGTATTGTGATCAGTATTACACAGCTACAGCAGAAGCATCAAAAGCAGTGGCAGAGATGCACGCAGAAGAAGCACTGGTAACAGCAACAGACAAGCATCAGTGTTTAACACAGACCTTAATTTTAAAGTGGCTTTTATGTAGTGAGAAGGTGCATCTTATAGAGGCAGTGTCTTTACATAAACATTTTCAGTGTTTATTCAACATTCATTTCTGTAAGGGACATAATCATATCAGGGGGTTAAATATTGAACTTGCATACTAATAGCAATATATTTAATCAGTGATAAAATGTGGTTTTACACTTATTTTACTAGGATTCTTCTAACTTCTCTCTCTGCACCCTGATTCTCTTCTGAGCATCTTTGTTTCTACTACTACACTTCAAGCCACATCAGGCACATGCTTCTGAAGCAAGTTGCATTCACTTAATGCACTTGCTTTGCATTGCAGTGCTATCTTGAGTGATATGAATTGACTTGTTTATACATTAAACCAAGCCGTAAGATGAGCTCTAGAAGAGCATTTAATGCCATTAACAGGCTTTAAGTCTACATAGCCAGACTATTCCAGCACAAAACACCTGAAAGATGTGTATTGTGGACACAGGCTGAGTGTCATCAGTTTCCCTTCACAAGCCCTCTCCCTTTGGGCCACACTTGTTAGTGAGTGGAAAGAGCCCGAGAGAGTCAGATGCCTCTTGTGGGGGCAGAAACACAGAAGTAAAAAGACGAAATGAGATGAAACACATGGATGATGCCACATTCAGACTTATTTTCCCTGAAAACACTATGTACTATTTAAATTAATAGATATCTAATAGCCTTGAATACTGTTGATGAGGTTCCGTGATGTGCCTAGAGAAGACCACTGGTGCAAATAGCAGCGGGAGGACACACATATGCCCAGACCTCCCACTGCTGAGGATGTGCAGGTTAAGTCTCCTTAGGCATGCTGTGGAAAACAAGCCATTTGTAGGGTTTGGCCAATCCTTCCAAAATATTTTACAGGTATGTGTCAATGTTTCTCACTAGTTGTTTTGTATGCTCAGCTCTCTGTCCTGGGAAGTCTGAGTTTATTAGACATCCATTATAATTGACACATTGTTGAAGTAGGGGTGAATAGATGCATTAGACAGATGATTTTAATTGGCTTTCATCCAAAAGAATTAAAATAAAAAGACAGCTGAATTTCATTCACATTTTCAATTAGTAAAACTTCCTTTCATTATTATAATGCCTGCTGAAGCAGCAGCCACATCAGGGTGACAAATCCCGTTATCATGCTTTCTGCAATTGTCTTCCAAAAAGGCGTCTATTGAAAGCATTGTCTGAGCGTGTGTATAATGCTGACAATCAAGCTCCACTCAGAAAGTTGGGGGAGGGTGTCTGACTGTGATCTATACAGAAATGCATTTCTTTCCCGTGCTGCTGGTTCTTCAGTGCTGTGTGCTTGCGCTGGGGCAATGTGCTCTGACAGGCTATGCGTACTAACAAGATCAATCATTGAGCATTAGTGGAATTCTCATGCTTTCCACCTATTTTTCTTCCCTTTCTTTATTGAGCGTGATCCTCTGCAGGTGTTATTTGTTTGTCAGGCTGTTACACAGCAAATGTGGAAATAATTTTTTTTTAGGGAGTAGATAACAGCTGAACTCATATTGCAGACAATGGTTTCACACTGAAGTACTAATCAACGAGAATGTGAAAATAATTCTTTAGGCATGAGAGGAAGAAATAAATGGCTTCTTGGAGCTGGGGAGAAAACAAAGGGGCATTAGGGGGCTGATTTTTTTAAATCCTTTTTGAGTGGCTAACGAACCTAATGCACTTGTACTGGCATCCCAGATTCTTAGCTTAGCCAACTCACCCTACTTAAACCAGATAAAATTATATTATTTGCTTGTTCCATATGTGACACTGAAGAGCAATTTGTGAAATAACCAAGAAAATCAGTTCATCTGGGGCTGGTGTTATCCAGTTTCCTTTTACTGAGTTATATGGCAAGAGCCAAATGTATTGCCTTAGGCTTGTTTTCCTTTTATTTATTTAACTATTTACTTATTGAATAGTTCCAACTTACTTACATCATTTCCTACATCATCTACCTTTTGATGTCAATGTTCTCTTATATCATCCCCCCTGAAACTATGCATATGCATCACAACTGTCACCCTAGAAGATGATGTTCAGTTTTCCACATACAGAACACAGAATCCATTAATTTCAAATATCCTAACAAGATATAGCTGGTCAATGCCAGAAATCCAGTAAACAGACTGAAAACTTCTCATTCTGATGCCAGAGGATTTCTGCAAATCACAGCCCTTTCACAGATGAGGAGCATTAACATCTCTGTTGAAGTTGTTTTTATCTTTATATAAGGGTCTCAAAGCTCTAATATTTTGAAATTGTTTTATTCACGGATTCTTCAGGATTTTGGATGTCACTGCCTCTTCAGTTTTGTCTGCATAAAGTCAGGCAGTTAGAATGTCACAGGTAGTACCTGTGAATTCACTCTGCCATAAACTGTACCAATTTCAGTTACAGCATGAACGTGGGGGATCTCAGTGATGCTTTATGGACAGTTAGAGAAAATTACATGCATCAGTTTAAAAGATTGGTCCTAAATTGTACTTTTTTCAGAAACGTATCCTCTGCCCATGCTTCAAAAGCCCCTAGGGACAGCTGAGCTGCTCACTACTCTCCTGTAAAAGAACAGTCATAGAGAGCTCAGGCAGAGACACCTCAGTGGAGGAAGGAAGGGAGGCTGCAGAGAAAGCCAGCAAGTTGAGACCTTTCTTTCAATTATCTGCCTCCTCTGCCATTGTGCAGTTCCCGGTGTCAACATCCATGTTCCCCTAGTTATTATTATTATTGTATACATTTTCATAGCACTAATTCCCAGAACAGCTGTGAGACTTTTTAGTACACATCCCATTCTCCTTTGCAACACCTTCTTTGAAAAGATGAGCACCAAGCAAAACAGAGAAATTCTAATTATCCTCCATCGTGAAAAGCCAGAAGATTGGTAGAAAGAGTGACACCTTGCAAGGGTGACAAGAACCAGACTTGGTTCGACCTCCCTCAGAAAAGCAGGTCCATTTCTGTCAGTTCCCATCAGACTTCTGTACAGGCATATCAGGTCAACACTCCTGAGTCCCTCAGAGATAAAGGACCGTGCAGCAGGCTCCTGTTATCCTGAGTGATGCACAGGAGTACTTCCCTGGGAAGACTCCTTCCACTGATGTTTCTGATCAGCAAGTTTGCTGTCACCTAATTTATACAGTTATACTGGGACATGTCATTAATTTTCATAAAGTATTGTGAGTTCTTCAGTCAGAAGATGCTAAATAAATGCAGTCATTGGTCAGAGAAATGAACTCCATGTTGTTTTCAAATTAATGCAGTTGGTACTTTTTATTTACTTGGATTTTTTGCTCTTTGTCTCATGTGCCTGTGAAAGTCCAACACAACTGGGCCCCACCAGCCTGGGAGAGTTCCTCACTCCTGTCCCTACGAGTTTAGTCTTCCACTTTTTCATCAGGCTGGTCACCTCTAAAGGATTAATTAAGCATTATTTTAATATCTGTCAGCATTTATGTTAAATAAAACCAAGACAATTTTGCTCTTGGTCCAGTTTCTGGTAAGGAAGAAAATGTGTTTATTTTTTAATGATGCACTGAAGCTCCTGAAGTTGCTGTAAAGCATTCTGTATAAAGTGTGAAATATAAAAAACCAAAAGAAAAAAACAAAACCTAAAACTAAAGCCACTAAGGAATAATGATGAAAAGGGAAGAATGCAAACCATTTCTCATTCTTCCTACTAGAGATGCATTTTATAGCTAATGCATTTAATGAGTCAACATTGTCTTATACCACCTGAAAGCTCGCTGAATTATTGAATATCTGTGGTATGGATTATATGGAAAAAAATAGTTTGAAATGGCTTTTTCCTCTGTGCAAATTTAATTTTATTTATATTCAGCTGCAGTTATTTTCAGAGGTTGTTATTAGATGAGTTCATCTTTCCTGTATATTTTAAAGAGCTAATGTGGTTTGGTAAAAAATAGACATTTTACAGAAGCTTTAGAAGCTCTGCAGTTTGAAAAACACCTGAGGAAAGCATAACTGAAAGAAAGACAAAAGAATAAATCAACAACAACAACATTTCTCTGAGACATATGTCTACTAATTTACCCTGAATAAAGCGTCTGTCATATACTGGGCTTTTTTTCAGATGGATAAATATTGACTTGGTTTGATTTTTTTTGTGTCCTCTAAATAAATAATAACAATCTGAATATTTAATTTTTTCCCTTGGGTAATAGAAGGGCATGCTGGTGGTGAACAGAGATGAAGAGGGAAACTGCTCCAGGCACAGGTATAGTGCATCCTTCACTGCAGACCTGTTTATTAGATTTTCAACTTCCAGTCCTGTGTGGTAGATTGATTTGGCAGAGATTAGATAGGAAGTAGAAAGGAAAGCTGTCTTGTTAACCATTTCCCATATGATGATTTAACATTGACTTGGCACTATTCTTTAGTGCCCTGCAAGCAGACAGTTTTCCAAAAGAAATGGTATCTGCAGCTTTCTGATAGCTCTGCTTTGCAGACATTTCTCTGAAAACTTGGCCATATTAGCAATATCATGCTTGTCAAACACAGCTTTGAGAAATATTATTTATAGGGCTGGCTGGTAAACAAATGCATTTTGTGAAAAACGTTTGAGTTTCAGAATGGTTTTGGTCCACATCAGAATTAAAATGAGAGCTGTCAAACTTTTTCGTTTTCTGTGGAGGGAAGTAAAGATCCTGGGGATTTGCCAATAACTGAATTGTCAGAATGCGCTCCTTGGACACATGGAAATGCCAAAACTCAGTCTGTGTTTCTTCTGAGTCTGCAAAATGCTCTTGATTCAGCAAAAAAAGAGACATTTTCTCATGAAAAAACACATCATCAACACTTTTGCTACCGTCTTCAGTCCTTAGCCATGTGGTAACTGTCCATCCCATCCAAACAGGTACTTCTGTGCTGTGTGCTGCAGTTTTCCACTGTTCCTGCCTGGCTAGTTAAACCTTTCATCTTTGTTCCTGCTAATTCACCTGATGCTTCTTAAGTGAATGAGAATTGCTAAATATTAAGATTTGCCACCACAATCAAATACATCCATCACCTTCCTTTTAACCATGCTGTCTTGCAGGGCTGTATGCTCCAAACTGCAAGTGCCTTGTGGTGGGCAAAGCAGAAGACTCTGGTTCTTGAGTGCAGCTCTCAAAAATCATAGCACATTCATTAACATGACTCCCATTCTACAAGAAGACATGGTTTCACTGGACCGCAGTCTAAATAAATGAAATTTGGAGCACAAAATCTGTATACATCTGATTACTAGGTCTTCATCTTTCAAGTCATGTTCTTGTCCTCTGTGATCAGATTCTGTAAAGAAATACTCATTTGCTTAGCTTTCATATTCATAAGTCAGTGAAGCTGCTCTCATCCATCAAGTTAGTCCAGTGCACTTTGCAGAATAAAGGCCTTATGTTATAAATTCCGTTCTAAAAACATCTTTCCTTTTGGGAAGTGATTGCATACTATAGAGATATTTCCCATTCTGAGAGCATGACACAGTGGAGCCTTAATTCCTCTGGTCATTACCACAGTGCGAATAACTGGCCAACAGCAGTGAAGACCCAGACTTGACATAATGACAAATTCATCTGCATAAAAAGTGATGACAGAAAGGGCACAGTCACAGCATAAGTTAAATATTAAAAGACCAAAACTTTCATTAACAGGAATTAATTTGCACGGTATTGCCAGGCCTACTGCACATGCTTACAAGTCCTGTAAATAAATATCATTGTCCTTCTGCTGCAGCTGGGAAGCTTGGTATACTTTAGGGATGAGCCTGTGGCAATGGGAAGCACTGGGAAGAGGTCCCACGTGCCCTGCTCCCCAACATGTGCTCTGAGCACCACAGCATGCTTCCTCACAACAGAGCGTGAAATGAGACTGTCAGCCAGCCTGGCATTGCAGGGTATGAAGGGAGATATCCTAGCTCAGGGCACGGTGACCAGTCAGCAGATATGTTAAAACAAACCACTAGAAATGGAGAAAAATGCATACTTCTTATGGCTGTATCTTATGTGCCATACTTAGAATCACAGAATCATAGAACAGTTTGTGTTGGAAGAGACCTTAAAGGTCCAACCCTCCAGCCACTGGCAAGGACATCTTCCACTGGACCACGTTGCTCAGCCTGGTCTTGCACACATTAAAATACCCTCTCTGAGCAAGGTGTTAAAATTCAATCTTTCAAGAAAATGCTTTCTTCAAAAGCATTAGGAAGACCTTGTGCATAACTTGTGAGGGGAAAACCTCATAGGACTCCTGTGGAGGGTAAGGACTTGGGAGGCACTGGGAGCCGCCCTTACCCCTTCAGCCCACTTCACAGCAGAGAAAGGAGCCACAGCAGAGGAAGGAGCTTCAAAATACACTCTCAAGGAGGCACATTCACTCCTGCAGCTTTCATAGCCTCACTGCCAGTCAGGACACTAGGACTATTGTCCCCAGAGGCCTCTCCAGTAGCAACACAGGGGTGAGAGGCAGAAGCGAGATCCAGGAGCTCTCAAGAGGCAGGAGTTGTGACCCCCTGCATTTGCTCCTACAGCTGCTGTTCGGCAACCTGAATCCCAGGAGAGCTTTGACTATCTAATCCATGAATTTCTGACCACATTGGCAGACCAACAGAGGCCTTGGTGGGTGCTCAGGGCTCACACACCGCACCCCCAAAAGCCTTCCTTGGGGGCTGGCAGCACTTGGTGTTCAGTTTGGCACTGCTGGCATGGAGCAGCTGGCAGGAACTCAGTGATGTGATTTAAAGCTTCTTTTAAACCATAGTGCAGTCATTAACTTTCCAAATGGGCACAAGCAAGTACTGGAGGGCTCATGTCACGTCTCCAGCTTATTTCCACAAAGCCACTGTGAAGATGATATATACAAAGTCTCAGGCTCACTGCACCTTATGGAGAGGTGTTTGGACTAAAGGCTCAAGTAAGGTCACCATGAGGTGCTGACTGATGAGCCATCTGTGCAGGCAACCCCTCAAAGTCTAATGGAACCTTTGGTCTGAAGACCTTAATCTGTTAAAGCACCTAAACTTATTCACAGATAGAAGTTCTAGACTAGAAATTCTCTCCAAAGGAATTATGTATTTCTGGAGCAGCGTTCACCTCTTTTTCTCTCTGGTTTAGCTGGTTTTCTTTGCTTTAGGTTGTGACTGCTTTTAATAATGTCTTACCTCATTCTCCTCATGACTGAACTTTAAATGGAGAGTGGCATGATATACATGACAGAATAAGCATGGTCCTACACCAAAACCACATGCTGAAGGAGGCTCTGAGTCATTCTGAGGTTTCCTAAAATTACACAGTGAAAAAAATCTGACATACAATTTTACACTACATTTGTATAATACTGCTGTTTTAGGAGAAACACAGTTAAAAATATTTTCGTACAAATAGTCCTCATTTAAGAAGTTATCTAATATTTTTAAATTAAGGAAACACTGCTTCACACATAAATATAGAAGTCCTGTTGAATATGATGTTGCACCCTCAGGACTCACATTTGTGCTACCAATGCTGTGTTGCCTGCCTTCCTCCTTTCCATCAACCAGCACAAACACCTTGGTGTGTGCGCACAAAGTCTGCTGCTCTGAGCCAGCCCTTGTTGCTTCTAAACTGCATCAGCTGGGGGACAGCCTAACACTGACCCGCCAGGCTGAAGCACCAAGGAAAGAAGGAGAGAGGAATTACCAACACAAGTCCATGAGATACTGAAAATGTCTGAATGGTGTCTCTTTCTTTTAAGACTATCCTGGATATAATTTAAGGCAGACAATAATTTCTAAATTCTGTGTAAACACACGAATCTGAATTTCTGAAGTCTTTATATTTTTGTTTGGTTTTTTAAATTATTGTTTCTCCTCATTTCGATTTGTTACTGTTCTTTCAACAAGAAAGCACCAAAATAGTTGCAGTGCTTTAAAAACACACAAAGGGATCGTCTTTGCTATAGTAGAAAATATGAACATTAATTCTGCATACATCACACTGCCCAAAATCTCATTGTGTCTGGGACAGACAAAGATCCACATTTCAAGCATAAATGACATCCCTTTTTGCATTCGTATAATAGGAGACTTACAATATTAAAAAAATAGTAGTTGTTACTAACAGGCACTATGGTCCACTATCTGGCAAGACTTTTAGGTCTTGCTGCCCTAAGGTGGTTTCAGTGGTGCTACTTCCCAAAAACTGAATGTGGGACAAGCTATTAGTCAGAAGTGGATTCAATTGATTCTTTATATAAATTGATGTATTAAATGCTGGAGTCATACTGAGTGAAGACACATTTCATTGCTGCTTTTGCCTTGTTTTTGTTGTTATCAGGATTAGTTTAAGCTAATGTTAAACTCTCTGCATTTCCCCTGGTTTCTTTATTGCCAGTTGATAATTTACTAAAGCATATTTGGTTGTGATATTCTTTTTTTCTAAAGAGCATGATGATGCTTTTTTATTAGCATAAGCACTCGAACTGTGTCCAAGGTCTAAAAGCAATTTATATAAATTGTAATCACTTGAGAATTTTATTCTGAAATTAAGGCTTTAAGAGTTTTGATTAATTCACTAATTTCAAGATTTCTACTTTAAATACTTGAACAGTGTGCATTCGCAATCGTTGTCATCCATGTTATATAGTGCATGTGACACTCATGAAATCTCAATACCAAAATTAATCCACAATTTAATCTAACACCAAGTAGCAGCAATGGTGATAGAAATTACCTGAGGTCCTACAGCATGCTAAGATGATTCTTAGTCTAAGATCCTGTAAAGATATCGTGAACTTAGCAGTCAACAACTTCAGTTTCACCCAAAAAGTAACTAAGTGCACCTGAAATTTACTCTGATCAGACAAACATTAACTTTACTATGCAGTATAGGTCCTCTATAAATCCAAGAAGTGGCACACAGTTCTGTTTCACTCTCTCCTTTGACCAGTACCAGTCAGCCAAAAGTTGGTGGAAGCTGTTTGGTATCACTACATGGCTACATGAGGACAGACACCATTATCTGACGGTACTTACCAGGTGCTTCTGTGTTTTCTGTTTCACCCTTGTCAGAGGCAGGTGTCCTTTCAGCCTCAGTTTCCAAAGGTCAGTGAATGTGATGTGAAATGCTGAGGGGTATCACAACCTGACTGATGTTTATCATTTTCAATTATTCCAACAGCATTCCTCACATGGATACTGCTCTGCAGCACAGTAAATTCAGTGCAAAAGGTCTACAGAGATATTCCATTATTGCTCAAGTATAACATGCAGCCCTACCATGTAAAAGAGAAATACGTGGAAGAAACCTCTCAAACACTACAGATGATCAAGGATGCCATGGATGCCAAATGAATACAAGCCACATAACATTCATGGATGACATGCTGTTAAAGATCAGTTTTGTGGCCAACAGATCAGGCAGAACTATGATGCCTCCTTCCACTTTTCTGCTGTGGGCTTTCCAGGTGTGCATCTCAGGGTTTATGTTTTGCCTGTCAGAGCACATCCCCATTTGCTGCATGTATGGCAAAGGGCCAGGGGTAGAGTTAAAACTCTGCCTCTACAATCTGTGATTTCAGGAGATACATTTGAAACAACACAAAGACCTCCAAAAGCACCCAAGAACAGAGGAAATAAAAGCTGTACAGCAGTAGTCATAAAAGACAGCATATGTGGTTTAACTGAATTTGTCTGGAGTCCAATTAAGCAATAAGACAAGATAGGGCGTGTCGTATTACTCGGCCATTAATGCAAGTCTCTGGAGCACCGTGAGGCACATGGCCAAAGTGCAAAGTGCATTAACAGCACGGTGATATGTGCTTTGTCACGTCCCATTGTTTTTAGGGTATGCTAATGTTTGTCCATGGAAAAGAAGGAAAAGAAAAGATCTGTGAAAAATTTGGAAACCAAAATCAAATTTTCATGTGAGTGTTAAGCAGAACGGAAGAGCTACACACTACACACCATAAATTTGGAGATGTGGGATGGAAGACTGTTGGCTTCCTGGAGCTTCTTGTTACACTTCAGACATCTCACTGATAACCAGACAGGGATCATTTTCCTAACTTCTGACCGAGTTCACCTGGCTTTTGAGTGAAACAGCCCTCATTTAAGAGGGAAAATCAAAGGCAAATTATAGTGCTGAAAAATTTATAGGGCTGAAAAAATAGGCGGAAATATGTTAAAGGGCATTTCAAAAAAATAAAATTTCTTAAATTTCCACATCCAGATAACACACTAGTAAGTGTTTTCAATTTTCTGGCCAAGAAAATCAGGGTATCAGCTGTCATTTTTTGTATGGGATACTGGAAAGACTTCAGAAGACTACTGGAAACCTCATCTTAGAGCAATAGCAAAATAATCCAGTTAGGGTGACATCAAAACTCAGGCAAATTAATGGACCAGCAAATGAAGGGTTCAATCAATACAGATTTAAATGATGATAATAAATAATTATGTCAATCAATATGGCTTCATGGAAAATACATCTTGTCAAATTCATTTAAACATATAAATTTCATAAAGATGAAATTACTATATACGTTGGTAAAAGTGCCTGTGTTGACTTAATATATTTAGTCTGAATCACTTCACCTTAGTACCACAAGAATATTCTGATTAAAAATTAGCATCATACAACATCAATATTTCAAATACTAAAGACATTAAAAACTGACTATATGACAACATTCAGAAAAACACTGTTAGTGGGCTTTTTTATCCAGTTTTGAGGGCCTGCAGTGGGATCCCAAAGGTGGTGAGTGTGATGATGTAGATCAATATTTTTATAAGTAAGTTGGGGGAAATAATAGAAAATTTTAGACAGGTAAATAAATGCGGCTGAGGAGAACAAATAAACAAACTATAGAATAAAACAAACTAGGACATTGGTTTAAAGTGAAAGAATTGAACATCATGTACTTTAATAAAGTCAGAGATACATAAAACTTCCAGAGAATGCCTTGAATGCCTGCACTCAGTCTTCCAGGTATGCACAGAAACATCTAAGCTGAGTGCCAAGTGAAAAGAAAAAAGAGAGAAATATCTAAGGCTGCAAGGCAGTCTCACTTTTTTGCTTGTACCTAGAGTCTATGACAAACTCGAACCTCCTTCCTGTCGACTCACCAGTTTCCCAAATTATGTAAGCAAGTCCTGCAAACAGGAGAGGATGCTTACAATTCCTGATACTCTATATGCACATTTCTGCAGAATAACTCCCCTTTTGCACATACTGACTTGACATAAAACAGCTTTTCACAGCTGATGTGGGCTGGTTTGAACCGTTTTATTAACCTTGGCTTTTCCTTTTTTCCAGTATTGGCCTCCCCTTACCATCTTCAGTCGTCAGGGACAGAAACCAACAAAATGGGGATAGCTGATACTTTTATGTTGAGGGTAAAAGGGTAAAATGGGACCAAAGCAAGGTCATCTCTTTCCCTGTAAAGCCTTGATGCTCTCTTTTACTCTGTGAAAACCATGAATAGGCACCTTGTATGACATAACAACAAGTGATGGTGTTTGAGCAAAGTCCTATACCCATGTTATAGCACTGCTCTAGCTGGGGTATCAAAGACACATGTAAGTCTAGGGAGGTGGCAGGATCTGGAGTGAAATGTACAACTACCTCAAAGCAATTAAATACTAAATCCTCAATATTTCCAGCCCTGGCAGGGTGGGAGGGGGAGCGGGGGGGAGGGGGAGAGGGAGAGAAAAAAGAAGTCTCTATTGAAGTTAGTCTCCAGTGTCTTCCTCCCCTAATCTAATCAATATCAACACATTTTTGACTAAAAATTGTGTCTGTGCATCACCTATTGCAATCTGAAGGCACAGAGGGGTCAGTTTTGCTGCATTCCAGAGCCTGGTATCCTGCAACAGTAGGACCAGATGAGACCTGGATGGTGGCTCTCACGCATTTTGGAGTCTGATGCCGGCTGACTTTTGTCAGCTGATTCCAGCTCATGCAGGACATACAATTTTTCAAAGGCCCTTTAATTTGGTATTGGTCTTGGTTTAATAGGAGCACAATAGGTAGGTTCTGATTTCAAGACTAGAAGTGTTTTTTTTCTTAGACTGCTGATATGTAGCTATAAGGAAATCAATTTAAAAAAATAAATTATTAGAGTCACGTTTAAAGGAACATTCTCACAAGATGTATCTTTCTTTAGTTTTGGCTGCTAAAAGCACTTAATCATTTGCTTCCTTCTCCATTCCCAGCAAGCCCTGGTTACTCTGAATTGCTGCTTTCTAAGGTTCAGTTACTGTCTCTAGTTTCCACTGCAAAGTTTCACTCCCTAATGAAATCTGGAGAACAGACTATGACTGAAAAGCAAACACAATTAAGGAGAGAGAAATATTCAAAATCATCCTGTACAGATTAGAAATGCTGACAGAAAAATACTGATGTGATTTTTGGCATGGAAAATGAAAGATAATATGTACATGAGAAATGGAAATTTCTTTCACCTGTAAAACAGAGGGTCAGTGAAAAAAAGAAAAACTAGAATGTAACAGAGTGGAGGTCTTTTCCGGCAGAGAGGTGCTTACCAGCCACCATTTGTGTACACAGTGCTGAACACAAATGTACCAGATTTCCACCGGCACTGGTACAACTTTCTGCTTCTCGCTTTGGTTTTCATACATGGAAAAATCCAAGGGTTCTCTTCAGAAACCTTAACATTATTTTGAGAATTTGCCACTAAAATGAGGTTTTGCCTTTTCTACTCTCTCAAGGAATAAAACAGATGGAAGAACAGAGGAGAAATATCAATTTTTCATCACGTACTAACAGTATTTAGGTATATACATATCTATATATATATATATATATATAGGCAGTTGTCCACATGAAAACATAGGCAACCTTACTATGAGAATAACTGCCTAAACCTGTTAGCATACTCCCACATCCACATGTGTGTGTGAACATGCACACATTATATAACTTTGGTTATGTAGTTGAAATCACTACATGAAAATATTCAATTCAGAACTGTTTCCATGGGAATATCGGGGCTTGCACATCATTGTGGAGAAACATCTGTCCTGATTTGGGATTTCACCAATGTACCTTAGCTTTACTTACTTAATGTTGGTTGAGATTTTACAGTCAAAAGCCCTCAGGCAAATTAAACTAGCCATGTACACCCTCAGGGAAATGAGGCTTTAGTTACATGCCTGATACCAATTGTTGCCAACTAGAAGAACTTTGTGATATTAATGAATGTCTATAATTAAAGGACAGTTAATTAAAGTGAGTCAACCAGCCTATTGGAAATCTCACACTATTTTTTGAACCTGACTTTCTAATATAATTGTATTTCAAGATGTCTGAGAATCACTTAGTGGTTACCTAGTGCATTTTGCAAGGACTGAGCAGAGTTCTAGCCATCCTGCTCACTGATTTTGACTGTAGAATAGTGGTCCAAATCCCAAGTAAAGTTGAGAAATTTCTCTCAAAAAACTCAGCTAAATTTTTCACTTAAGTCCATATCCTAAAATTTGCACAGGATAATGTATTTGCAGGATAAGGAGCACTTGTACAGTGCACACATTTTCTTTTATTTCCAGTTTTGAATGGTTTTCTAAATGCAGATACTGTTTTAAATATCTCCTTAGGAAATAAGATATCCATTATCTTATAACACAATCCCATTAAGGACAAGTAAGGGCTAAGAACACGTGAGCTGCTTGCATAAATTGCCATGATGCACTAGCAGCTATATCCCATGCTCAGGCATCAAAGGCCAGTGCTGAGGACCGTTAGCAGCACTGCCAGTTCTTACTGTGAGCTCTGCACTTTTATGCTGTACTGAGAGCTCCCACTTGCTGGAATCAGGTGACTTTTTTTAATGTTAAAAGCTCCGATTCTAACAAAAAGAGTATTTCTAGCTCATACAGTGGTAAAAAGGCTGAAAAGAGCTCCCAAGAGCAACTTCAAAGTCATCAAAAACCTGAAATAAAATAAAGGGAGCCACATTCAAATTACATTCCTGATGTACAAAGTACAGGACTGGCTAGTACAGTTCGCTTGCCTAAAGCCACAGGCTAATAAAAGTTAGACTCCACTGCACTTTAGAAAAGTGTAGATCAGTAGTCTTAGTACAAAAGCCAAGTAAATTCATATCCCTACCATTTTACTGCTCTTAGGTAAAAATATTTGATGTTATTATGTTTTTTTCTTTAAGCAAGGGAATCTTGCCTAGTATTTTCTGCTTTTTAAATGTCACCTTAAAATGTAGGACTAACTCTGGCACTGCAATAATACACACATTATAGCCAGGTGCCAGCCTACCTTGTCATTCTGCAACTAAATATGAATACTTTTGGGATTTTCTGTACTGTTTGGCTCACTGGACACACCTCAGATACTCTGACACTAGCAGAGAAAATTAACCACAGTTCTCCCAGGTTGATGCTTGCTCAGGGATCCTTACCTGAACTCAGAGAAAGGTCTGCAGTCTTTCAGGCTGAGGTCAGCTACAGAGAGGGGCTTGTCAAGGAAACAGAAGGCGCATATAAGACTGGATGTGTAATTCTGAGCTGCCCTTTAAGCTTTCAGAGCAAAGTGTAAGGAGGAACCTCCTCTGCCCATCTCTAATGATAATCAAGCTAATGAATTCTTCAATAGCTGCAATTTTAAGGCTTAGCTAAGCAATTTTCAAGTAACCTACATGAATTTAATACACAAAAATAATTAAACATGCTATAGAACAGATGCTGCACAAACAACAGCAATCAAATGATTCACACTTATCAGACCTTACCTAGCAGTTAGTTTACAGCACCTCTATGTCTGAAGGAGAAAAGCAGACAGAATGTATATAACATCAAACACAGCACACCTGATTCACACCATTTAAGAAAAATCAATAACTTTAATCCATTTTCACTTTGTTTGACCCTTTCATTCATGAAGATTCTACTTTTACACATGTATATATGCAGACATACATACATATCCCTTCGGATTTTCATCAAAATCTGTTTTCAAAATTTAATTTTGTATTACATCTCAGCAGCACACTGGTAAAAAGAATTAAAAAAATCCAAATGCAGAGAGTCGGGTTTTAACATGGCTTAGGTGCACTTTTGCATGTGGAAAAGGCACAACCATGTGCCCATTGAAAGCTCTCATGATTATTCATTCAGGCTCATCAACTGTAAGCCAAAAGAGCAATCTGGTGATTTTATATATATATATATTCATGTAGACTGTTCTTGGATCATGTGGCAAATATATGCATATACAAATTGTTCATATATTTTGGCATTTTGGACACTGGCTTGTTATCAAAGTATGTCATCAAGATATGTTCATTTTATGTACTGGTCACCTTCCAGATGCTGCAGTGAGAGTAAATAAGTATTTATAATAATAAATAGTCAAATTTTGAAGTATCTAATCCATTTTCTACCTTGCCTAGGTAAGGAGTGAGTGAGCTAGAAAGAAGCCAGTGAACTACCCCAATAAACAGGGGGAACCGTAAATAAAAGAAGCAGAAAACGCAAAGAACAACAAAAGGGAGACGATTTACATGAAACTTTCAGATTGACTTAATGTGCACAGCTCCTGAGGAAGTTTCAGGGCCAAATTCAGCAGTGACACAAGTGATGGTGTAAGTTAGATATGTGTCAATCACAAAAAGAGTGTCAACCGGGAGAACTGGCAACATTCTTTAGTAGCACTTTCATGGGGTGATTTGATGATGGATGGTTGTGTGATCTAAACTGTAATTTATGCACTGTGGCAACTGAAGTGGAGGTTGGCAGCACAGAGAGTAGATGACAAGGGTGAAAAAATAAAACAGGCTTTCACCTTTAGTGACAGTATCCCCATCCTTCCAAAAAACACACTGGGGGTATTGCAGCCTGCGTTTACCGGGACTGAACATAACAATCACTGAGTCATTCACAGGTGCCAATGACAAGTATTTTGCTGATGTACTAAATGATCTTTGACACTCACTTCCTTTTCCTGATTGATTTCACCTGAACTGGCGGAATTGCATTTCAAAGGGGGCAGGAATCTAAATTTGAATTTCAAAAATTTAACTAAAATCTTATTATTCTCTTCTTTCCCATGTTTTGACTTCATGACTAACACTTCGTGTGACTACTTGCCCACCACTTGAGGCCATCTCTTGAGGACATATTAAGGATCACAACACAGACGGCAGCAGCTCTTTTGTTCTGCAAGGCTCTTGCTGTAAGAGGAATGTCTCTGACAGAGCCTTATGCCAACCTGTTTTAGTTGACACAGGAAGAGATGTATAAGCCAGATCTGTCAGAGTTGAAGAGACAGAAAGCCACCAGTAATTCTCACCATTAGTGATCCTTTGTAGAGTTGCCAGAATTCTCCAGTAAAGCTGCTTTTTGAGCAGAAAATTGATTTTTCACAGAAATCACTGTTTTTGTTAAAGGAATATTGTGGGGTTTTTCCTTCCTCTGGTTATTTGAAGTTTTCATTGAAACACTGTATACTTCAATTTCCAAGGTTTTTTTGTTGCCTTCTTTTTTTTTTTTTTAATCTCAGGCACAATATAAATCAGAATCAAAGCAGTTTTGATCCAGAAATGCTGCTGTGATACCTGATTCCTGATCAGACACATTTCATGACCTTATTGACCTGCATGGACTGACTTTCCTAACAAGACCAGGCTTTCCATGATGCACGGTGCCCAGAGCTGTCCCCAGGCAGTTCTGCCATGGCACCAGACAAAGAGAAGCTATGGCGCTTCGTGTGGTCTGCTCAGAAAGTCAAGACCTCAAAATAGATGAAGGACTGAGTTATAAATATAGCACAGGACACTGGGATCTTTCTGAGGTTTGAAATTGCATTGTTTAGCCTTCTAATGAAGAGTTTTTCTCAGCAAAAGCGCCTCCATTTTTTAACCAGCCCTGAGCCTTCATTTTTAACACTGATTTTCCTTCATTTCCTTCTCTGCAGACCTCACTCCTAAGCTGAAAAACCTGGGCAGGCATTTGGGAGGATGGAGCAATTGTGGCAGGGGATGGAGAGTTTGTCTTTTGTTTTCTGTGGGCAAAAACAAAAGGCACAGCATTTTCTGCTTTCCACTATGTGTTTCACTTGACTCTGATCTGATAGGTGTGCTGGTGTTTTGGGTTTTTATCATTTCAGTGCTGCAGTTTTGTTTTCTAGAAAAGGGTGTCTAGGCTATCATACTGAAGTTCTTTAATGTTGTATTTAAATCCATAATAAATAACATTTAAACATTAATGTTGCAGCTAAATTGAGCCATAACTTAGAAAAGCTGGTTTTAAATCAGTCTTTTGCAATGCATGAGTGTACAAGAAACAGTTTGTTTTCACTACCACTCCTGTAAGTTCAGATAAATCATTTGATTAACACACAAAATGTGTGACTAAGAAATCAAGGTGAAAACATAAAGAATTTACTAAAATAAGAAAATAAAGAGTAAAATTTAGTAAAATTATTTAGGAGCAATCTGACAAGGTACAGTCATAGAGTTTTTAAAACATTTTGAAACTGGTTTTAACATTTTTAAAAGCATTTTTAAACACTTTTAGCACTGTAATAAGTTTTCCTCATATGCATTATTAAAATTAAAATTGGATATGCACATATAAAAACTATCATCTGAAGATGGGAGATACTCTGCATGTTCTGTGATCTGCTTACAGGGAATTAATCAGCAGCAACATCCAATGTGAAGGCGGATGATCATTAAGTATGGTCAAGTAATGGCTTCTAAGACTTCAGGACAATGACAAAGGCCTTAGCTGTCCTCAGTGACTTTGGGCAACCAAGTGACAGCCCAAAAATGATGCTGCATGAACTTGCCAGACCAGAGACACTCACAGCCTTTCACAACATCCGGACAGAAGATCCCGCTCTTTTCATTTGGAATATTTAATATGCAAAATTCCTTCAAACCATCATTCTGAATTTTCATCTATGACATACGTTCAGCAAATAGAAAAAATTAAAAAGTAATGAGGAGAGTTCCCAACTGCTTTGAGAAGATTCCACATATGTGCTAATTAGCGATTCTGTCTGAAAATATTCCCTGAAAGCTGTATGGGTAGTGCAGCCTGGGATAAATAATGCAAATGCCCCATGGCACTGTCACAAACACCACAATCAGTGCTGTTTGCGATTTCAGTGAGACTCTCCAAGTTCTGCACCTGAGACTAAAATATTAATGAAGTAAAACTGTAGTAAACAAACCTTCAGTCCCATTCCCCCACCCGCAGTCGACACACACACGCTCACACACCCTGCACCCACTGGCTTTCTGGCACAGGATAAAAAGTATTTTAGGAAGATGAATGTTGACGTGAATGTTTCCTTTGTACATAACACTGCTCCTTCCCCCAGTTGCTACACCAAGAGTCTCTTCATCACTGGACTAGTGCCTAGATACATTTTTGATGGCAGAAATGGAAGGAGCATTGCTGCACGTTGATAATAATACCAGCAGGTTCTCTGCAACCTAGACTCACCCACCAGCATGGATGAAAAGAAAATGTTAAAAACTAGTGGTTTGCACCAATTTCCCGTTCCCTCACAATACAGATGCATTGTTCTGCTGTACAGCCTGAGAGCTAGTAGAAAGTTCCCATTGCAGGCAACAAGCAAAACCCAGACACACCAACAGGAATGTTTGCCTTGACACCTGAGCTGGGGAATAATCTGGCATCCCAGGAGGTCGCAGGCCTGTCTCCAAGTGTCCATAATGCCACACCATAGGTTCAGGCTACCCACAAAGACCATCTGCACTTACTCAGGCTATGGCAGAACATGCCAAGGTACAACTCCCTGGTCATGCAGAGGTCAGTAACGATACAGATACCTCTGTCGTGTTCTCCCCTTGGATAAGCAGGGAAATCTTCAGGTCTGAGTTACCCTTTAATATACATTTTCATTTATTACAAAACCCAAAGCCATCCTGGAAAGTAGTACTGGTCTCTAGAAAGACTAATTCTGCTGACTTTCAGTGCTAATCAAAAAAAGCACCTAAGCAGTATTATCTAGTTATCTACCTGTGTAGTGGGCTGCCACTGACTCCTGAAGGAAGTTAAGTCTTTAATCTACTTAGATGCTTTAGAAAATGTCCCTCAGTTAAGTGGCTAAGCCAGTTCTGAAATAGGAGCTAAGGTTTCAAAGTGGCAGAGAGGCTTTAAAGAACCTCATGCAGCATTCTCCTGGCCACACAGGTGCATCTCTAGAGTTAAATTTTGCTCTTCTACAACTACAGTTTCTCTGCTAACTGCGTCACAATTATTTCAGGTGCATGGCCAGAGTGAAACCGCAGAGCAGATTTCAACCCCGAATGACTGTTTACAAACTATTGCTCAAGTTACAAATACTCATTAACTACTCCACTCATATTTTAATATACAGTTTCATACTGCAATCCAGTCCTTCTGAGATTACAGGGACTGCACGTTCCTGAAGTCTTGTATGAAATTTCTGCCCTGCTGTTTTAGTCCAGTGTTAGACTACCTGCCCACACAATTCAGCATCAGAAATTAGTCTATAAATGTCAGCCCATAAACAGCACCCAGTAAAGCCAGTGGAAAACAAAACCCTTCCTGGTTTGATAAATGTAGGATCAATAACACCATTAAGAGAGCCTCTAGTTGTACAGAAATCTATTCAGAAGTTGAAGATTTGAGACAGAGCTCTCAGCTACTGCATACTACACCCAGAGTCACTCCTCAGGCCTCGTTTTGCCATGAGATCTGTAACGTCTGGTCTGCAGAGCAGTTGTGTCTGTTTTTCCATGTTTACCCAAACTCCTTCCCCACTGCCTGCCTTTGAGAAGTGGCTATCCATCTGGAGCTTGAGGATCCTGGGACACACAACAGATTGAAAATAACACCATATTTCCTTGATTACTGCTAATTTACTCCATAAGTCAGTGCATCATCCAAAGTTATATTTGCCTACCCCAGCAGCATAAGTGCCTGAAGCGTTGCCTATCCTCCAGTAACTATTTTAGAAACACTTGAAATTAACCTCAAAAACAAAAGTGACCTAGACTAGCTGACCATGATGACAAATGAAATTTTGCAGTGGCTTGAGATGTGCTAATGAAGCCTGTGTTCAGTAAACTGTTCTCACCTCCCATCAGCCTTCCTCTGCCACTGTTTCAGTGTCTGCTTTTCCCTCTCCCGCAAGCACCTCCTGGATGCCTCCTAGCCCAAACCATGACTGCAAAATATCCCTGTGGTATAGCTGGCGTCTTAACCTCATTTACATTCTTCCTTCAAGCTACCTCCAGCACGATGCCCTCAAATTACCACCATCTTTTAATGAGAAGGATGCTATGCA
Source organism: Margarornis squamiger (assembly GCA_035222235.1). NCBI lineage: Eukaryota > Metazoa > Chordata > Aves > Passeriformes > Furnariidae > Margarornis > Margarornis squamiger. The sequence continues at coordinate 127,024,727 of JAWWTY010000077.1, forward strand.
TAGCCATTTTATCGTTATTGTGTTCTCTCAGCCCAGCTGCCTTCCACCGGTAGCTCCTGCCTCTTATGCAGATTGTGAGCTCTCTGGGGTGCCAACTGCTCTCTTCCTTGCATGTCTTCACAGTGTGTACCATGAAGGAGCCCTGATTCTGGGTTGGGGTCCCATAACACAAACAACTAGATAAAAGAATAATTTGTTAGCCTGGATTGCAAATCTTCTTCTGCAAGAAAAAATAAAGCAATTTCCCCAGGCTGTCAGAGGCACTTTCATGTGTCAGTATCATAGCTCTCTTCTGGCGATGACAATGGTACATCCAATTTCCTGGCACAAGGGGGAATGTTTGCTGAGCTGATGTGAGCTCTGCGTGTTGCTGCTCTACATCTAGCTGTGCAGCGAAGAACCAAACCGCTTGTAGGGAAGGGATGTGCTGTTGGGAAGGCAGCTTTCTATGGGATCTGTGGGATGTTATTTTTAGTGTGGGGTGAACTCCAGGGGTGGCCTTTGATGAGATTTTTCCTGTGTATGATCCCCTTCCTCTCAAGGAATGTGATATTGGGCTTGTGTTTTGATTTTGTACCTCATAATGTTGAAGGAAGAGATTGTGCAAAGTTTGGTTTCCCGTATTTATTATTAATTACAAATCTGCACTCTGGATTACATCTATGGAAGTGAAGTCAACACTTCTGTACACTGCAGGTTTATATCAACATTCAAAATTGATACAAAGAATATTATATTATCAACAGGTATGTGATCTGTCTTCTACCTGTCTTGAGCAGTCTCAAAAATATTCCAACTGCTGTACCTTTTCTTCAGCTCGCTCCCTGGGTAATTGAATCCAACTATTAGCAGCCAGGTGCTAAAGTTTTTGTCCCATAAGGATTTCACTTCCTGGTACAAAAAAGGTCAGTTCAGCCAGTAAGAAGCATGGAGCTGTACTTTCAGTACCTCACATCAATGGTTTCAAATACTCCAGGGTCTGACCATAAATACATTTTCAAACAGGACGTAACCAATGGCATCTCCTTCTTCTCCAGAAAAATATAACTGTTTCCACTCAGCAAACATACCACAAAGATGTACTTGTCTATTGCCAGGCATACCTACACAATGTTTTACGAATAATTTATAGTTCATTTAAGGTTCCACTTTTGATAACTTGATATGCTATGTACTTAGTGTTATCATTTTTAATTGAAAATATGAATATCAAGCATCCACAGCCTCAACAAAAAATCCTGGGTTTCTCTCTCAGGTTATGCTTTTTAAGTGTCCTTTACACTTCTGATCAACTATCTAATCCCATAAATAATGGTTGCTATTTTGCCTTCTACATTAAGATATTCAAACAAACAAACAAACAAAAAACAAACAAAAAAAAAAAAGGACTGACATTTTCTAAATGTTTAAAAACATGGCATTATTCTGAATCCATTCTGGCAATCTAGCTAAATTTCTCAGTAAAACCACAGTTAAAGAAGTAATTAATTTAGCTTTGTAAAGGAGACATACTGCATTATTTGTAGTGGAAAGAAAAGTTTGGGCAACTCTGAAAAATGAAAGGAAAATGGAAGTGGTTCAGACTCATCATCTCAAGTATTCCATCATTGATAGCCATGAGATCTGCGTGGCTGACATCTGTCAGGCAGGTGATTCCACCTGCCTTAGTATTTTGTCCCAACTTTACACATAAAAACCTTTCCAGTCAAGAGCAGGACACTTGTCCCACCAAATCAAAATCTTTAGGTCATTTTCCATCTATGGAATGTAGTCATTAGATTGCTTAGTTTAGAAACAAATTTATTAGAAATATTCAAGCTTTTGTTATTGTATGATCCATCATCTGTGCCTATACTATATCCTTAGTCTCTAATTTGAGCGATAACATAAGTAATCTGTGGATTCTGTATATATTCTCTTTTTTATAGAGAGGGGCCCACAAGTTACATTGCAGTTTTTCTAGTCCACAAGATTCTCACTTAAACAAATTTTCATTTCATTATTCACACAATGCTTTAACCCTGTGCTTCAGTTTCAAGCGCTAATGCTCCACTCCATCGGGTCTTCTCTAATTACTGGTACCTTCGTGATTGTTAGACTTTTTAAACTGATGATGCCATACAGAAATTAGACCATGCTTTTCTTAATTCAATTAAAATTTTCAATTTTGGAATTTTCAGTTTAATTTGAAAGAACGGCAAACAGATCAGTTATTGATTTGAAACCTGCCCGACATTTAAGACACATGTGCACACCGTGCTCAAAGCAGCCTACACAGCCTGTTGCAAAAGGAGGTGCAGCTGCCTAAAAATTGGTGCAGTTCTGGATTCACCCCACTTTGCAAAACAGCATGCTGTAGCTTCTGTAGTCTCCAGTTCCCTTCAGTCTGAGTGAATTCTCACCGATGGCTCATTAGAGCAATTTTCTATCCCCAGTGCAGAAGCACTGCAAACCTCTCTCCACCACTTGCCCAGAACTCTCACCAGTTTACGCTTGTTTGAAAATTAGGCTAAAATTCAAAGAGAATAATCCATGCTGGACATGCTGCAGAGTGTAATAACACAACCTTGGATATGGCAGTGACAAAGGCTGGCATAATGCGAAACTCAATGGCCCTGTCTCCCCATATCATCTCTTTGTCACTTTCACACATGGGCATGAGTGAGGATCCCCCTGACAACCTCTTGAACAAGCCTTGTGTCCCTATTGCAGCAGTGGGAAGCTGGGAACAGAACTGTTTATTGCCTGGAGGACTGCTTCTGGTGCTCCTGCCTCCATGACCGGTGAGAAGACACTCTGTAAAGGCTCTGTCTTTTCTCCCCTGCCACCTCAGCTGCAATGTCCCCTTGCCCAGGTCAATGATGTTGTTTGACTGACCTCATCCTCTTACTCAGCCCTGCCACTTACTGCTGGCTGCATAAAAAGGAATGAACAACTGAGTAAGTCAGGGAGCACTGCAGGAACAACAAGCTCCCTGGGGGAGTGCCCGGAGTTTGTGGGGAGCCCTTAGCTGAGTAGAAAAAAAAGCAGAGGGAGAGGCCATTTCTCAGGGCTGCAATTACTCACAGGAGGTGCTGAAAGGAGATGATGAATGTTAATGCTTGGACTAGCTGGAAAATGGCAACCTCTCGGTGTAAATGTGGGTCTATTAGAGAGGGACACCACCCTTGGGGGACTGCAGCAGGGGAGGCAGGGGAGAAGAAAGGGAGCTGAACTTTCAAAGCGGGTGGTTGAGCTGTGGCCTGCATTTTCTTCTCTACCCACACTGCAATGCTTATTTGCTGCTGGGGCTTATTAATTTTTCACTTACGCCACGCTAAAAATAGTTAATTATTGAGAATGCATATCCGTCTGATGGTGAAAGGCTGTCTCTTCCAAACAGGTGACTAGTTCAGATAACCCCAGAAGGCACTTCTGGGTCTTCTAGACCCTTGATCAAAATTTCTTTTTTAATTTGAAAAGAAGAGAGGTGATTAAAACTGAAAATGATGGTAAGTCTAATAAAAGCTTCCTCCCTTCTTCCCCAAGAGCTGGTGTAATGGGCTGAGGTTTCTTTCTTTTCTTTTTTCTTCCTTTTCTTTTTCTTCCTTTCTTTCTTTCTTTCTTTCTTTCTTTCTTTCTTTCTTTCTTTCTTTCTTTCTTTCTTTCTTTCTTTCTTTCTTTCCTTATTTCTTTCCTTCTTTCTTTCTTTCTTTCTTTCTTTCCTTATTTCTTTATTTCTATCCCTTTTTTTCTCCAAAAGAATATTTTCAATGTTTCATGTATACGTCATGCTGGCCCTTTGATTTTTTTTAAAAAAATCAGATGTAGAGATTTCACTGTAACAATAGAGTGAATGTGTATGGATAACATTACTCACAGTGCTGGTGAGAGTTCAAAGGCTGGAATGTCCAGACTAAATACACAGCAGAAAGATCAGTTCTTTAACCTTTCAATTAGACAGAAACATGAAACAACAGGCTAGTGACTTCAGCTTCTCAAAATTAAACAGTTTGACATTGCACAGAGCACACATTGAAATTCATTATGCCTTCACAGCTTAAATCTCCTCCTTCTGAAATAGTGGCAGGAGTCATTCCTCAAATATAGGAGTTGCTTTATAAATGTAGTGGGTCCTATACTTACCTGGAGGAGGGGATTATTATTTGTATGGCAAAATCTAAATCAAGAGCCTCTTTGGAAGAAGCAGCTCCCCAAGGATTCTGCTGTGCCGGGGAAGGGCTGGAGCCTAGCCTGTCCTGGACAAGCTGTGGGATTAGCAGAAGGGGAGCCCAGCCTACACAGGGACAATGACCTTACCCCTGCTCTGTATTGCTGTCGACCCTGTGGCACTCACTGGCTCTGCTACAGGATGAGCATGGCCTCATCTAGGCAGCAAATGCCCTGGTGCAGGGAGCAATGTGTGATCACACCTGTCCAGCCTGCTCCTGTCCTCTCCTCCTGTCCCCTTTCCCACCCTGGTTTTCACCTGAGCCCACAGGGATCAGAAAATGAGGCAGGGTTTCCACTAGAGTGGGCACGTAGCCTTCCTTCGAGGAAGAAGGAAACTAGCACCTGGGTGGGTCTTCCTTGTCTGCCCCCAGTTTTTATTCAGTTCTTACTGAAAGGGTTTTCCTACAGCAGGGCTCTGCCTAAGTAGCACAGGAACACAACCCCCATGGACAATGTGCAGGATTTCACCCTACGTGCAAAGGAATTCCTCACCCATCTCCAATTACAGGGTTGTCAGCTCACACCTCCCTAGCTGCCACCCCAGCTTTGACCATAGTGTCACACAATAGCATGACCACACTAATCAGAAAAAAGCTTAAATCATTTGTCTAAGGAATCATAAGGAAATCTCCAAGACCACAATATAACTGGCTGTGTTACTAATTAAATGTCCACTGTGTGTGTCAGGAGTAATTGCCAACAAAGTTTCTGCACTGTGTCAGCTCAGTTTCACATACACTTCTGACATGTTTGCTGTGGCAACTGAAACATTATAGTTCCCTGAGAAAATATTTCTGTTATAAGGTATACACACAAACATACACTATCTGAGAATTGCTTTCATGTTGGAAACAAGACCATGGAGTTTGCAAGAGGAACACTGATGGAAAGAGAATATATATTTGCTTTTAAACAAAGGTGTATAGAGATGACTCAACTAGCTCAGGAAAATTAGTTATCAATTACTATAAACACTATTTTATGAGCCCTACTCTTGGACCTGCAGGGTCTTTGTTCTTAAGAGCTGCCGATCTCAACATAAACCAAGAGATGGCAGATAACTACAAAGAGAAGGGAACTAAAAAGCAGATGAAGGGACAACACTGGCCATCTTAGCAAGCCAGAGTTTTAGCTCTCTGTGAGTCTTGAGGCTATTCTGTAAACATCCAAAAAGGACTTTTGAGGATGTCCATGAAGAAGAGCAAAGAGAAGACACTGAGATGTGTGAAGGGAATTCATTTCCTATTGCAAGGGATAACAGAAGAGAGAGAAGAAAAGATAGTTGCTTCAAAAATGAAATGTTTTAAAACAGTGGAAACTGACAAATGTCATCTCCTTTCTTTATGCAAATTCATGAGTCCATCTGAGTTCTTGAAGGTGTGTTGATCATTCATCATCTAGAGAAACATCCAGCTGCACAGATGGTTCACACACTTCTTTAGCCATTCACTGTTTTTCAGGTACTATGCCTAGTATTCCCAGCTTCATATCATTATTTCAGCTCCCAAACATGTTGAATGAGAGAATTATCTAATGAGAAATAGTGACAAATGGATGCAAACAACTTTTGTTCTCACAGGACTATGAGTAATTAGCTTTGCCAAATCTTCATTTTCTCTTTTCAGTAGCCTCCCAGGAATAATGAAACAAATTTGAGGGTGTGGCTGTAAAGCTCTACAAGGGTTTAAGTCAAGCTTTTAGGCAAGTGGTATCATTTTAGACTTCCCAGTTTTCCCCAGAGCTGAGAAAAGGGCAGACACATAACTCCATGCAGGAAGCAGTGCTCGCAGACCTGTTCAACTGTTCCTACTGTGGGTCTCGTTTCTAGAGGATATCAGACTCACAAGGCTCAGTGTCCTCCGGATGTAGTGTAGACCTATTTCTCCATATGAGCCTTTTCCCAAAGAGCATTACTGCCTCATACACCAAGGAAACCTAATGAGGACTCTGATGAATTAAGACAAGACTACAAAGGAAAAGGAGATTTTTGTTAATGATTCCCAAATGATAGCCCAAGCGCTCTGACTATCCAAGTGTATTATGTCTTCACCTATTGTTGACACTCTGGCCTGATGGAGAGACTAAACAAACAGGGGCAGGAAGGCTTGATTTCCCTAAGCTGACACCAAAATGCCAGCTATTATTCAGAGCATTATGTCAGCACCCCACTTCTGTTTCCTCTTCAGAAGGAACCAGAGGTAATAACCCTGGCTTAACTATTCTACCAGGTACAGTTAAGATGAATTGGTTTTCCAGTCATGAAAATCACTAGCTGCTTCATTTTATCATGGCATCCTACCTATTCCCCAAATTCTGACTCCTATGCTCTGTTAGACTGTCTCCTAAACCTCTCACTGCTTTCTGCTATGAAGGTAACTCATCCTAATAGTATGGTAAAAAGAAATGTCAAGTTCAACTTGCTAAATGCTCCTACAGAAAGTAACAACTGTTGAAACAAAAATGGAACCAGAGCTAATTCAACATTTAGAAGTAACCACACTTCAGCTTCACACTCTCACATATTTCACTCTCTTGTCATCCATATCAGACAGACACCTAACTATATTTGCCAGAGTACTCTTATGTGGTGCATAGCCCATGCTATAGTCAGAGCCATCTGCTCAGGCACATTCCTGAAGAACTGAGGCTGGGGAATGTGAATAGACAATTAAAAGCAATTCTGTGAGCAAAATGTACTTTTTGACCTGACCCTTTACAAAACTGCTGAGACAAGGATGGGGGTGAGATACTATCCTCGATTTCCTACTGTAAAAGAAGCCAAGTTTGGATCCCATCATACCAAGCTTATTTCTAACAAGACCCACTCTGATCGTCCACACCAACTTGTTGGCTACTAGCACTCACTCCTTAGAACACTGGCTTCACTTGGACTATGTGCACTATTCAAAGCATCCACTCCCCAGAACAGTTTTAGTTAGCACTGCAGATTAAGAATTGGGCACAAAGGATAGAGCTGATAGAAGCAAAGGCTCCATTTTTTAAATCTAGATCTTCTTGAAGAAAAACTAAGGGACTGTGTAAGGACAGATGCAAAGCCCTGGAATCTGAACCTAGTCTTGTCAGATGCCCCATTACAGTCTAGTGAGACACATTAATGTGAACAAATGAGATCAGTCTGGCAGCACCCTCATGTAAGTAGAAATGTTAGTTTCACAGGAATAATTAATAACCCTTTTCTGCCACTGGGCAAAGCAACAACAAAAGAAAAAGAACTCAGTGAGATGAAAGAAGATCCAAGATAGATGAAGAAGACAGAAATGCTAGTTTGAAAATGACAGTTTTCCTACACTGAAGAAAAGACAGAGAGGACCCAAGTAGACAGTGTATGGTGAAAACAGTCTAAAGAGCATTTTGATTGACCAAGAAGGAAAATGCAGAGGGAAAGCCAAGAACAGCAACCTGAAAAGTACCTAGAAATTCCAAACCAAAAGGCTTGGACTTTCTTAGATGACTGGCCTTAGACAGAACCAAACAGCAAAAGAAGAGAGAAACATAAAATATTCCTGAGGAATGCCTTCAGTTAGCCATCTGCTGTCAGCAGTCTAACAAAGAGCTGACTTACTCAGCTCCTTGATGGGTGTGAAATTCACTGGATAAAGTTTTCAGTACGTATATGCCCTCCTTTACCCCCATTTAGAGCTTATCTAAAATAAATTAATGAGGTCCATTCTCCCTCTCCAACTGACAGATTCCCCTTAGTCCCACAGCATCCTGCTCCCCACCACACCAGTACCAGACTGGTAAGTGCCCAGTTTCACAGAGAGCAGAGTGGGTTAGTGCCTCAGGCTGAGCCAAGCTACAGCAAGCTCCAAAGCCTCCACACCAGTTCTAATAGCCAGGTTATAAACTTCTAAAAAATATGAGTTCATGATGAAAATACTAATATACCAAATCCTATAATACTCACATTTGTGGTATAAAGCTTTATATTATCTCATAAAAATAAATAAAACACATCAGCTATCATATAACCATGGGGATTTCTTCTTGTTTTTATCCTCAGATCACTGTTTTGCATACAGAGGAAAGACATGATTTTTGGTTTATCTTACAGCTTAATGTTTTTCTCTTCTTTTTTTGAACAGACTTGTGCTGTGATGTCTGTAATCCAGCTCTCAGGCTACATAGTTTCTTCTGATATACTGTGATCAAGTCCCAACTGGTTGGTCTAGTTTCTTCACTTGTATCTTTGTAGATAAAGCCTTTGCAGGAGGGAGGAGATAGAAATAGAGTTGCCACAAGCCTTGGATTTCGCTAGTTTATCTTGCACCCTACTCCACTTTGCTGAAGGACATTAATTGTCCTGAGGTCTCCATGGCCTGCACATTTTTTTCCATTTTTTTCCCCTCTGTTGCCTCTCCACTATTTTACCAGCAGGAATCATAACCGTGTGAGCAGCAACTGCCAAAAGGCAGCAATTCATAATCAGCAGAGTGATTACAAAGGAGCCAGCAGCAATGCTGAAGTTTACAGCACTTCCTGCTCACAAAACTACGTGGTAAAAATATTTGCAGCAGAGAGTAAACATACTTAATGGCCTCCAATTTAATTTCTTTTTTATAATCCTGTACTGAAAGTATACAGTGCTTGGAAAAAGTGCTATGCTGACTGCAGAGATGATGCAGGCACCCTGTTTAGCTGCACAGCACATGTGGTGTGGACACCCAAAAGTGCCCCATCTGAGTGCCCAGGTCACACTGGGCATTGCCCAAGGATGACCTTGCAAGACTGCCAGCCTGACCCCAGGGATTGCCCTGTCACACTGGTTACCCATGATGCAATGGCATATGTGCATTATCAAAAAAGAAACATGAGCAACGTGATGTCACTGAAAAGTTTCAGCAATTTTCCAATCCTTTTTTAAACAGACTGCCTTTCCAGATCCCAGGCACAGAGGATGTTCACCGTCTGGAGTTTCACATGTGCAAGAGTCAATGTGTTTTTCTCTTATCTTCCCTGCATTTCCTTGGATCTCCAAGAGCCAGGGAAAATTCACAGAATCACAGAATTGCGGAATCATTTAGGTTGGAAAAGACCTCCAGGACCATCAAGTCCACCTTTTGATCGAGCATCATCTTGTCAACTAGACTATAGCAAAAAGTGCCATGTTCAGTCATTTCTTGAACACCTCCAGGGCTGATGACTCCACCACCTCCCTGAGGTGTCCATTCCAATGCTTAAAAATGCTTAAAAACCCTTTCCAAACTAGGCTGGTTCCCTTGCAGATCAGCTATTGGGATGAGTAAAAAGTTACTGAAAGCTTAAAACCTTTGAGTGGTCTGACATGATTAGTGGGGGAAAGTCAGGTCATCCTCCATATCCTTTGCCTGATCCAGTCTTTAGTCTGAATGCATCAGGAGCTACTAGCACTGACAAGTGGCTACCTTCTATAGAGATATGGAGAATATATATCACTCTCCATCACTGATTTTACTAAGTGCACCCTTCTCTATTATTTTACCAGATGCAAAACTGGGGATCACAAAATGAGACTCATAAAAAAAGACAAAACAAAACAAAACAAAACAAAACAAAAGGAGGGAAAACAACAATAAAAACCAAACCAACCAACCTAAATCCCCATTCATTTATAAGGGAGTGGAAAAAGGAGATATAAAAGAGACAAAACAAAATGCGTCATACTCTCTGTAAGACAGAAACATGTTCACTTTTCACATCTGAAAAATTATATATTTGTCAAACAGAAAGGCTGCAAGGGAATTCCTCTCTTTTTAGCTCCTAGAATGAAAAGACTGCAAACCCTCTCTTTTTAAACAAAGGCCTTTACCAGAGTAGTTCTGCTGTTCTAAGAAATCTCTAAATTTATACTTTTATTCTCATGTGATAATCAAGGATCTGTTTAAATACTGCATGAGACTGTGAGTTGAATTCATTATGGCCTCATTAATTGTTCGGGGCTGTCTTGCCATTCTAGCCAGAGGTGTGGTGAACAGAGATCCTTAAACAGTGGAGTAGTCTGGGTCTTATTTTCCCTAAAGCAATGTGGCTGATTCTTCCATCAACTCTTGCAAATACAGGAGCTTTCAAAATAGGCTTTTGCATTTAGTACTTAAGAAGAAATGGCCTTGTCCTTGGAAGGTGGCAGGGATTATGTCCAATCTCTCAGTTTCCCTGAGAGAAGAGGAAAGACACAAGAAAACACTCGGTGTGATAAGGATAACGTGGGGCCTCCTCATCTAGAAAAGAGGATTGATACACTCTTGGATTTTTTTATTGTCAATAATCTCCACTGCTGGGGGCAAAACACCACCTCTGAAAAGCTGACCAGTATCCTTGGGGCCACTACTAGAGCCCCCAGTGGCTGTCACTCCCAGAGAGATAGTCCTGGGGAGAAGTCACAAGATGAATTGCAATCCTAAATGTCTGATAAGCTTTAATTTTGCAAACTGAAACATTCACTGTATGATGTCTCCTGTTGCAGCACCTAATGCTGGAATGTGAATTGTGGTACAACAGAGGGTAAGTTCACCTTCAACAACTTTGAAGGAAAATAAAACCACAGAAGAAAAAATACTTGTATAAAATGATTGGAGTAAAGCATCCACTACATGAAGATTCACTCAAGAAAGGGAGCTTCTTAAGCAATGAAAAGGGCATTAGAAGCACTTTAACTCTCAAAGCAGGGTACTCAAAAGAGTGTGGTAGACATGGCACAGTATACTGTATGGGTACTGCAAGAGCTACAAGTCTCTAGTTTTCAAGGTTTTCAGAGTATATATCTGCAATGCAAATGTGAATGTGGACATGTTGACAGGGAGGTTAGATTTTTCATTTTGACTCCAACTTTCTTAAAGTTGAGATGTATAGAGATGAGGAAGGTATCTGCAGGATCAGATCACTATGCTTTATATAAATCTTTTTACTGGTTTCAAACTGCTTTAGTTTTGTTCTCACAAATTGTTACTACCTAATGAAAACAGCATGAGGACTAACTTTTGCTGTTGTTGAACACTGTATGTCATCTTCAAAACAGGAGCACAGTTTTACTCAGAAACAGCCCAACCCAGGGATATTTCAAGTGAGTCAGCCGTAGAATGAGCCTCATGACTGACATCAGGGCAAAAAAGACTGGATAGCTCATGAGATGTTGGCAATAAATCATCATAGCCTTGATGACGGCCTGGATTGTTTCTTTGATTGGTTCACAACTTCCAGCAGCTGCCTAAAGGAGAAATGGACTGTGTTTTCATTTCCCTCACTAGAGAGAGCTCTGCAGAGAAGTGACAGGAATGAGGCAAATGATAAAGGGAAAAAAAAACCCAAACAAACATCAACAAAAAAACAAATCCCACCAACAAAAAAACAAGATTTCTTGGAAATACATAAGCCACATTGCAGAAGAAAACCATCTGTTCCAAGAGCTTCTCAGACTGCGTTGTCCAATCTGGACCCTTTGCAAAGATCCAAACCTGCAATGTGGTGAAGTTAAGTACTGTGCACAGACTCAACAACAGCAGAAGAACATGACTCAGGATGTCTTTGTCATCTCTCCACCTAAGTTTTTAAACAACCAACTTTTGTGGCATTCTTTAATAAAGATCTGGAAAAGGAAGAGCACCATCACAGCAGTTATTTTTATTTCCGAGACATCGCCTGAGAAGAATTTAAAGACCTAAATGAAAGGATTCTAGAAAATTGTAAATTATGATTCCCATCACAACCTCTAGACGTCACAGTTCAGGGTAATAAGAAGTTCATTAAGGAGTGTCCACTTTCAATACATCATAGAGGTTGAATTCACATATGGGGTTATTTCTTCACACCTGTAGTCATTGCTGAAATAAATAGAGAAAACTAGGAGCTGCTGTTTTGGAGCAGGAAGGGGAGAAAAATTGCCCCATTGTAAAATTTCTATATTCTTTGGTCTATTATCTAAAACAGCAATCATTACATGCTGTATAATTTGAATGAGGGAAGGGATAGTAGAAATGTCCCATCCTGCAGCACTCCAGTTCTGGTTGTACACAGATCTTTCTGTACTACTCTGCTGCCTAGAGAGCAATGGGTCAAAGGGAAATAAGAATAGGATAAAGGTAGTAATTGCAATAAAATATCAGCATTTCTTAAAGTTAAGTGTCTACACTTAAGAGAAAAAAAAGTCTTGGGTTTCAAAGGAGTTTTTAAACTACATCTAGTTAAACTGAGACACTATCATAGTGAAGATGTTCTGCCAATTTCTTTGGGAAGATGTTATGCAGCATTTGACAGATATCATTATATGTATGCATGTTTGTGTTCTATACTAAAATTCCCATGCTGTGATACCGTGTTACAGGATCTTGTGAGAATGTGGTGCATTGCTGAACGCTCATCCATCACCTCCCAATGGACTACTCAGAAGTCTATTTATTTATGACAAGGGAAAATCATTTTGCTGTTTTCTAGCTAGTAGCAAAAAAAATGTTAAAAAAATTGGTACTACTCTGTACAACTTATACTTGTTGACATACATTTTTAAAAATGACAAATTAGATGTCTGGAGGAGAAACTTTTAAGTTACTTATCTTTCCCTCGGAGTTGGATGTCTGTCTCCTCAAAAGCAAACCCTTTCTTGAACTTTTTGCACAGGATCCAAATCAGACCTCTTTCAATATGCTGGACACAAAATCCAGACAACTGAGGAAAGTTTCATTCTGTTGCTTCTTCAGCACCATATTTTTCTCAGAGAAATGGAAAAATCAAACTAGTTTACACTGAATTACACCATTATTATTATTTTCCACGATAACTATGAGCAGAGATTTTTCATCAGGAGATCTATTACTATACTCACTATTTGCCTTTTGGCTCAGGTAATTTTCTTTTAATTTCCTAAAAACAAAAAACTTTCCAAACTTATTTGTTCTGGCAATTAACTTCAGCCTATTTGTTTTCTTTGAAGTTCTATACCCAAGGTAAAAAGACCTTGGAGAGGCAGATTTTGTTTTACAGGGTCTTTTGGAGGTTACAGCAGTAATTACAGATTCTAAACTAAAATGTGTATAAGAAAGTAACAGAACTTGAAAAGTGGCGCACTTAAAAAAATTAGCAGGTAAGGAGGAAATAGAAATTGCAATGAAAGAGGCACAAGATGTTGTGATGCTTCCTCAAGGCTGGTTTTCTGGTTTCAGAAGCAGCCAATATTGAATGCTCTGGAGAGCAGGGCAATTCATGTATTTCTACAATACTTTGCTAGAAAGCAAATGTTGGCCTGACCCCAGCTGGTGATTGGGTTATACTGAGGACTTTGAGGATTGATAGCCCTTGTCATTTTAAATTAGCACTAAATGTAGTTGAGGATGTTATTCTTATTTGGGTAAATATTGCATTCTTTTTGCAAATCATCTATATTAAGGTATTTGTCTCATAAAATAGATTGAAGTCCACTATTAAACTGTGTGCAGTATAAAAAATAGCACATGTAATTCATTTTTACAAGTGTTGCCTTTAACTTGCATCAGTAAGAGCTCTTGACAGGCCATTCAAGATTTTCCAAGCCTCTATCAATTCCTCTCCTTTTATTTCTTTCCCTTTCCATACAAAATAGCAAAACTTCTGATCTAACACCAGAAAATGACAAAAGCATTCATCTGGTTTGTGTTTGGAATCTGTAGTATTCCTCACAGAATTTTCTCTTTTGTTGGAAGATATACTGTTATTTTACACTTCTCAAAAATAAATTATGACAAATATAATATACACAAATATTTCTCCAAGAATGTATCAATCTGCCTGATCTTCTTTGTGCATACAAAATACATTGGAATAGCTTCTTCACGGGATGTGGAGGAGGGGATTGTTCGCATTCTCCAGTCGTCAGCCTTGTTTTATTTAAGTTTCAATTTATTTGAACAACTGTAGAGATCCACATTCCTCTTCATCAGCTTGATCATATTGCCCCAGCATGGGTAATGCATTAGAAGAGCTTTTGCCCAATTGTGCTAAGTGCAAAACTCATGACCCTGAGAATGAGATAATTGCTTTCCCAAGGGAGGACAAGCGCCCATTAGAGATTCTGTGGGTACATTTTCTGTGACTGGAGTGTCCCCAGTTCACCCTCCACGTGTCCAGCGTGTCTTTCCTAGCAAAATAAAAGGAAGTATATCACTTTACTGTGACTGGTTATGCTAGTGTTTAGCTTTTGCTCTAATATAATCCTGGAAAAAATGCTTAATTTTAAGCACTAGAGTAGTACCATTAATTTTAGGAGAGGTATCTGTATGTTTAGGAGAAAGTATTTATATAAGTGTTTTGTGGAATTTTAACAATAATGGGCAGGCACTGAGTCATTAGATGATGTAGGTTAAATGTATAAGACTCTCTTCTTCTACCAACTTCCTTCTTTTGCAGGCAATTTAAAATTTTGTGACTGATGCACAGAAAATGGGAAAATACAATGAGGAAAATGTCATGTGTCTCTTCAGAGTTGCTAAGTATCTTCAGCTACCTTTTCTTATTATATTTGCCCCTTCAGAAACACGAGGTCTACTAATTAAGCAAGGACTGGAGACTTGTCAAGATTGTGAGAGCACTGCTATGACATAACCATAATTCTTGATGACATTTCACTTTCCCCATCCAGAAAAATCTATCACACTTTCTGAGACATGACCTTCATCTTGTTAAATGAATACTAGAGCAAAGAGCTCATTTGACCTCTTACCTGCCCTCCCCTCTCCACCCTCCGTCTGGCCTCAGCCAGTCTGTCAAGCTTGTTTGCTTCACACTAATTAGCCTGATTTCTTTGGCTATTGTTACTTACACACTTCCTTTGTTTTTGTCTCTCTTCTGACTTTGCATGTAGCTCTTTGGACCACATGGTTTCCCCTTTCCAACTAACCTGCCTGTCAGATTGTTCTCTTTTTTTTTCCCTCCCCCCTCCCCCCAACTTTGGTGTGAAATTCCTTCTTTAACCACGTTTGTTTTTCCTTTGTACATTCCCTGATGGCAGAGGAGTGGGCCAAACACCTTTCTTTATTCTTTAGTTCTTAGGGTTTTCTGTTCTCTCAGTCCCACTCCTCAGCCAGTTTGATTTTTGTAACTGAAGAAATGCAAGTCTTACTCCAGCATCTTTTTTGTTCTCCTTCTCCTCATTTAGCATTCATTTTTGCTGCAGTCTCAGATCTAATGAGATTGTGATCAATGCTTCCCAAACTGCCCCCTGCCTACATGTCTTCAATCATACCTTGGCTGTATAATCTATGTTCTTTTTTCTGTCAATTGGTGAACATATATAGTTAATGTTAAAAGCAATCTGGAACCAAAACCCAAAGCTTTATTTTCCATTTCACTTAATAAAGTGGAATACACCTTAGTAATTACAGATTTTCCTTTGCATCCTTTTTCTTGTGAATGCTGTGGTTTATGTGTTTGGAGGGTTTTTTGTGGAGTCACTTTAGAATCTCGCTTTATCTATTTTGGAAACTCAACACATTCCAGCCTTCAGCCTACTCAAGTTAAAAAGCAAAACAAGGATGACAAAATACCCTTTCACACACAATTATCTACCAGGCAATCACTATCCCATAATACTGTTTCACCAAATAACCAGCTCTGAGGCAACATTGGCTTATCCCTGTAATGTTTGTATGTGTGTCTTTCTTATACAAGATACCCTGGATTTCACAGGTGGTGGGGGCACCTTGGGATGCTGTGGTTGGTTACCATTGTAATTAACCAATTTTAATCAGTGCTTGAATAAATGGTTGGAGCAGACACAAAAGTGCTGTGATGCCAAGTGAAGACATTGAGCCTCCTCTCTGCTAGGCGAAAACCCAAGGCTAGAACTTGAGCTGTGCTGATTCACAGCAGTGGAGGGCTTCTCTTCTTTCCCTGTGTTCAAGAGAAGTGTGTTCACCTGACTCATTGACTCTGATGATAAACTATCTCCCTTCCAAAGAAACTTCAATGAAAATCACCTCTCCACCTTTGGTTCAGCCAATGGCTCACATTTAACTTCCAGAAGAGAAAAATTGGGGTTTCTCTAACCCACTCATAAACAAATTAATTTTGCCCTAAGGACTCACCAAAAAAAAAAAAAAAAAAAAAAGATTCTGAAGTTTTGACTTATTTTTTAGCTTTTTAGTTGTTTATGGTCTGTTGTGTGCCTTTTCCTTTGTCCATTATTTGTCTTAGACTGGTAGCTCTTTCTGACAGCCTGTGTGTTATATTTTAATGTATTTTCCACAGTGTACGAGCTATGACAACACAAATCATCCAGACAGATTACAAGGGAACAGTGCAGTTCATCCTCTTTACCACACAAAGTAGGGGCAAAGGGACTGCGAGCAGGGGGAGGCTCATGGAGCTCCCCTCTAGGTTCTCCCCTGCCCAACCTGAAGCACTGGGGCACTGGGGAAGAGCTGACGTTTCACTTCCAGGACTTTGGGGGCTTTGGGGTTCCACACAGGGGATGAAACCAATTTATGATCAGACCTCTGCACATCTGTGCCATTATGGAGAGGTAATAAATATCAGGCAAGGAAAGGATATCACACACTCGATTTGAGAAAAACTGAAAGTCCTATGCCACAGGCCAAATATAGAACTCCATTAACTATTGTGAAGCACTGTTGATGAGGAGAGTAAAAGAACAGCCCAGGAGGAAATTAATAATTCTGTATTAAGTGCAGGGCTTGGATGGTGTTTGGTAAATAAAGCCTGAGGTCATGCATTGACTGATGGGGAAAACAAAATATTGAATAACTACTAGTTCAGCAAACACCATCCATCCTCTGCAGGGAAGAAAGCTTTTTTTTGGATTAAAGAGAATATTGTCACTAGAAAAAAAATTGCATCAGAATGTTGTACACACAAAAGGACCAAATAAATTTCAACATCAACTTCAGTTTTTCAGTTCCCTAATTTGGGGGCTCTGCACATTTTTCTCTGCATGTAGTCTTTTTGTATATTTTCCTATGAAGTTGGTACCTTTTTGTTATGGTTGTAATGAGAAAGTGTAAAAACCAGCAGCTTACATGAAACTACATCAGCTTCAACATTGTGCAAGTTTACTTACATTGCTAAATCTTCTGGTTACAGCAAGGCTTGTAGTCTAATTATAGCATATCACAGGGGAAAAAGACTTGGATCTTTGTACTGAAGGACAGATAAAGGCTGTCTCTAGGCCCCTGATGACTTAGAGGTGGCTGGGTCAGGCATCACCTTTCTCCATCCTCGTGCTGGAAAAGGGAGGGATGATCAGCAGTGCTTTCTGGGAAGTGCAGATAGGGCCCATCTCCTTCCCTCACACAGACACTGTGTCCTGGTGCTCCTGCTGAGCCTGAACTTCTGCTGCTGCTGCTTCTGGGGTGATGTCCGGGGCCTGGCTCTTTTCAGTGCTCATCTTCAGTCTTACCCACAGCAGGAACCCAGACCTGAGTCAAGAATATAAAATTTGTATCTCACCTAAAGCTCCAGCTGGCATTTTGGAAAGGGTGGAAGGGAGCACAAGATAAAGAAGAAGCAGAATTTCCTTTGTTTTAAGCCATTTTCCTGACAAATTTCAAAGGTCTTTTGCAGAAGATAGACAGCTTACAACTTCTAAAGATGAAAATAAAGATGACAAAGAAAAGGAAGGGCATGCATGAGAAAGAGGAGGCAGAAGAGGTTATCACCAAAAAAATGGAAAGGTACACATATGGTGTTTCAATATCTTCAGGTATCGAAACCATAATTTTCATGCAAATCAACAAGACTGGCTGCTCAAACTGGACTGTAGAGAGGCACAATTGCACATAATAAATGACTTGTGACCAAAAATTAGCAACACACACCATTAATGGAGAAGCCTCTGAGGTGAGTGTGGAAAACTGATAAAGAGGTGTCAGAGCTGAAAAGAGTTGGTGAAAGGAAGTGAGGGAGTGCAGGGCTGGAGAGCTGGGAAGTGCAGGCAGACACCAAACCATGAAAGCGATGACAAGAAACAGAAGCCTGTCCCAGAAGAGCCTCTAAGCTCTGGGTAACTCAAAATTTAAGGATTCCAAGGCTTGATTTTAGCATTTTACTACCTGAGCAAACTACCTGGAATTAATCAGATTATACAACAAACAACGTCATTCAACACAAACATTGGAAACTAGAATCAATATAAACCTGCGCACCTCCTTTCAGAGAAGTGATCATAGGAGCTAATGAAATGTAGATAAGTACATTAGGTTTTCCTTTTTGCATGCACCCTCTTATCCTGTCATTTGAAACTCAAAATCAATCTGAGTTACCTTAAGTGGCAATACTCTGTCTTTGATCCTTGATTCATTTGTTGTGAAATATAGTCAGAATAATCATTTGAAAGGAAAATTTGAAAATGTCAGATAGTAAATGCATATTTTACTTATTTTAATGTTTGTTGATTTGAGGCTTTGAGGGCAACATGGTAAATATTCGGTTTGGCTGGCACAAACTGTGCAGGAATCTAATAGAAAGCAATATTGTTGAAAATGGATATCAATTGAAAACAGAGAGCAGTGTCAACTATTCCCCACTGGGAGCAGACAACAATAAAACCAGTCAAGCATTACACAGTTGAGCCTGCCAAATGTCATTAGAGAGTAGAAAAAAAGTAAAGGCACAGACGAAGGGGGGGCAGGATGGAGGGGGGAGAAGAAGCACTTGCCTTATTTTATTTTTCCCCTGGAAAATTTAGTAAGATAAAAATGGGGGGAGGGTGATGGTGGTGTGTGGACATGGACACAACAGGATGACAGACCCTAAAGTTTAAATTTATTATAATGGTGATGTAAGATAATTTAGGGAAACACGGAAACATATCATCCTATTTGGAATTAAGAACACCAGAAAAATAAAGCAGTGCAGTTTAATTTCTCTCAGTTGCACAGCAAATTACATTGGAGTACAATTCTGATTTTTGAATATCTTTTTCATATGTCTTAATACCGAGATCAGAGTATTTAGGTGAAATAATGAGGGCAATTTATTTTAAGTTCTGCTGAAACAACAATTTAAAAAAAAAAACAAAAACCAAAGAAAAAAAAAAACCACAAAAGACAACCACCACCAAAAAAAAAGGCAAAAATAAAAAACAAAAGAACAAAAAACAAGCGAAAACCAAAAACACACACCGAAAAAAAGATAATAAAAAAAAATAAATAAACCCCACCAAACCCAGTCCAAGAGGGCAGGATTTTTTTATACCCTATCGCTAAGGGGAAGATTTAAGACTTTAAGCACCCCTTGGCTGAAAGGAGGGCGTAGGGGAGGATGCTCCGCTCGGCTCGGCGGGGCGGACAAAGGGCGGCGGCGGTGCGGGGCTCCCGCTGCGGGCTGCAGCTCCACCTAGTGCGGGATGCGTGGGAACCCGGGACGGGAGAGCGGCCACTGAGGGACACGGGCTGCACCTGCCCGCCAGGGGCCAAACCCATAAGACCCTGAAATATCGTCTCCCAGAGCCGAGGTGCCCCTATGAGGTGCTTTCCAGATGAGCTGCAGTACCAAAAATCATCCTGCTCGGCCCCTCACAGAAATACTGTGAAATTGTCAGGTTTTAATTGCAACTCTGACTCCTTTTGTGGGCATAGAAAGCATGGAGAGATCATTTCAAATTCTTTGAAATTAACTTTCTTCAAGCCACCTGGACTTACAGGTCTCAAAAACCACGGCATTTGGTAGCGCTTCTGCTCAGGACTTAAATTTTGGTGTCTGTTTTTACCTGCCATACAGATAAGCAGGTTCACCATTCAGCTTGTGTTCTGTTCTGTTGTGT
Source organism: Margarornis squamiger (assembly GCA_035222235.1). NCBI lineage: Eukaryota > Metazoa > Chordata > Aves > Passeriformes > Furnariidae > Margarornis > Margarornis squamiger. Next base: position 127,044,681 of record JAWWTY010000077.1, read on the forward strand.
GTTCTGTTCTCTTGTTCTGCTGTGTGTGCCTGCACAAATTTCTTATGGATCCAGGTTTTCCCATTGCCTTTGGTATCAAAGAACTTTCCAGATCAGGAGTATCTGCCTCCCTGACTGCAAATTGAGTTTGAATAAGGGACCTGGCGCTTATTTGAGTAAACTCTTCAGACATACTATTTTTACTTCCTTATTTAATGTCTGGTAACAGACAGACAGTCTAGAAAAAGCCTCATTTTTCTATCTGCTTCAGAGACTGAGGTTCTTCTCACCTAGCAGCAAAATGTGAGCTCACCCCTGCCCATCTCTGCCCTGCTGTGGATCCCCACTGGTGTTCCTGCAACTCAGGCAACCAGGGAAGAGCCACCTGTCTAAAGCTAATGCTGATCACCTACTGCTCTTGCTTGAGAGTACCTATCTGAGACTTTTATAGTGAGTTTTGGTCTTTCTGAAATGCCTGGCAGCAGATATATCACTCAGGGTATCACAAGCCTCAAGTCAAATACAATCATCATTCCAAGAGGAACTTCATCATTTATCCAATTCAAAGACTTTATCAGGAGAAATTATAATCTGCTGAGAACTACAATATGGATATTTTCAAAGTCAATTGCCTACATTGTTGCACAGTAAAATCACAGTTCCAAATAGCCAGGTACAGATTAAGCCTGTAAAGCATAGACCAAAAATACCTTTACCATGTGTTAATGTAGTTGATAGATCAGAACTATGTCTCTGGAACTAAAAGAGCCTCCATCCTGTTAAAATTCCCACATCCCCATGGCAAATTTTATTTCCTTTTGAATTCAGTTGTAAAAATTGGAAGCAAGGAAATTCACAGGCCAGAACACTGTCTAGATAACATTAAGGGGCATGTTGCTTCCAAAGGCTTGCGTGGGTTTTAGCCACATGTCTCCCACTGATTTTAATGGGATTTGCATGGCTAAAATCCTGTGCAATGCTTTGAAAATGTATCCCTAAGGGTCTGTCATGAATTCATAAAGCCCCAGAATTTCTGAGTTAAAACCAAAATACAGTGTTGGCTGATTTTAAAGGCTTGTTACCACTCTCCTAATTAAAATACAGCTTAGTTTAGTAAAAGGTCTATTCTGCCTTGCACATAGTGTATAAATGTATAATATAATTCTGGTATGTGTATAATTTATATGGTTGTGTTATTTACACTACAAAAGCCTTGTGTTGTATGCAATTTCTAATTTTCATAACACTTTCATTACACATTGGGCAGTAAGCCCCAAACAATGAATAAAATTGCTACTGTTCTTTCAATGAGCTCGTAAATGTCATTGAAGAAATTGCTGTCATGTTAAGGGTGAGTTGGTTTTGTGGTACACTTACACTACTTATTGACAGAACAGTTTGTTCCCATATAAGATTACTACATTTTTCTTTAAAATGTTTTACATGGTATTATATCATTAAGGATCAAGAAAACTAGAAACACAAATCAATACCTCACAAAATGTTTGGTTTCTGATGAATGCACAAAATTAAGGAAAGTCAATGGGAAGGCTGTTTCTCTTTCACTCTTGTGCCTCACAGGAAGGATCTCAGGTCAACATTGTCATTATATTAAGTGGTCCATGAACAGCCAGTGTGTCCGTTCAACAATAGTAAAGTGGTGCTACAGACTGTAAGCCAGTTTCTTAATGCTTTGCATTACCATACTCCCCAAATTTGCAGATGCACTTATTTTCCTTTTCAAAATTTCAGATCTGTTCCTGCACACTGTCTCTGCTTTCACCCACACTCATTAGAGTTGGCTAATATTATATTTGATAATCATCAAATAGAAAGAATACCTTAGTCTCATATAACTACGAAGGTAGGTGGTAGCACATCCTTATTTGTCACATTAGATATTCAATATGTGGTTACTGAACACGTAAAAAGATCCTATTTTGTGAAAGCAAAAAAACACACTCCAATACTTGCTAGCAAAATAAGAAGGTATAAGAAATTTCAACCCAGCTTTGCAATTTTGTCCATTTCTTGTTTCAAGCTTAAAAAATCACAGAATCACAGAATAGATAAGGTTGTAAAGGATGGCAGCAGGTCATCTGGTCCATAAGCAGGGTCATCCTAGAGTTACATTGCACAGGATTGCATCCAGACAGTTCTTGAATATCTCCACTGGGGGAGACTCCACAAGCTCTCTCGGTAGAGAAATGATTTTTTTTTTTTTCCTGATTAAAAAATCACCAAAACCATCTTTGCCCTTGCTTCAAGGTCAAGTAAGTCTTAGGAGCAACATTTTTAAAAGCAGATGCAGGAAAAAACCACTTTCCAGGACACAAGTTAGGTAATAGTAAATCACAATAAACTTTCTTGACGTCATCAGCTGAACTAGCCCAACATGTGAAAGCAAATCACCTTGCAGCAATCCAGTCCTTTAAAAATTCATTGTTTCATATTTTCCTACCAAGCGAACTCCTAATTTATGAAAGTTACCCTGCAGGATGAAGGTGTTCTTTAATGAGGACTGGTTCCAGAGCTCAGTGGCCCACAAACCATAGCCCATGGTTCTGTAGTGGCCCAAAAGCCTTGGATAAAAAACAGAAAAATATACTAACTTACATTGTGTCCAAACACAACATGCTGCTATTTTCCATGTAGTTTTTTCTGAATTGCCAGGAGGAAGTTTTCAGCAAAGTGCAATTTGCACATTCGCTCTGGGCCTTGCTTTGAAAAATGCCCTGGTATGTTCCTCAAAGGGCACATGGCAGCTGAGGGTTAAAGGTGGTTCACTGGTTTAGAAAAGCCTTGGGGGCCACAGCTAATTCTGGGCAATGCATTTTCTCTGAAATCATCAATCCTTGCATTTTAACTCTGATACTCGTTACCATTCTTTTCAAATACCAAAAAAATTAAAGATAACAGTGCATGAACCCTGAAAGGCAATATCCCTTGGCCTCACATATGTGTAAGATTTCTCCTCCTCTCCTTTTTGCTTTTTCTTTCTTCCTCCCCTTTAATCTCTCTTCTTGTCAATTGGTCTTCAATAAACAGTAACACACAAGATGCAAAACTCACACAGGTAATCAAATGCACAAAAATAAAACAGTACAAGAGGCAGTGTCTATGCACCACTGTGACTTGCCCTGTTCTTTGCTTGTTTTATTGTTAATTTGGATCCCTGAGGATTTTTCCTGTTTGCCAGAGATATGTTGGACCATTCTGATTGAACATGTTCTACTTCTTCCATGAGAAAAAAAACAGACAGAAAAAAACCAAACCAAACCAAACCAAAAAAAAAAGAACAAAACAAATTTTAAAAAAAAAAAAAAACAACAACAAAAAACACTACCTCTTTGATTTTGAAACAAAAATGTAATTTGTATTATCATCTCTGAATCTGTCTTTGTCAGCAAGGCTGGAAAAATATGCTCTGATCAAAAATTTGGGTGTGTGCTTTTCACTCTGGAGCTGAGGACCTAAGCTTCTTGACAGATCTTGGACTGTGGCCAAGTTTAGACCCCTAATAATTTAAAACAATCGCCACCTGCTTAAAGGGGGAAAAAACCATTTCCTTCTTGCTGATCCCTAGTTTAGGATCAGCAAAATCTTTTACTGCATCAAATTGAAATGTAATAGCTGTAAGGCTGAGAATTGAGATCTTGCACTAAGCACTTCATTACCTGCAGGCTTTTATGTTTGGGTTTTTTTCCTGTTGAAAACATAGCCATACAATGCCTTTTCAGGTCTCAAAGTTAGGTACTTTGCCTCGTAAGGCCTGTCACTTAAGAGATGTAAAGCCTACCATTATGAGCCTTTTGATGAGGTCTAAACAGAATGTGTTTCTTTATACACATCCATCATTAGATATGTACATTTGCAAAGTAGAAATATCTTTATATCTGTTCTGGAAATTCTTACAGATATAATATCCATTCAACTTCTACAACAGTATTTTAGACTAAAGACTATTCCAGATGCATCTGTATTTATTTCGGACCCAAGATGATTTTAAACAGGGTATCATCCATCTTTAAAAAAACCCCATCAATTGTGAAAAGAAAAAAGTGCCGTTGCAGACACATGAGATGGCAGCTGAGTGGACATCCTCAGAGAGCAACACTGATCCTTCAGTTGCTTTTGCAGTCAACAAGCTTCCCCCAGTACTGTTCCACTGAAAATTCAACACAACTCCCATGGTTCCACCAAGACCATCAGACTCTTTTTCATTCTCCAAATGAAACAAGGTTTTGGCTGTCCATATCTTAACTTTGCTTCAAAGGTCCCAGGTGGCTTACTGCAACAAACAGCTGGGAAGATGGTTTGACTGTTTATTTCAGGCCACCAGTAAGTCCCAGGAGATGGGACGAGGAACATCATGTCCTCCAGGACAAGCTGGGTTCAGGTGCTGCGGAAAATATGAAAGCAAAGCTAGTTTTGTAGGCAAATGTGAGCAGGAGGATTTACTGTAGCAGCCACAGCGACAGACCTGAAACTCAGCAGAGGGACACAGAACCAAGTCGCAGGGCCATTTCAAGACGCCTGAGGGTGACACCAAGGGGTCAGGCTGCAGCACCCTGCCTAGGGTAGAAGGACTCAGTTGTAGGTGGGACAGTGGGACCAAGCCGCCCAGGGCAGGAGGTGCATGTGTTGCTTCTCATTACAGATTTCTTACTAGATTCATTAAGGCATTGCCTGAGGACTGCTCTCACATGGTCTGCTTTACTGGAACAGGGTTATATCAGCTACAGGAGAATGTGTCTCTTCTGTGCTTCTCCAAGCAGAGTTAGAGATTCAGGCTTCTTTCAGCTAACCCAAGGGGCTCCAGCCTGACATCCCCAGCACCTCCCCAGGAAATTGTCTGTCTTCCCATCTTTGAGCAATAGCTCTGAGTTGGATACTTTTTATTTATTCTTCTAAAGTTACAATATGCCTTCACTTTACAACTCTTGAGTTCTGGGTAAAAGAAAAAAAAATAAATAAAAAAAGAGATGCCCAAACCTATAGGATGTGCTCCTTTTACATACTCAAAGTAATTTACTGGGCAAAAAGAGAAAAACTAATTTTTTCTCCTCTGGAGAATCCAATGGACATGCCTCAGAACTGTCCAAAAGAAATTGTAATAGAAGAATATATTGGGGCTCCATGTTTTTGATGGCTTTCATGAGTTGTAAGAATGATTGTCCGTGCATGTAGATTCAAAGATGGGCTTTTTTCCTTAACTGTTCCTTGAACCGCATAGTCCATATTTGACAAGTTAGAAACATTAGAGAATAAATTCACAGAGATGAAAATAGAATTTCCAAAAAAGTTTTTCTGAGACTTCAAAGCAGATAAAAAGAATTCAAGGAAGTTTGATCTTTATTTTATAAGTATGTACAAGAGAAAGAGAGAATGAAGGCAACAGTCAAAGAAAAGTCTAGTTTAATATTTCTCTTGTGGGCATACATAATGAGAAGTGGAACACCACAATTCCTCAGTGTTCATAGAGCAGCAATTCACTTCCATAAAATTGTATCTGGCTTCTTAGAAAATTTCTTCACTTCTCTGTGCTTGTCTGAAGTATGACAACTTGCTCTTGAGGCTTACAGATGTTGAACTGTACTGGCTGGATTATTCCTAGAAAATTAAAGCCTAAAAGAAATGCAATCTTTTTTTAAACTTCCCACCTAAAAGACAGCATATTTTCTCTAGAAAAACCAAGAGAGAAATTAATTTTTTAAAGCAAAACCGTGTAAAGTCTTCTAGTTTATAAAAAAATCAGGCAAAAAAGAATGAGTGAATAGGATTCCTTTTTGAGCAAAAGAGCATTTCAGTGTTCTAGCACTTGCAAAGAAACTGATGTAAGTCAATGTTTACAAAATTACAAACAATACACAAAGAGATAAGGCTGAAAAAAAAAAAAAGTAAATTAAACAGAATGCTTTTTTCCTAAGGTTTTATTTTAAAAACTGCAGTTTATTCAGAGGTCAATGTCAAGTCAGGCTAATTATATCCATACCAGGAAACTAAATAATGCCTATGACTGTTTCCAGCTGTGGTGTTCCATCAGCTGTACAGTTAAATTGTCCCCAGCAGAACTTTGGCCCAGACCAATAAGAACTCTTTTGAACAGGTCCTGGGCATGATTTAGGAGCTACTGCGGGCCAGGAACCATTTCTGCTGCACTGTTTGGATATGATCACCCCTTGTAGAGGAGAATTTATTAATACAAGTGCAACTGTACTGTGCCAGTTTGCTCAAATGCCAAAGAAAGGTGCTAGTTACATATAATTTGCTTGTATGAACATGACAACTTGATCTATACCATGTCTAAATAGAAACCAGATAAAAAACTCAGTGACTATAGGTGCAAGAATGTGCAATGGATTTTTACTGTACATATAAGAAGAGCACATGCTGATGCATGTGGTCAGTAGGTGTAGTGTGAGTTGGATGGAAGACTGAGCCCAAGGGCATCATGAAAAATATGACTGTTACATAACACCAAGGAACCTGGCACCCTGGGCTTAATTGACTGATTCTTTGTTCTCATTTCTATACTCTAAGTTCAGAGATACACTCATCTGATCATCATGAAACCCTCAATGGCTTCCTGGCACAGACTGGGTTTGTCTTTGCAGAGGCGCATGGAAGTACCACAGTTGACATGAGCTGCTTTTGAGTTTTTAAATCATGTAACTCTGGTTATTGGCAAAAAGAAGCAGATAATAAAGTTGCATCAACTGTATTATACCTCAGACTGCTGCAAAGATACAGAACTAGCACTAGAGGAGACAGCTCGGAGCTAGACCACGTTGGTGCAACACTAACTACATGGACACAAGAAACTGGAGTCAGCACCAGCTCAGGCATTTCCAGCAATTTAGATCCACCTTAGTGATCAGCTGATGATCCAGAGGTGTTGCAAGGTGTGCCAGTGCAGACTAGGGGAGCACTGTGGCAAGCAATTTTTGCTGTATGAGAGCTCTGTTCTGAAAGCACCTGAAGTAAATGTTACTAAAGTTATTTATCCCATCAGAGTCATCCAACAAACACAGTATTTGAGAACTGAGCTGTAATTTTATAGTTAATTAAATATCTAGTTAATGGCTCTGTTGACTATAATACTTACCAAAATGCAAACATGTTTATGCATTTTAATGTATAAATTTCTTCACCAAAATATACAACTGAAGAAAAATGAAGACTGCACAGTAAATCTCAGGTTTCTGTCACAGTTGCAGTAGGAGAGAGACCCTCACATCTTTTGTTGGTAGAAAGGACTCTGGAGTTTGTATGTTACAAACAGCTATGTCTGATGCACCCAGTTATGCAGCTATTTTGCTGATAGATATGTTACTCATCCAACTTGCGTGAATGACCGACGGTTTTATTAGGCATATTGGAAGTGAGTGTTTTGAGCTGTGATGATTTTTTAAGGCATGATGAAGGGTCCCATCTACCCTAATCAACTTTGCATAGCCAGGGCTCAACTTCCAGTGTTGTCTCTCATCAGTGCAAGTGTCAGTCACTGGCCAACGCGTTGCCCACAGCCCTCTGCCCTCATTTCTTCATGGCGGGATGCATGTTGTTCTTTCAGGACAATTTCTTTTCGCCTGCTTTCCCAGCTTGCTTGGCTGTGACAGGTCTGCCCCGGTTATGGCATTCACCATATGGCTGAGCTTGGCTCCACCCTATCTTTTAATAATTCCATCTCACTGACCATCCCCCTTGCATTGCTTTCACCGAGGGCATTTCAGAATTCAGCCCCAAACTATTGGTTCTGACTAGCTTACCCATGTTAAATCTGAAAATATTAGCATTTATTTTCCGCTCAGTGATAGCCCCTGAAGTGACCTTAGTAGGTTATGTCTCATTTAATATATTTTCCTCCTATGGTAAACTGATACAGTGTTGATACAGCTACAGCTATTAAGTCACAGCTTGAATTCAGATAAATGCATTTGAAAACATGGGTTTAGAATATCACATAATTCGTAAGCATTCATTGTCCCTTCTGCACATTTCTGTATCAAAAATACATGAAAATATTTTAAAAATCTACTGCAAATTTTCCAGAAACTGCAAATATGGAAAAAATAAATACACACAGTCATGTACAGAACGGACTAAAGACCTCCTCCAGCTGTTCTGAAGGACTGGTGCAAATTCACATTCCAAATTAAAAACAAAGCTATATAAATATTTGTAAAACTTAATTGTTGTTTTTTTTTCATATAAAGCCTAAAATGTTTTTAAGCTGTTGAAAGCCAGACAAAGAGTGCTGCTTTCTTATTTTCATCTCTTAGAAATCTTTAAGAAATTAAAGCACTTTAAGACATGAAAGCTATTCAACAATCTTTTACCACTACAATACCTTCAAATAGGTTAGTTGCATTATAACATTTTTTATTATTATTTTTACATATTTTTGGTTGCTTTTTCAAGTTGTACTTTGCTACCTAAGTCTATTTGTTTACACAATTGGGATGACATGGAATTGTCCCTGTATAATGTAAGCCTCATGTTGAGGCTAAGAACTTTCTTACTGCACCATTTTGGAAGAATTGCCTACAGGCATATTTTGGCCTACTTAGGCATATACATTCATATAGTTTTAATTACCTCTGTACATGTTGTTTCCCATGAGGCTCTGGCCTCACACGGCACAAAGGATGAATAGTGATCACCGTGCTAGTGGTTGTTCACTATTTCTTCCCAGTCATTTTATATAATCTGGTCAATGCTTTGTGTCCTGTGAAACAAGAAAACAAGGAAAGGCTTCTTTACATGTGAACTTTGCTGGTGCACTGATCACTTAAATATGAAGCAAAGTGATAAAACTGGAAAGGTAATAACACAATACTTCTTGGATGGAAGGGGATGGAGAGGACCTTACTCCTGTGTGCAGGCAGGATGGTCATGCATGGGTGGATTAAGCAGCATCCCCCAGTTTATGGTTCCATGTTTGTTGCACTCACAACTTTATTTTATACAAGTTCATACAAATTATATGTCAAAATCCAGCTTCTACCCACAGCTGGTCCGTAGGATAGAGTTGCCAGCCCCTTGCTTTCTCACAAGAAGCAGGCTGGTGGTGGGGACTGCAGTCAGTCGCACGATGGTATAAAGAATGTAATTCAGTTGGGAGCCTTCAGCAAGATGACAAACCTCTCAGTTTGGTTCCCTGTGCTCAGAGTTCTTTCTGCTCTGCTCCCTTGCAGCAGGGCAGGTGAAGGAGGTAGGCTCTCCTCCAGTCCCCATCCCCTCCATCCTTGGGAGAGGCAGCACTGCCAGAGGGGCTGGGACGTGGAGAAGGGTGTCCCCATAACTGTAGAAATTCCTAGTGCTAGCCAAAAACCTCTTTCTTTCCCTTTGTTCTTAAAAATTCACCACAAAGTTTCTGCTGGGAGAGGAGTTTTCTCAAAAACTTTTTTGTAATAAAAGTCTGTCTCTTAAATCTTATGTCCTCTTTTAAGAGACAAAAAATCATTGCTTGGTGCCAGCATGTGAAGTCTGCTATAGCTCAAGTAAAACAACAAAATAAAATTGTTTAATAGGTACTATAAAGAACCTAAAATCAGTGCAGCTCTACACATATAGCTACAGATATATGTACACAGTGCACCAAAAGTATAAATATATGTAAAGATAGCCAAATTCTGTATAACTATGTATTTATAATTTAACTGTACAATATTATAAGAACCCATATAAGAATCATATGTTTTTTATCTGGCACCATTTGACTGCATGTGTTTCTGTTCTGGTTTATTGCATATCAGCTAATCGCATAATTCGGCTGGATGCATACTAAATTGAAGTCCAAATGCTGTTCACCACAGTGTAATCCCTCTGGATAAATGAACAGTCAGTATACCCACTGGACTGCATTCCACCGTCACTACTTTGTAAACAGCTGTTAGCATGTGTTGTAAAATAGAAGACAAAATCTGTTATTGCTACATATAAAAACGTGGTTGCTTCATCAAAATCTTCACTGCAGTGGCTAAGAGGAATGTGTAAAACATTAAGATAAGCTGAAAAAGCACTGAAATACTTTTCCACAGCAGGTGCTGTGCTGCTCCAGGAACACAGGCAGCAGAAACACAGCTGGGACAGGGCAGGGAAAGCCTTGGAGGTCCCACCATCCATTCCTGCAGACCAAATCAGAGCTCTGCTTAGGTCTTGATAATCTGCACAGACAAAATGTAGCACCTACAAGTCCTTTCCTGATTTGTGCATGTTCAGAAGATGAGACAAATTAAAGTAAAACAAAGCAAGTGAGAAGATGTCTTTTACATTTGTGCAGCCTCACTCCACCTGCCTCCCACCCCTGACAGCTCATAGGTTAATCTTGCTTTTCAAAAAAGCAAGCAACAGCCAACAGGTATGGGTTTTTGAGGGAAAACCATGCCCAGAAACTTTGTAAGTGAATCTTTTCCTCCTGACCTTTTGGCTAAGTGGGCAAGAGGGGTGGGTAACAACTGAGGACACAGGTGAGAAGGTCATGGTAGCTCAGGGAGCAACTGTGGACACCAGGGAAATACTCATATGAAGACAGGCATCCAAGCAGGGTCTGCACACACTATGGGAAGGAGCCCTCACCTGCTTCACCTCCAGCCTTCAAAGTGTGGTGCTGGCTGAGAGGCTGTAGGCTTCAGTATTCAGTCTGCCATCCCTCCAGGGATGCCTCATGGCAAAGCTGGCTGCATCAGCGTCCTTAGCAGCAGAGCGTAAGTCTGAGCAACTGATCATAAGGGTCCCCTTCTGGCCTGAAATTCCATGAAATCTTTTTAATTCTGTCTTTCATAGCCAAGGGGTATTGCACAAAAGCCATGTTCCCAAAATGCTCTCTCAATTTTTAATCCTTTCTTTAGTTTTAATTTTCCTTTGATCCTATGACCAACCAGTGTTTGTTTTCATTTTTCCCATCCTCAGTCTCCTTCCTTTCTCCATTGAGCAGACTTAATTTTTGAAGCCAGATTTGAGAGATCCATAGTTGAAATTTTGCATCCCAAGAGGACTGAGGCAGGACCCCCTGACACTGCACTTCAGCCACATCTGTCTTCCTACTCGTGCCTTTCCGCAGATTTGCCAAAGGGTATTCAAAACTGGCTTAAATGGCAACTAATATACAGACATTTAAGTAGGTGTGTTAGAGGTCTGTTATTTTATCTTACCCTTTACTTGCTATCGGCACATCAAAACTGAATGCAGCCACCAGAAGCCACTCTCCATCGCTCAGGCTCCTAACACACTGAAGTGAGGAAAGGGAGGGATATAATGTGAGATTGCTGTAAATGAGATTCTTGTCACTGAGGCCAACAGCACGGCAGAATTAGAAAAAAAGTTATGCACTTCTGTGGAAAATTGAAATACCCATACTGATATTAGATAAGGCAGAAAAATTAAGAGACAGATATCCCCATGCTGCAGAGCAATGGCTACGTAGACTGAAAGGAAAAATAAATTTTCCCTAGAATCATTAATATATTTTCTTACAAGATTTCCTATGCCCTGCTCTAAAATATCTCCTATAGCCTCAGTGCTCATGTCTGATGATCCTTTGTTTGGATGTAGTGTGGGAAATCTTCCTCTACTTCTGATTTAGAGGTTGCCGAGTACATTTTATGGGCATTAGCTGTGGGCATTCCCTCTAATTCATTTTGCTTCAAGGGTGCTCACATCTCTATGGTTCTATTTCCACTGGCAACACAGGAGATGAGTTCACTGGCAGGAAAAATAATTAAAATTATGAGATTTATGAGAATATAAGTGACGGGGTTTTTAAACAGTCTGGTGAAAGTTGTGACTTACTTGCCTGGGCAAAGTTGAGGAATATCCAAAATGACATACAGTGAGCATTCCTGGTGAAGTGCTTATCAAAAAGATATGGAAAAATTTGGAATAAATTCTCAAATACCTTTCATATAATTGTAGGTTACTCATGCCTATCTTCACAATGGGAAAATTACTTGCATTTGTCAAAGTTAATTTTTGTAGACATGGTTTGTTCCGTTTTAAAATTCCAAGTAAGATTTTAACATGTCGCACAATCTTTAAAGCTGCATTAAAATAACAAAAGTGACCAGGAAAATCCAGCTGGGAATTCTGTTGTAATTTTATTGCAGCTATATTATATATCTTATGTATTTCACAACATGCAACCCTAATTCTGTAAAGAGCTAAGCATGTGTTTGAATTTATATGTTTTGAGTTTTAATGAGAACTCATAGAGTGTAAAGTTTAGCATACATAAAATCAGATTAGGAGTTAGTGTTAACAGTAGAGTGGTGCAATCAAACAGTGGAGGGACAAAAAAAAAAAAAAAGGCAAAAAAAAACATGTACTGTAGATGAAAGAAATTTGATGAATTAACTTTTCACTCCAGGTGGCTTTTTTTATTTTTAAGAACACAGTCTTCAACACTAGTATTGATTGCAATGATACTGTGCTTTCTTGCTCTATTTCCTCTGTATTAACCAGGTTTTGGATACAATCAGTCCCTTTTTATGAGAAAGCATATTCCTAAATATAAGCGTCTGTTGCTGGATCCTATTTTTTGTATTGGTACATCACCTGACCTTTTTAAGACTCCAGTTTATCTGATCACCTTTCCCAAGGCAATCCATTATTCTGACACTGATACTCTTATTATGAGGGGGTTTTAAAATTAATTAACTTTATAGTAAAGAGGAGATGGTGGGTTTGAATAGAGGCAAATATTTCACAGGGGCATGAGTCATAGCATACTTAAGCAGCACAGGCTATGAGAGAGAAATGCAGCTTTCTCCAATCAGCAGTTCTAGTGGTATCATCTCCAGAAGTTAATTTATCTCACTCTTCTGCATGTTCCATGGAAAATCAATTTTGGATTTATTCAATCTCTCTTCTGTTTTTTTTCTGATAATATTAAAAAAACATATAACTTGTGCACCTATCAGAACATACCAGCCTGACACACTCCTCTATCTTTGTAGAAAACAGAGACAGGAAAAAAAATTTAGCTCTTTTCTTCCAGGTCAAAGTAATTCATGTGCTTAATCTCCGTTCTCTGGAAGACAGTTTTCTGCCAGGGGGCCAATGCTTGGGGCAGTAGTGGCTTTATTTTCTGAAGTTGTGTTGGAGCTTCTCTAATGTACTTACTAAAAACAGTGGAGGCTCACCAGGAGCTTCTCAGTGCACTCCCCTTTGGGACATTTGTTTCCACATATGTGCCACAAGATCATCCCAAAAGTGATGTATCTAAAGACCTTCATAGCTAGAGATTTTCTCCTTTGGCCATTCTCCTGGTTGCCATTATTTGAGCTTACCTCATTAGTACAAGTCTACAAGTCCCCTTGAATATTTTTTCAAATGTGCTTCTTCAAACATTTTAATGCAGCAGCAGTATGAATTAACAGTGTATGCATGTAAGGCAGTATTCCCCTCCTTGATCCACAGGCAAGCAAGAGAGACCAAGGTGGCCATGACCTTTCAGGGATGTTGCAGCTCTGGGAGGGTGGGAGCCTTGAGACAATCTGCTGGAGCCCCCTTCCTTCTCAATCCAAATGTGACATTTTTGCTGGGAGTCTCCATCCAGCTCTTCACATCCATTCCCTCAGACAAAGTAGGTGGCCCCATCCCTCACGCCCCAATCCCCTTAATACTTTAGCTCTTCCTGTCCTTTTCCTCATCAGTCACAGCCACCATGAGCTCATGGTGTCTTTCAAAGACACCTCATCCCCAGCCCTCCACCACTCTCTTCATGGTTGTTAACACCTAGGTTTGGTTTCTCCTCTGCCCTTCAGATCTCTTTGAAAACTACCTTTCCCAGGGAGCCTTTATATCTCATTTCAACCACAGGCAGATTTGCCCCTTCTTGGGACACTGAAACAACAAAGGATGGGGGGAGCGTGAAGGGAGGATGGTGACCTTGTTCCAGCTACATGGGCCACTTCAGGATTTTATTATTTACCTGTGTAGACAAATAATATGCAAAATTCCTGAATATATTAAACATGACACATTTTCTCAACTAAATACTTACTGTTTTTTTCTTACGGAAATAATGCTGGCCTTACTAACAGAGGTGTGATCTCAAATCTCATTCCTGGCTTTTAACTGTGTATAATAATTCAGTTCGCCCATTTATCCCTTTAACACAACATTTAGGTTAAGCAGTAGGCCTAAGGGGAACATGTTATTACTAGCCTGTTTTTTATCTTTCTTTGATGTCCTCGATTCTATTCTCATTCATGTATTGGGGTGTGCAGCAAATGAACCTTAAGCATTTATTTTATTTACTAATTTTGCTTACTAGCATTATCAAAAGAGTGGAGCAGCTGCGAGCTTCACAGATTGAGCATACATCTGAACATTTAACGGCCCCAGTTTATCCTGGCTTCAAGGCATCACAATATAATATTCACTGACATGAAAGCTGAAGAAAGGATGTCATGGGAAGTCTGAGCGTCACGCTGTGAGAGGGTATGTACTGCAAGACCCTCACTTCATTGGCTTCTAATAGGCTAAGTATTGATATGCAAATAAGAGAGGAGCTTGTGTGTGGCCTTTTAATACAGTCACTAAACATCAGTTCAGAAAAAAAATAGTAAGCCCTGTCCTCTTATATTTCTGCCTACAGATGCACAAAACCCAAAATGGATGCATTTTCACTCAACTGCTTTGAAAGCAAATGAGGCCACTGCTGAAAAACCACGTGTAGGACTGGAAAGCTGAAAAATTTTGATCAAGATTTTAAACACCAAGTGCTGAGGTGGGCTGATAAGCAGAAGTCGGCTAACCCATGGAGGAGGGGTTAAAAAAAAAAAATAAGTTCCTTCATTCCTAACATGCCTCCCAGGGAGCAATACATGTGCCTGTAGAAGATTAGGTGCTGGGTTGCCATCTCTGAAAATAGAAATATGTTTGCAAGGTAGCAGAAAGAGAGGCCCAAAGGGCATCTCCAAGGAGGCTTTGACTCTCCTGCTTCTGACACACACAGATAATTCCTATTTCAAGTTCGAAGCAGGAGCAGTGGATGAGAGGAAAGCAGCTGTTAGTTTATCTTGTAAACAAGCCCCAGCATGCCACCAGATTATGACAGGGCTTTGGGTTGGAGATGGCCCTAGACAGCTAAAAGAGTGAAGTGTTTAAAAAATAGATTTGCTTCTGAGACCCCTGTTACCCAGCTACTTTGGGCTGCCTCAAATACCATGGCAGGTCTGAAAGCCCCAAAGTAGTGAGGATGCTGGAAGCCCTCAATCCCATGGCTGGGAGGGCATGTGTGATCCTCACACAGAAATCAGCCAATGGGAAGAAATACAGCCCCAGAACCTCCTTTATGCTCTGAATTCATCTGCTCTGAGTAGGCTGTACAAAAACTGGGCTTTGAATTAGGGCATCCCAAATGAAAACCGTAACTACACATTAAAGGTGGCAGCAGGTTTATTACATATTCACAGAAACATAGAATATCCTGAGCTGGAAGGGACTTACAAGGATCACTGAAGTCCAGCTCATGTATTGTCACAGCACGGGTCAGACACAGCATTTAATAGCAAGCTCAATGACCAAAGGATGCACTGGTAATCATCACTTTGCCCAGGCTCTTTGTGCTGTAGCTCTGTGTGTCTGAGTTCCACGTACATATGTTGATCACTATTAGCATATGTCGGCTCCAGCTGCCCACACGCCTGCGTGTGACTGGAGCTGATGCCAGGGGTATCATGAATAGCCCAGACTTCATTTTTTTCACTTCCCTCCAGGCTTGTCTGTGTGGGAGTATATAACAGTGCAAGAGAAGATGCTATAATCATAAGGCCCTCACAGATTTGCATTCCAGAACGACCACATTTTTCCAGCTTAACTTAGGTTGCTTTGAAAATAACTCAAGCTAAGCAAGAAAAAGCCATTCTTTATTCCCAAATAAACATGTCCCACATCATTATGACTGCCGAGTTGGCATTCACCTCGGTGATTTCCCACATAAAAAACAAAGAGGCACAGCAAGGCAGGGTACACCCATCCCTGCAGAGCCATGGACCAGTCACCACTCTCCACAAACCTCTTGGTGTGTATGTTCCCCAATGCCCCTCCTCAGCTTCCCCTGATTCTCCAGCAGCTGGTCCCACTTCTTCCTGTATCTCTTCTCCAAATGGGTGCATGCACTCAGCCCACTGCATACACATATTGCCTCCTAAATTCACTTCCTTTCCTCTATACACAAGCCTAATCACAAGATTCATCTTACTTTCCATTTTCCATGCTGACATTAAACAAATAAAAGCAGCAGCAGGGAAAAGGAAATGTAGAAGCCAGCTTAATTCCCAGTGGATATAAACTGTTGAGATGCTATAACACATACCTGCACACACACTCATGCATCAATATGAATCTTCATAAGAGGAGAAATCACTTCTATGTCTTCCTATTAAAGAACACACTTCCCTTTCAACACAACCAGTAGGGAAGTTGCTTAAAAATGAAGACTTGAAGATCTGCTCTTATTTTTCTAGGCTTTAAATGCTCAGCTCAGCCCTGTGTTGTGGGCATTGTCCTTTCTGGCATGGAAGGCTTAGGGGGATTCAGTGGGAGCCCATTAACATTGCTCCTTAATTGGCTCAAGGCATCACTGCTCATCTCAGCTTGGCACAACCTTCATTTCCCACGCATCATGCCAGGTCCCTGACAGTTCAAAAAATACAAAATTGGGAGTAAAACCTGAGAGTGATGCATAAAATTAAAACTAGAACTCAGTCTGGGAAATCACAGGTGAAAAATGTGCATTTTACAGCCTTCCTGGGAAAATATTGTTTTCGCAAAACTAACAAAGACATTTGATTACAGCTTTTAATTCTGAATTGGTTGCCAAAGTGTTTAACCTTTCAGTTACCAGTGCTCCACTACTGCAATACTATTTTAAAATGTGATTAAAATGCATATTCCCCCCTCTTGTTTAACTGCACAGTGCTTAAGGAGGAAAGCAAACACAGGTGTACAGAGGCATATTTTGCACCCTCAGGCTGCCTGGGGCCAAAACTCATACCAGCAATGACAATTCAACCCAAGTCACCTGAGCTCCACTGCATCAGAGCAGGTAATTGCCATAAATCACCTGGTGCCCTGCTCTCTGCAGCACAGAGAAGATTAATGGCAGCAGACACCAGAGCTGCCAACTCGGAAGATTTCTGTGGCGGAGTAGGGACAGCCATGCGTGAGGAATTTGTGATAAAAAGCTATACTGGGACTATAATAAAGTGCTGGAAAGACACCGAGGTCCTCTTCCATAACGCAGACACATTAAGGCCTGTCTGATTGTGGTGACAGACAGGTATTTGACTGAACACACTGGCAGCTATTAAAAAAAGGACCAGTAACTAAAAGCTAATGTCAAAATGTGATGTAGAGCTGTCAGATGCCATCAGTAATAATTTTTGCTATGACCAGTCTCTGGTAAGGAGGGCAAAGGAAACAATATTGTTGCAGACTGCAAGGGATGTGCCACCTGTGATTTGTGGGCTTCAGAGGCAGAAGGCCTGCTGCCACCCTCCTCAGCAGAGAGAGTGAGATTTATTGTCTCCACTGAGTTTCTTTGCCTTGGTTAGAGAGAAAACATTGCTGAGGAAAAAATGCTTAGGAATATGTTGCATGGAGGTAAGCATCAGTACCTACAGGGGGATATTATATAGGCTTAAAGACATCAAATAATATATTACATTGGGTAAATCACCACTACAGCTTTTATAAGGAGGATGCAGAAGGGCTGCTGGACAAGCAACATTTTTTAATAAGAATTTATCATGAGCTATTCATCAAGAAAACCAAGCAGAGCAGTAAGACAGCCCTAGACCATTCCCCTGCATCCATCTTTCTGTCATGCCAGCAGGCACATGCTGCCGAGAGGTGCAGTGGGAGTACAGTGGCCCTGCCAGTTGTTGCTCTGGTCCTGCTTCCCACTCACTCCCCAGCAGCAGCATGACCATGGCAGAAAGAGGAAAGTGTGAACTAGAACTGGGTGATTGCCAACCAGTCCTTGTTTTGTGGCCAGCAGTACCCCTTGTGATGTAGAAAGATGAACTGAGCTTACCAAGTCACCCTTTGATCCATCCACAAGAGCAGGGCCATAACAAAGTGTGTGTCTTCATTTGCAAGATGAGATTTAAACCTCTGTCCCCCAGCCCTGAAGACAGGCTGTCCTGTCAGTGTTTACAAGGTGTCCTGGTTTGGGGTTGTTTCCAAGCATTTTCAGTAGATATGGTTGGGCTTCACAGCTCAGGAACTGCACCTCTCAGTCCGATTTCCCAAATGTTGAAGGGCAGCTGCAATGTCAGCCTTTTCAAACTGGACACTGCATCTCTGTGTCTAAACAGATTTCAGGTCTTTTTTCTCTCCTCTTAAAGAACCCATTCCCTGCCACTAACCAGCTGTTTCTGTTTATTTTTATGTCTTATTCCTCATGCATAAAGCAGGGTACAGCTTTCTCAGGACCAATTTCACCACTGAAAACATTCCCTGCCACTTCAGAGTTAAAAAGAACAAGGAAACTTAAAGCGGGAGTGAAACTAATCATCTGCCGCTCTTAAAGCTGGTGAAGCTTTTAGCCCTGCCAGCAGCAGATCTCCGATGAGATCTTTGCAGAGTAATGCAACAAAGGCATACTGTGGCTCACTGTGACAGATCCAAATGTATCCTGTCTGTCCAAAGGGGGCCAGTGGCTCACAGCAGCTGTCGAGCTGCTTTGTAAACAAGTGGGGGACATAGCTGTTTAACCTAGAATCATGCATCTGAAAATATGCTCTGCCTCTCCAAGGATTTTGCTGGAAATGCTTCAAAGGATTCTGTTTTTCCCAGAAAGCTGCATCATGTGGTGTTTATCAACTCCTCGAAAGTACTCGCAGCCTTCTTCCATAGGAGAGCGGCACTTTGCAGTTTGACAGTAAAATCACACATGACTTGTTAAGCACAACTTCCTAATGTAGCTCCCTGTCTGTTGCAACAGTCTCCCTGGTGGTAAAAAAATACAGTACATTACACTCTCTATAGCAACTGTGATGGCAATATGCAGATTACATGACCATATCGCTCTCCAGCATCTAAAAAAGAAATATTTATTTTAGCATAGTCAGTACTCTTTTCACAGTCTCTTCTTTCACTGTTCTTTTCCGTTACACTGTCTTAACTTCATCCCAGAATTTCTCTGGTATTGCTTGATAGTGACCATTTTCTCTCTTACACACACGTCTTTAGATCCAAGCTGACCCTTTGTATTCAACAGTCATCTACTCTGGCCTCTGTATTGCAGTGTCTTTATTTCTAAATACCACAGAGAACCCAAGTTCATGGATCATTTTAGCTTACAACACATCACAATTCACATACATGTCTTTGTTCTCTCCTGTTTTACCTTATTTTTCTGCTTTCTTCCACCTATCATATCTTTCTTTCAAAATGTGTCCTGCTAAAAGATTTAGTTGGGTTTTTAACAGAATCTAGAGCAAATTAGGGATATGCTTCTTTTGAAAGCCTGCTATATAACAAATTCCCATCTTTTGCAGATTTTCCCTAGAAATTCTCTGGTTTCCAGGTCAAGGACTACATTTTTTTCTGACCGTTTTTTATTCTTTGTGCAAGGGCATTATAGGGAATGGTATGTTATTTGAGCTGCAACTACAGACTCCTCATAAAGCCAGGAACAATGAAGTTCTGGTTTGAAGCTCAAGTGTTGAATCCTTCTTCTCTAGGACTGAATTAAATCAGCTAATTGTTTTTCCATCTCTACAATAGGAGCAATATTGTGCATCCCACCTTAAAGGGATATGTGAGGTTGAAATAATGACAATGAAGTCATAAAACACCCTAAACCATCCAAATCAGTATTGAAAAATATATTGCTATTCACTTTTTCTCGTTTGGTGCTGCAGTTTAGCCTTTTCTCAGTAAAGAGGTTTGCCAAGTCTAGTCTGAAACTTGCGTGCTGCTGAAAGGATATTGTACTGAAACAGGAGTGTAGGTGTGGATGAAGACTGCCAGAAGCATCTCCTATTACTGCAACAGGAGAAAATGGCAGCCAACTTCCACATATCCTGTAGTCTGGAAAATGGTGAAATACCATCTTTTTGGCAGCCGTAAATGGATAAACATTAGATAAAAGCTAAGTGCAATGTGAATTCTGTGCAAAAAGGGCACAGATCACAAGGAATTAGAGAAGCTATGAAAATGCAGAGAGATAACTAAATGAAGGAGGCATGCCACTAGCCCCCTTGCTTAAGGAGCACATATTAGAAATCTTTAGATCCATGCTCTCTCTGCACCTGACTGACATTCATCTGCTTTGTTGTAGAACAATCTCCTTCAGTACTGGCAGAGAATAGGTCAGTTGTTCTTGTTGAGCTTTACCTTTTACTAGATATTGCCATGTGAGATATGTTCTGCTTTTAGAAGGATAGTCTGCATCCAGCTAGCATTGAGGTCCAAGCACCTACCACATTTCTTCAATAGGATGTACACACCAATATGGTTTTTAGGGTTGTGGTTTTCATTTGTCTTGCAAGAAGATAGCTGGACTGTTTGCTTCAAATTTTAGCCGAAAATCAGTCAAGAGAAAAGGTAGTAAAGATCGTAGCAAGTATCTCTACAACAGAGTGAGAATAAAAGGAGCAGCCTAGGCATTAGGTAGATGTTTCTGTATTAAGTAGTATATGCAATTTGAGAAGAAAAACATTTTTCCCAGTTTCTTTCTTGGTCTCATGCAGAATTCAGTTCCTTCTCAGGCTCTGTGTCTGTTGGACAGAAATCCTACTATACATGCACATTAAGAAAATAGGGAAAAAAAAGGAAATCTTTTACCAGTTTTCATTTATTTTGACAATAATTTTAAACACTGAAGTTGTCTTTCTTCTGCATTGTTTAAGAAGTTCTTGCTGATTTCAGGATTAGGTTAAGTTTGGCAATGCAGAATATTAAGCTGAAAAGTACAGATTTTCATATTTTCCTCAACTTGTTTTTCAGTACAAAAGAGGGGAACATTTTTAAGAAGGCTGAATGGAAGAAGACATGAATTCACGGGATTTCTTATAATTTTTTTGCAAACTCTTCTGTGAGTAAGAAAAGAAGATTTCTTCACTTTTAGATGTGTTATTCCATACTTCTGCCCTACACCCATCATTTTCCGTTTTAAATTAGTAGGATGAGGAGATAAAAAGAAAATCATCAGATGAAAATGAAACCTACACTGGCTAATTTCCATGTTTAGAAATGAAATTACTGGAATCTTTGTTGATATATGAAATTGTAAACTCTTTTGTTTCATATTTTCCAAGTATAACATAAAAAAAAACCCTGTCAAAAAAGGCTTTTGATTCCAATCACACCCCATCTTCCAAAACATACTTTTTAGACAAAAATTTCTGCTAATTCTCATGAAGTCATTGACACTGACCTTCTACATGTAGATTCAAAGAGATTAATTAAAGGCAAGCAGCACTGCTAAATTGTCAGCAGCTGGGGGATGAAAGTGATTCTGGAGAGTAATTCTCCAATGACGCTGTGGATAAGGCAGGACATTTAGTGGCTAAATTATCTCCCTCCTGAATTTAAACCAAGTCTGGTGAAATGGTAGTTTTCTAAATGTCCCTTTATGGTCAAATACTGTTGCTGGTGGCATGACTTTTTTTATAAAGCAAAACCAAAATATAAAATAAATGGTATCATTAACATTAAATGGTACAAGTATACAGAACTTACTGTGCACTAGGGATTATACATAAGATGAACTTTATTGTTTTTACATTTCAAAATTATAATTATTTTTTCCCCTGCATTTCTCAATATGTTTCACTGGCATTCAAAGAACAAGAGTAGAGTTCCCCTGTGGTTAATTTAACCCTAGGAAATTCCCCAGAGTATAATCAAAGTCTGCACAGTGGCTAACATTTCTCTCCTGTTTCAAAACTAATGAAGTTAAATCCTGCTGGCTAAGACAGTATTTCTAAAAGTCTATTAGACTTTAAATATAGTAACTGAACAGACACCAGTCATAACTACAAAATGCTTTTTTTACCAGCTGTCTAAAAGAAGCAGCACTGCCACAGAAAGACGTCGTCCATGGGCTTGAACCAGCCTCATTATCGCCTATGAATTAAATTGAAACTGCCAGAGGTCACAACAGTGAATTCTAGGCAAGACAGTCAGACCATTGCCTGTGACACGAAGGCGAAACATTTCCCCAGACCAGGCTTGGGATTTACTTTTTTCATAGCTTCACACCCACATGGGACTAACCTACTTCAAAGGGTGCTCAAGTGGGTCACAGGCATAAGACATCTGCATACCTTAAGCAATTACAGCTGTTGGAAATAGCCTTATTAGGGGATGAATCACTATTTAAACCATGCAAGGAACAGGAATTCTGTTTGAGGGGACCAGGATGAGCAAAGCTGTGTGAATGCCAGCAGTGTTGGCAAATATCTGAGTTCACATTTTTTGTCAGCATTTGCACACCTCTTAACTCCGGATATCCCCACAAAGGAAAGCAAAATGGGAAAACCACACACAAGCATTTTGAACAGATATTTGGGCATATCTGTGCAACTACTCAAACTCTTCATTTTTGTGGCTGCCTGAACTCGAGCAAGAAGTAGAAACACACACCATCAGTCCTACCAGACAACCCACACACAGGGCCAAGTGAAATGCTAAACACAGCAGGGCACAAGTTGTTTAGGTACGATTCCCTTAATGTTATGTGCATATGATAGATTTTTAAATGGGATAAAAATCAATGGAAATAAGAAAGGAACTATACTTGTTTCATTTTAACAGAATAAACAAGTTGAAAATATTAGCAATATGTCTCCTTTTAAATAAATCCCTCTTGAAGCCCTTGGAAGCAAACTTGGTGGCTCTGGATAGCTCTAGTCTCTTTAGCTCATGGGAGTCCTGCAAACATTGCTCATAACTGACACCTCTTTTAACTCAAACTTGGTGTTTTCTGTCAATATGTTTTAAGCCCTATGCAAACTGTATAGAAAAAAATAGTTGCTTTCAATTCCTGTTTGGAACTGCAACGAGCTCCTTTGTTTACTGTGCTTTTATCAGTTAAATGATTGCAAATGGACCGATTAACCCTGAATTATTTGAAGAACCAAAATAAGAGGCACTTGACAATTCTCAGGATTTGTTTTCAGCTCACTGATTTGGGGAAAGATGATATTTTTCTGTGTTAATACATTGCTTCCATCCAGTCCACTTCTGCTGCTCTTTTCTCCAATGCCATCAGTAATTGGATTAAACACTGACAGGTCCCTCTAGTTCATCAAAGGAGGGAGGAAACAACACATACTGGGGCAAAGCAATCCCTGCTCTAACTCCAACAAAACCAAACCAGTATTATCACAGATAAATTTAGTTTGTTCTCTCTCAACCTAGTCAGTGATCCCTCCACCTCAGCTAACAGCAGAGACATTACATATTTTTCCACCCAGGATTTTTATAATTGAAGAGGCAATGTCTTAATCTTGCCTTTACTCCCTGCTAAAACAACTGGAGCATAACAAAGTCATGTGAACAGAGAGGGTCAGAGGAAGTGAATCACCAAATGATCCAAAATTAAACTGAGGAGCAGATTACTCTCTGTGTATGCTTTCCCCACTTTTCTTCTGCGGTGTTAAGTGATACAATGGACTGCTTGCAGAGGTTGTGTGGTTGGGTTTAATACAAAGACTGGGCACTTTCCATGTGTGGTTTGAGCAAATTCCATCCAACCAGGGAGTTGGTGGGGCTTTTCTGGAGGGCTTTTCCTCTTTTGTTAGTTGGATTTTATTGCTTCTTGAGATACTCTGTTGATAGGATATTAACCAAAAACTTAACATTTATAACAGTAATTCATTACAGTATTAAGTGCTGGACAACACAGTAGTATTAGTGTTTTGGTAAAGCTCTTGTACTAATTTTCAAGACTAAATCAATAAGCAGCTTCTAACATGGAGCTGTTGACTCCCTCAAAGGCAGGGAGGCCCTGCAGAGAGACCTCCACAAGTTAGAGGGCTGGGCAATCACCAGCCATATGAAGTTCAACAAGGGAAAGTGCCAGGTTTTGCACCTTGGATGGGGCAACCCTGGATGTTCATACAGACTGGGGAATGAGATACTGGAAAGCAGTGCCATGGAAAGGGACCTGGGAGTCCTGGTCAATGGCAAGTTGAATATGAGTCAGCAGTGCCCTGGCAGCCAGGAGTGCCAACCATGTCCTGGGGGCATCAGGCAGCTGGTCGAGGGAGGGGATTGTCCCGCTCTGCTCTGCACTGGGGCAGCCTCATCTTGGCTATTGTGTGCAGTTTGGGGCACCAGAATATAAGAAAGATATTAAGCTATTAGAGAGTGTCCGAAGATGGTGAAGGGCCTTGAGGGGAAGCCGTATGAGGAGTGGCTGAGGGTACTTGGTCTGTTCATCCTGGAGAAGAGGAGCCTGAGGGGAGACCTCATTGCAGTTCCAACTTCCTCATGAGGGGAAAAGGAGGGGAAGGCACTGACTGATCTCTTCTCTGTGGTGACCAGTGATAGAACTCAAGGGAATCGCCTGAAGTTGTGTCAGGGGAGGTTTAGGTTAGATATCAGAGAAAGGTTTTTCACCCAGAGGGTGGATGGGCACTGGAACAGGCTGTCTAGAGAAGTGGTCACAGCATCAAGCCTGACGGAGTTCAAGAAGCATTTGGATGATACTCTCAGGCACATGGTGTGACTCCTGGGGATGGTCCTGTGCAGGACCAGGAGCTGGACTCAATGACCATTTTGGGTCCCTTCCAACTTGGTATATTCGGCAATTCTGTGTTTGTCTGTGTAAACAAACA
This sequence comes from Margarornis squamiger, assembly GCA_035222235.1. Classification (NCBI taxonomy): domain Eukaryota; kingdom Metazoa; phylum Chordata; class Aves; order Passeriformes; family Furnariidae; genus Margarornis; species Margarornis squamiger. The sequence goes on from JAWWTY010000077.1 coordinate 127,069,469, forward strand.
GCAAGTAGTACCTGGCTACAGACAGACTTTAGGACGTGCAAAAACTCCATGGCTATTTTTGAATAGATTTCTCAAATTTTTTTGTAAAAGGGGTCTGCAGTCTGCAGTCCAGAGCTCAGGTACTCCAGTCCCTGCAGCCTCATCAGGGGAAGCTCTCCCTGATGCACCAAATCCTCTTCTACCCTGGAGCATTGTTGGCACCTCACTTTGTCTCGCACTGAATTCCCACCCCATATCCCCTTTTTTCCCCATCCTTTGCTTTGAATCTTCTCCCAACACAGTACTTGGAGTTTCCCCCTGTCCACCTGGATTGGAGCCTGGGACCAGAGAGCACATGACATAACTTGAGTGTGGGAAGAGGAAAGAAAGAGGATACACACTAGCCCAAGGCTGGGGCACTCAATATTATGCTTTCAGCCAGATCCAGAGTGAATGCCAGGCCAGGCCAGAAGACAAGAGGGAAAAATCTCACTGCAAGCAAGGACCTACATTTTCCCCATGTGTTCTCTGCAGGAAAACATCCGGCTGGGTTGTAAAGATTTAAGAACTGCACTTGTTTGCTGTAGGAAAGCACTTGGCAAAGAAATAAACAGGAGAGTTTCCTTTGGGGAGAGTTGTGCTGAATTTGATTTATTCTGAATTTCTGACTTTCACAAAGACAGTTGCTAAGGGACACTAGTGCAGAAAATGACAGAGGAATCAATGACAAATTTTATAATTTTTTAAAATTAAAATAACTGATCTTGTTTTAAAGCCACTGCATTGCACCAGCGGTTTTACATCAGTTTGTGTACATCACAGCAGGCAAGCTTCAGTATAAGCAGCACCTGTCTCTCTAATTACTCTTCTAAATCTTTAAATGTCACCATGACACACCTTCCATTGGACCTGGGCAATAGTTGAAATCAATTTTCTTCTGTCATTACCAGTCTATTTTCCAGGGACTAACTACTTACAACCCTTTGGCCCTGTAATTTTAAACTCTACAAAGCAAGGTTTTCTTGAAGTATTTTATCCATATACTGCTGTAGGGCTTTAATTGCATCAAAACAGGTGTTATCCTTGGATGTGTCTTTCCCTCCACCCCAAATAATTTAACTGCAATTGTTAAAACCTGCATTAAAAAGTCCAGCTTTCCATATTGCACAGTGCAGTTTTTAAAATGATGAGCCTGAACCTGGAAGCTGAACAGAGTGTGAGCCGCAATTTTTCAGATCTGCAAACCAATCAATTAACATAATAGGAACTAAAGGAGAAATCTGATTACATGAAATTGCCAGCCAGATGCCAAGAATGCTGTTGGAATCGTTTACAAATATTCACTATTGTTGCACCTCTACTCTTAAAGACATTCCCAATTTCAGTATTTCTACTTTTCTAGAAGCCTTAAGTTGTCTTCTGTGAAATGAAATTCAAAGGCAGACATGCCAAGGGCCAAAAAAGACTCCAAAGATGGGTTCTGTGTAATTTCTCCAGAGATCAAGAGCCATGCACTTGTGTGCTGATGTTGTCACATGAGCTGAAGCTTTCTAAAAGGTTGTGATATAGTTGATTGACATCTTCCAAGAAAATGATTTATTGGCTGAAAAAATGTAAGGCATGGAGTGTCAAAAACACTGGTTCTTTTCTTCCTTTATCTTTTTGCATCTTTTAATACTTCTGATGAATGAAATGAGTAAAGGTGTTTCAGTTTAGTAAAATATTATGTTCAACCCAAAATTATTACTCTTCCTAATATTTCCTCTTTCCACCACCAATCTGAAAAATCAGTAATATACTTACCATAGTCATTGCTTACCTCAGCAGAAACATTAAGTCAGCCTGAAGTTAACTGAACAAGCAGTAGCAGAGAACATTTTTAAAAGAGCTTAAAGAGGTAGCCTACAGCCAAAACAAGATTTTAACTTCTTCCGCAGCAGTGCAGAATAGATATTGAGGACAGACTATGGGCAGAATATAGAAATCACAATTTCGCTCCTAGAAAAATGTTGTTACGCAGTTCCCTGGTAGAAGCATTATTTCCAAGAGAAGAGGGCACAGGGGAAACCTTGCTGCGGTCTGTATTGGAGGGTACAGAGAAGATGCGAGCCAGACTCCTCTCGGAGGTACACAGAGATGGGATGAGCAGCAAGAGATACAGGTTGGAACATGGGAAATTCTGGTTCAGTATTAGGATAACTTTTTTCTACCATAATACTGGTCACACACTGGAGCCAGCTGACCAGAGAGTCTGTGAACCTCCATCCTTGAAGGTGTTCAAGACAGGAGAGAATGAAGTCCTGAGCAACATGATTTCATTAGTCCTCTGAGAAGCTGGACTGGTGACCTCCAGAGAACCCTTCCTACCCAAATTGCTCTGTCTTTCTATGATTAGATGATTCTAAGACTGAATGATAACACATATGGGCAGCAATGTCTCTCAGCTCATATTCTCAAAGACTTCCCACCTCAGGGAAAGTTTCAGAGGAGAGAGCAGATCTCCTGCAGTATGTGCTGGAAGGAGGTAGTGTGGGCTTTACCCTGGTCCAATGAGGTTCACATACTGCTCACCAGGGCTTCCTTCCCCACTGAATCAGGGACTTTTATTCAAGGTTTTATGACAGCTCTGACCTTCTGCATCTCTTTTGGGAGAGAAAGTATAAATGGAAAGAAGAGTCATGGTGAATCTTCCTTTCAGAGGAACTTGAGGATTTCAGCAGCTCTTGGGTCTTCTGTGTATTTCACTTTCCTCATTCACTTGCATGAGAAATACATGACATATTGTGAAACTCATTAGGAGGTGCATACTCTGTCTTACTCTAATTCTTTTCATCATGTTTGCATAAATAAGGAATTCACTGCACATAAAAAGCATTGAAAGGATAAATTTATTTGGTTTATTTTTTTTCAAGTAGAAAAATATAGCAATCTCCTTTAATTGAGATCTCTTACAGGAAAGGACCAGGATGCTGATTCAAAACCCTGGAAGAGTAACTGATGTTTCAATACCACATTTTTGTCATGTGAAGTACTAGACCATTGATACCCAGGCAAACTGCTTGGTGGCATTACACCTTTCGGAGCCTTTTGCACTTCAAACAATTCTGACTCTAGCTCTTGGCATAAAGCAAATACTGTATTGTCTTAATAAACAATCAGGTAGTAATGAACACATTATAAAAGTAGGCATCTATTTCAGGCTCAAATCCAATTTCTTAAATTATAAATGTGCTAAAAATAAAGCCCCCAAATCTGCAGCATGTCTCTGGGAAAGGTGACTATATTTTGAGGTCCATGGGTGATCAGAAAGGGAATGTCTATTGTTGTTTCATTGTTTTTTTCCTGAGAGACGCTGTCTTTGGATAAACAAATGAATAGGTTGGCACAGATGCATGTTGGTGTTTGTCCTGGAACAGAAGTGTCAATAAGTAAGGGATATTGCCTTGCATCCTCACTTTTTTGGAACATTAAGTTCACTCCTGTAGGAGCCAAGAAATGCTAAAAGGCTTAACAATTGTAAATGAAAGCACAATCACATCCATAATTTGCTGTACTGACTACATGAGAAAGAACAGCACAGACCAATTTCCAATTTAACAGGGATAGAGCTCTACAATAACATACAGTTCAAGAAGAGAAAGTGGCACTAAAAATCCACACAGTAAAAAAGTATCTGCTATTACATTTAGTTAAAAAAACCACCACTTTTGATGGTCTGGGAAAATGTTTTCTACACTTGTGAGGCAGCCAGCCTCAGGAAAGCAGAAGGACACCAAGTGGTCCTATCAAAGCACAGCCTCATTTGGCTGGATGATGCAGTGGTGTAGGCTCAGCTGGTCCCACTCTGAGCCAGAAATGGTGGCTCTGGCGGCATCTGGCCAGGGAAGAGAGCACCCAGCATGTCCACCATGTGCCCTAGAGCTCCCTTGCCAGAAAGCCAGCTCCCATGATCCAAACTTGACTTGGAAATTTGCTATACAAAGCACCTATATAATTGGGTGTTTCTTCCAGCTCCTACTTTCTCCAGCCCAGCCTCTGGTGCCAAGGCTTGTGCTCCTGTTGGTGCCACTGGGAGGGCTGGTGGTCCCCAGCCACAGACAGCCTGGTCCCCAATGACTCAGTGGCAGGGAAATGGTATCAGCAGCAGTGAAACAGGGACACAGGTCATGCTCTCCACAAATTTGGTCCCATCACTGATCTGCCCTGCTGCCTTCACTTGGAGAAGGTGGGATAGGGCCAAGGACAGTGAGCACATCACCCTGAGGCCATGCCACCACTCTCAGCACCCAGCCTGCTTTGCCTGGAAATATCCACCCCTCACCAACAAGTCCAGCTGCAGTTGCAGCAAAGCAACTCTAATGAGCATTTATCCCACATGCAGGGATATAAATAACCTTATACATACAGAAAATAGGTAGTCAGTGTGATGATGCCCTAAGGGAGGACAAGGGAGAAGTGCAAGCTTCCAGCTACCTCAAGATCTCACTGGCAGTGTACCTTCCCAATTAAAAGCCATGGAAAAATATCTGTTCCCCAGATCTTTTGGCAAGCTCTGCAGTCGTCAGGAAAAGGCACTTTGAAATGCTCTTGCTGAGGAAGTATGGGTTTTATTCTTTTATTGTTCATTTTCAAGTTAAACACATGCATAGTCATTTTTGTAATCTTGAAGATGTATTTTAATTGATTTCCCAGGTATTCTAAGGTCTATTAATTCCACAGATCTTGCAAACGCTGCATTTTCTGTATTCCAGCTGCTGTTCTAATCATGTTCATTAACAGAATTACTTTTACCTGCCAGTGAATATTTTACATTGCATTAATAAATCTTCTGTTTGCTATCAGAACTGAGCAGACAAAATAAAATACCTAATCGTGAGTTTCCACATGGGTCTAATACTGTTCTACTGTGTCTTTCTACCAAGGGATTTAACCAGATTTGAATATAAAGGCAACAAAATGAAAAATATGTGCATATTATTTTAAGGTATGTACTTTTACACTATTAACAGTATCTCTTTTTTCTACATTAGAAATTGACTGGGTTTTCTCATATGCTTTATTGTGGTGAAAGTCTTATGGAAAGCCTGCTTTTTCCCAGAGGAATAATTAGCATTCGCAATATCCAGTACTTCACATACTGCATGATCAATTAGTTTTCATACATTTTATGAGCAATATAAAAAATACAGATATTGAGAAGTACATATCCTCCAAATTTTAGGCTGTATACCTCTTAACAGATAGCAGAAAGTCTTGCTATAGAAGTCCCTTTGCTGATATTATTTCCATATATTTTTCAATCAATTATAACTCTGAAATTCTGCCAGCACCACACATGTATGGAAGACAAAATGAAATAGAATTAATCCAATCATATTTGATTTAACATTAATGTAACTCAGTACATTAGGCCTTGTTTTACATGCAACTGTGTTCTTCCTACTACATTTTAGAGAGCCCCCAAATTAGCCAATTCACAACTCTTAATTGAACTGAGAAGGATGGGGATATTCACTTAGTGAATCATCTCTCTTTCCTGGGGAAGGAAAGCACATTAACAAGACTGGCAACTCTTCACCGTGCAGTGAGAACTGAAAATGTGAGATGCAGCACAGTCTGTGCTAATACACCCAGCTGTGAACTGGTTGCTGCAAAGCTACAGCAGGAAATCAGGACGAGCAGTACTTTCATGGAAGAAACTCTGGATCCAGCAAGTCCCTTATCCTGTGACACTTGTGTGGTCCCACCTATCATGGTAGGAGCCATGCAGGCAAGAAGAGTGAAGCATGTGGTCACCTATTTGTAGTGTGAGGGAGCTGAGTGGTTAGCACCCATCTTTACTGCCCTATGAATACTGGCAGAAGTCAGAATAATTCATTTTATTCTAATAGTAAGCATGAAAATTAAGAAGTATTGGGACTAGTTGTACCATGGTACAATTGCAACATAGCTTGGAACCGCAGGGATGACTTAGGCATTTGTTTTGCCCATATGATTGGCATCAGATTTTTTCTGCATTTTGTCTTTGCATATTGAAGGTTTGCTGACAGAGATGTAGTATTTCCTGAAGATACATCCCTTCATTGTAGTCCTACTCTGAATGTGGTTTTGATTTTATAGGAAGAGCTGGACTTAAAGATTGTCACTCAATCACATGGACAACAAGCAAAGTTCAATTGGAATACAGCTTTCGTTAAGGATTCATTAACAGACACTTCATATAAAGTGCTACCACATTGTCTTTCGTACTTTTTTTTCCCTCTCCCTATTCCCCCTTCTTTTTTTTTTTTTTTTTTTTGCAGCTGAGAATAATTAACTGTTCTTTTGTGAGTGTCATTTGTTCTCAAGGAATTAAATGCCACCTTATTTCTCAGAACAAGAATTCAACTGTCATAATTATAGCTTCATTTCAGAAGAAAAAAAATCATAATTTATTACAGATTGTTCAGCATGTGAAATAGGTTTAAATGTCTTTGAAAGTAAATTGTGGCATGTCACGGAGGGCTTTTGCCATCACTGTAATTGATTTACAATTTTGCATTTAAAATTAACAACATTCATCCATTGTTCTCCTATTATATAAGGCTCTGGCAGGGATTTGAGAGTTTTGTGTTCGGTTTTGGTCACCACATTACTGTAATGATAATAATAAATTTGTAGTAGTTTAGGAGATAAAAATGATATGAAGAAGTGAAGCCAACACAAGCATTAAAAATACACTTCAGACTAAAAATAGTTTTAGAAAAAGATACTGTGTCCAAGAAAAAAACGAGTGAGTAGGGTATTTATTTCAGTTGTGTTACCTTTAAAATACAAGAAAACTAGTCTTAATTTTAAAGTTTACATTGAAGTGACCTATTAAAAAAAAACAGAAAATAGATCAAAATTAAGTTTGAAATAACTGGGCAAAATTACTTCAGTAGAGTTCCTACAGGTCAAACAGTTGGTCCTTTTCTTACCCCAGAAAGCTTCAATGCAGAGCTGCAGAACTGTGACCTATTCCTGCATTTCAAAATCGCCCCATAGTTGCAGAACTGCAGAAGGAACAACTTCATTTTGCTCTGGGCAATGTTAGTTTTGTGGTACAGTTAAGCATCATAACTGCCCGTCCATTTTTTAAAATGTCTGCATTTCTGGGATGATGATGTTGAACCATGTAACCATGTCATTGACCAAAGACACAATGGAGATAATAACATTGAGAGTGCTGCATATACCCAGAGAAGAGGCAAAAAAAAGAGGTTGTTTGGAACTCATAGGAAATATGAAAAACCACAAGAGTCTAGATCCTGGATGAAAATTTGATTTTCAAATACTGTCTGTGATTCTGACCTCAGCAGTTTCTTCAGGTTTATTTGATTTCATTGATCTCATCAGGTATCATGCATAATGGCATTAGTGTAAATGAAAACAGAATTAGTCCCATTAACTAATCATTCTACACACAGTTGTGGGACAGAGAGAGAAATTAATGAAGAAAGATGAGAAGACTGATTTTGTCAGTTCTGCCAGATAAACAACAGGAAACAGATTCCCAGTTGGCCGTGAAGATTGCAGTTGTGGTCTCCATCCTTTGGACCACACAGCCCTCAAAGAAGGTTGCATACAGTGAATACAAATGTGAGAAGAAAAGGCTGATTAATTTACTCATTTTTTTGAAAAGAGGAAAAGAGTACCATCCTTTTCCAGAGTGTCTGGAGATCATCACACTAGAAACTTCAAAGATGCCTCAGGTAACAAAAACCTGGACACTATTACTCTCATCTAAGTCTGATAAAAGGAGGTCTACAGTCTGACTCTGTCCCATAGACCAGATTCTAGTAATCTCTACATTTTGTTTACCCTTTTCCGCATGCCTAATATACTGAATCACATTTCATGAAGCTTTACATTTTCCAAAGAAGTAACCAACATTGTACTTACATCTTCATCATTTACATCTTTATGAATTAAGTAGTGTTAAAAAATGCTTCATGCTGGGTTTTGGTTGGGTTTTTTTTGTTTGGTTTTTTTTTTTTTCTTTCAGATTTACAAAGCAAAAGGTTAACATCAAATCAGGATGTGGAGAAGCTAAGACAAAGCCATAAAATATGTCCCCAGTTTTAGTAAATCTTAGTCACAGCAAATGAAGTTGAGAGTAAAACCAGTCTAGCAGCAGTCCCTACAAAGGAAATTGGTTCCTGAGATGGTAGATGGGGTGCACACACTGCACCAGTTGAACAGCAAAGATCATCCTCTTTTAGTGAAGCAGAGACAGCTGAAGGGCATCAGTCCTGCCTCCTCCTCCTTGACTTCGGAAAATTTTCTCATAAGTATTTTGCATATATATCCTATGACAGTCACTGACCCTTCCACAGGCCAGTGAGCAAGAAGTGGTCCCTAGGACACCTTCGTTTACGCATATACCTGCAAAGAGAGGTCACAATCCAAAAGATACCATTAAGGCCAAGAGGTGATAAGTGATCTATATCACTTGAGATTGTGATAAGATCTCTGAGGTGAAGGACTAAACAGATCAGGGGCAGAACAGGAAGAGTTTGGAAATGTTTGACCACATCAAACATTTCCAAACTCTAAAATGAAAAGAACAGGATCATGATGTCCTCATGCTGCAGAGAACCCTGCTGGAACTTAATAAGGCTGGGAAATTCAAGGTCAGTTTTCTCTAGTAAAAATATTGTCATGTAATGTTTCAAGGTCAATGTCAGCTTGGATTACCTGCCATGCAAGTGCCAGTCATGCATGTTCTGCTTGCCTTGGGCTAGTCTAACTCATGCTCGAACTTTTCAAAGACGTCAACGCCTACATCCTCACTGACTGACATGGGGCAGCCATAACACAGATTTCATTGTATAGCAGCTGATTTTAGTAGCTTGAGCATCAAATCTATTTTATCATAAAATCTTCTTTCTCTTTTTGTAGAGCACATACAGCTTGTCTTCACACTCTAATCCAGTCATACAACAGTGTGCTTCCTCACACTGAAAACATGCAGTGAAAACTATCTCAGAGCTGAATAACCAATCGCCCTAAGAACAGTGGCTCTCACTCCCTACTTTCCTCCAATGTCTCCTTCTGGAAGTTGTTGGATTGTTTGTTCTCCTTGTGTGGAAATTAAGGCACATGTGGAGAGAAATGGATTCTTTATATATACCCTTTCTGGGTTTCTCTTGTGCTGCAGGACTGCTGTAATGAACTGCTGTAATGAACTGCTGCCTCTAGCAATCATCTTTTCTGCCTGCTCACCACACGCCTTCCCCCAGCAGTGCCCTTGGGTTCTGTAGCACACAGCTAACAAAGCCAGGTTCCCAAACCCTGTTTATCAGATCTTCACAGCCCTAATTCCTTAACTCTTTTCATCCTATGGACATCACCATATGCAGTCCATTCCACTGCAAAATCTGAGAGGGTACACCAGCAAAAGCTGGAAATTTTATATGAAGTATGCCCTATATAAGCTTCATGATCTTTTTTTTTTTTTTTTCCCAGGACCTTGCTTAGTTCCTTGGAATTACTCGGGTGTTATTTTCAAGGTCAGTATGTATTTGCCATTAACGTTTCTGTGGTTTAGACAGTTTGCCTGACACAAAATGATGTCTCAACCTCAGCAGAGCCTGGGGTGGAAGCTGGGAAGGGAAACAGGGACAGGGATGCTGAAGCTTCAGCTTAGGGTGGGAATCACTGCCAGGAACGAGGCTGGAGGTGAAGAAATGGTCTGCAGCATGGACTGAGGGGCAGTCTGAAAGCTGAGTCTATCAGGCACTTGTCATCAGTGCCTGATGTGTCATATAAACAATTGTGCTGATTTTTATTGAGGACACTCCAAAATAGTCATGTTCAACATCTATGCCCACTGAATATCAAGAGGGGTGATATGTCTGCTATGACCTGGGTCAAAATTGCCACTGACTCTGAAATAACACATATTTCAAGTAATCACAATGTTTTTAGCAAACCAAACCAGGTCAGATTTGAACCAGTGACCCAACCAAAAGGTTCTTTTTCTTGGGGTTACTAGAGCAATCTTGGCCCCTGTGATCACTTCTGAACTTCCCTAATTTTACAGGAAGTTTTTCAAAAGATCAGATTTTTGTCATTCCACATTCTAAAATCAACTGCGATGCAAGATACTGTACATAATAGCAGTGTTCACATTTTATACCAATTTTATGAGCCATATTCGTTATTCTTTTATTTTACAGGGAAAAAAATTGGCAACTTATCAAAAAGTGAAGGATTTATTACTATTCCTTCCTTTGTCTAGAGAGAAATGTAGTGTGATGGGGCACTGGTTTTGTAGTGATCTTCCTTGTAAATTACCATAAAAAAATCCTTTTTTTTTCTTTTTTGTTCCATCTCAGGCAAAGATTGTAACCTCTTCCAGGTTATGCTTATCTTAATACTAACAAATTACTTCTTTCTTCTTTTTTTTTCTTTTTTTTCTTTTTGTTTTTTATCTTTAATAATATGGAATTACCATCATTTGAAAGAACTGTTTAGGTTCCTTGACCAGAAGAGGCGTTTAACTATGTCATGTGTGATGTATGGTGCATTTAATTGCTCTGTGCAGCTATTCAAAAAGCATTCAGAAGTAATCATTTAGCATTAATATCCTGGGGCAATTCAAGGTCACAGTACATTAAAAACTAATTCAGAGTAGTTCTAGAATACATTTTTCATATACAGAGATACATAATTCTTTTATGATAAAAGTGACAATGGCATTTCAGCATGATGAGGGGATGTGTGTATTCTAAATATCTGCCACTGTAAAAGCAGAAAGACATCTTTTCACCATTACTCAACAATCACTAATTTCCAGTAAACTCAACAGATCCAGCTAAGTGGCGATGGGCAAATATACTTACAAGAAAAAATATAAAAGCTTTATTTAGAAGTATTTTTAACTAAGAGTATTTGATTTTTCTTTTGCTGTTCTTCACAAGTCAAGGTTCTGGACAAATATTTATGGACAAGCCAGCATCAAACAATTCTAACATGTCCCCAGATAATTATGTGTTTGGTATTTCCATGCACAAAATCAAAATAAAACTATAATTTCTTTCCTTAAATTAATTGATTTTAGATTATGAAAAAAAAAAAAAAAAGAGAAAGAAAGCATAAGGACAACATTACCCTTAGGAGTTGCAGACTGAGTCCTCAGAGTCTGGAGGACAGAGTAGTCACCCTCCCGTCTCAGGGAAAGGAAATTCCCTTCAGTTAAAAGCACACAACACAGCGAACACAAATGTCAAAGACACAGTCCACATGCATCACAACATGATTAGGTATAAAATTATTCATAGCCACCCTTGTTGCACTTTCATGTTACCCACACACTGTACAAGAGAGATGTTGACAACTTACAAGTCAGATCTCATAACGGAAGGAGAAAACAAATAAACAATTTAAAAAATAACATTGCCTCTTCACAATGCTACCTGACAGCCATTTTCTGCTGCCTTAGAATGAGCCACTCAGACTGTGCAGCTTTGGGGAGAAACAGGTATATCCTATTGATGCCACAAGACCTCAGCTTGGGAGGAAGAGACTAAGGTGAGCTCCGGTCCAGAACAACTGCCTTCCACAGGGGTTGCGTGAGCCTTCCCTCACACTGCGAGGCTACAACTGCTGCTGGAAGCTGGAATTGGAAACTAGCCAGATCAAACCTATTCCATATGGGTCTATACCACCTGAACTCACAGTTCACACTTCTATTCTCCTGCCTAGATATAAAACTTGAACGGAGGACCATCACTTTTTGATGCAGATGAAGAACAATATATAAGCATAAAGAACTGAGTATTGGACACCTGATGGTGCATACTGAATTAAAGCACAGTCAAATGCAGAGGTTGCCAGAGCAGCCTTGGTCAGACATCAGTTTTCCTGTTTCTATTTAAAAAAACCAAACCAAACCAAACCAAACCAAACAAAAAAAAAAACCAAAAACAAAACAAAAAAACAAAAAAAAAAAAAAAAAAACAAACACAAAAACGGTGGATTGCAAAGGGAATCACATAAACACTTGTGTAGGCAAGAGTTCAAGAGTGAAGTGCTGCAACTCATCACATGCTACTTTCTCAGTCGTTTCTTCCATTTTTATCTAACCAATGAATTTTCTAATAAAATAGGCACTTAAATAATTAGTGTCTGAACTGATGAGCAGGCAGGTTGTATCCCTCAGCATCGGCATTACTGACATCAGCTGCCTCAGGGTGTACTTAGTTCATATTTTTAAGGCTTTTGCTTATTTTTGTTACATTTTAATAAAAATGTAATTTCTAAAGAACCAAAATGGTACCTTCAAAACAGTCACAAGGAGCAAGCCTGAAGGAGAGCATCTACTGAATACTGAAGTGCTCAGCTAAGGTTCTTAAATGGTGAATATGAGGGGAAAGTGCCAGCTTTTTATAAATTACCTGACATAGCAACCTGATAATCATTCTTCCATTAGATACATTAGATCAAAGTGAGCATTTTAATGTAGAGATCAGGGGAAATCACTGAACATAAGAATTCCTGGCACAATTAAAAGAGCAATTCCTCTTTAGGAAACAAACAAATAAACAAACAAACAAACAAACAAAAACTAACAGCAACAATGACAAAAAAAAAAAACACTAAAAAAACCCAAAAACAACAACAACAAAAAAAAAAACCAAACAAATTGAAAAGGTATCATTTGGAAACTCTTGCTAGGATAGCAGGAACAGTTTGAGTTTGGCTAAGGTATCTCAGATGGGATAACAAATATGTTAATCTACCCAAACAAGTAATTATCTGCAGAAACAAGGGACACAATGACGATAACTCTACAGTCAAAATGCCCTTATTCCATTCCCAAGCCATCACTTACACTGTAAATATCTCTAGCTTGTACAGACCTCTGTTCTACTTTGGTCTTCCTTCTCCACCATCTTACAATGTCCTTCTTTTGTCTAGTGCCCAGCAGCTCCACAAGCGCTTCACAAGCAAAGTTCATCAGTAGCGGAAGGAATTGTGAAAGTAGCGAGTTGTAAAAGCATGTGGAGGAATATCCTAAAATCATCCTGAAAATATTTGCAAGCAACACCTCTCAGAAGGTTTTTTTAAATGCCAGCATCAATCACGCTAGATATTAGTGTGGCAAAATGTACTGTAGCAACATTGCATCTTGCTTTGGGATCTTAATATTTTCTGAAGGAAAGACTTTGTGTATCTGTATCCAAAATACTTTCATGAAAAGTTTATATAAGACTAAGGAAATTAAAATACTATTTTTGCAATTCTCTAACCTTTTGAATTTGGGACAATAAATCGGCTTTTGGAGAAATTGAAGAAATCTAAACTTGGGTTTCAGTTTATAACCCATAAATTTCTGTAAGTAAATTTGGATTTCTTTAGATTTTAATCCTATATTAATTAGTAGATTTTAAAAATAAAAGTGTTGACAACATATTTCAACAATAAGCTTTTCACTTAAAAATATCTGTGTATTGACAATATTATTGTGATCAAGAATATATTTTCATTTTATTGCTCTCAACGGTTGCACTGTCTGATACAGCAATGATGAAAGAAGTGGACTACTAACATCTCTCTAATGATTAACATTCTTTTTGAGCATTCAAGTGTGCTGGAGCCATTTGTCTCTGAAAATTCAAACCCTCTTTTTGTCCTTGAGAGCTGATACCTGAATACAAAACACAATTGGAAAGCCCAAGAAACAACTGGGCATGAGCGGCAATCAGAACAATAGTTAAAATCACAGTGACACATAGATAGATATTTATGTTTTGACTTAACTTCACTGTCTAGATGACCAGTCCTAAATAGCTCAGCAGTCCAGATAAACACCTGCATAAGTATCTGCATTTTTTTCTATCAGTGAAGTATTGAAACAGGCTTCAAATTAAGCATATACATAAATACTCTTCTGTTTTGAGAACTTCTTAGGCATGTGTAATGCAGACCTATCGAGAAACATGTTATTGTCTACTGTGCTGCATGGTTAAAGTATACAAAGAGACATTTTTGCAATGAAAAAAGAGCATTCACACATTATGTCCATGCTAGTAAACAGAGAAGCAAACATGTCTAAAGGACCATTTATTTTGACTTTATTGATTTTCAGTATCAAATCGGAGGAAGATTAGAAAGCCATCACTGTGGCATCATGTGAAAACTGAATATGGCAAACAAATCAATACACTGAGCCACAAAATCTGATCATGCAAAGTAGCAAGTGAGCTTTCAGACAGACCTCAGTCCAGTTAGAGCTCGCAGTGACTTAACTGAGGACCTGACAAATCTCGGCATTCCCGTTCTCCGACAATATTTCTGGTATTATCCCAGTGAACTAACTCTCTGGGTGTTTTTCTGTAGTCTGCCACTGTGATACAGTACAATGAGAAGTCCTCTTTTTCTGTTTCACAGTCTCATTAATGGAATAGACTTATGCTTTAAAATCCAGACATTTAAAAACCCAACACTGCAGAAAGCAAATGAAAATTACTCATGGCACCCACTGTAGTCATCATATGGATAAAATAATTAATTTTTGAAGCACTTAACAACTCTGTGACATGAAGGACCCACTCATGAAATCAATAAAAGATCTTTAAAGAACAAAGGGGACAACATTTAAAAATTAACCCTATTTGTTCTGCAGTGGGAATATTTTTAATATGCTTTCAGGATTTGCACCGAATATTTGATATTCCATTCAAGCAGTCTGTTTCCAGAAAATGCTATGCAGATAGCATGGTAACCTTTGCAACACAAAGGCAGTGAATTCAAACCCTGTTGTCTGCAGCTGGTGTTGCCATAGAGGACAAAACAGATAGGAAGAGCTTGGATATACGGTAATGTTCTTTGCATGTACTCTCTGTTTTCTAGAGACTGCATACTCCTACCTTCAAGAATTTATAATTCCTAACCAGACTTTTTCCAGTGGGTGGCCTGATGTAATCAGTGCAGGACAGAACTGAGATGGAGCAGGCACAGAGCTGGGAGCCACTGGCACATCAGCCCCATGGGATGGCACATCCCCTCTCACCATCCCGAAGTACTTTCTAGGAGCTATGTAGGACACACCCCTAGCACATCCCTTGCCATGCCAATCCACCCCAGCTGCTGTGCAGGTTTGCAGGCTGAGCAGGAGGACAAAGCAGAGGACAAGGGGAAGAAGGACAAAATCATCACAGAAGGATCGTGCAGCACCTTGAGTATATGTACAGGCAATTTTCATCTGTTTAATCTAATTGCTTTGGTCTCTGGGAACAAATCATTTCAGTGGGGTTCTGGTTTAACCAGAAATCGAACCTGCACTGCTGGGAGTGGCAGGCTATACACTGATTTGCTGCACCTTTGAACCCCCAGTTGTATCTTGCAAGAGAAAAAGATAAAATCTTCTGTGTTAAAAAGCACACACAGGAATTATATCACAAAGGAGACATCAGAACAGCAAACTTAATGACTTAATATTGTACAATATAAAATCATTCCAGTTGAATAACTTTTAATTTATTATAATACATAGATGCCAATTATGCCTGATTTATTAAGAGAAGTTTTGCAGTGCCAAGGCCCTGTGTTTGAGTGGTTGCCATGGCATCCAGCTTTTACAAGGACATCTTAAGGATCATTAAAGTGTCAAGGTGATAAGTTTGACACTCAGTGGATTTAATGATGGATGATAATAATGTTACCTCTTCACATCATGAAACACCTAGGATTCAAGTTAGAAGGTACAAATTTTAAGCATTTTTTATTTTAGGTATTTTCTTCAAAAAGACCAGCTGGAGCTGACATGAAATAATGTTAACTCAGACTACACTCTGCTCCCGTTAGTGTAAATTTCTTAACCTCGGGTTTTTTAGTGATTTCAGGTTGCCACCATTCCTCAAAGCATCCCAGCCTGCTTTTATCAGATCTCACAGGCTTACCCCTGACCAGGGACTGCTGGGCAGCACAGGAAATCGTTTCTAATTCAGCTCCCAGCAACTCTTACAGAATATTTGATGGTAAGAGGGGAATTGAAAAAAATAAAAGGAGAACCTCTGCTGTGTACTGTGAAAGAAACCTGATGGCAATATGTTCTGCATCTAAGCTCTACCCCAGCTGTCAAGCACAACCAATTCATTTCACACTGGACATGGAACAACCTTAGGCTGGTAATGACTTTCAGTGACTTGCATAGACCAAACACAAGCCAATAACTTCAATACAAGAGGCTCTGGAGGCCTCAGCACAACCCTGAGCCATAGAGATGCACAGGCAGGAACCATCATGACATGTTATTTTGGGTGTTGAGGATATTTGGGTGCTTGTTTCTGTTCTGGTGCAAGAGGACATCCTTCAACAAAGCTGCTGGGCAGGAAGGAATGTTCAGGGGTGCAACCTTCTCATTGCCACACGCAGCACTCCATCACCTCCCTAACAGCAGCAGCTACCATTCAGCCTGCTCTTTTTTGAAAATACAATATCCTTGTGCTTTTCTGTTTTAACCTGCCAAAATATTACTCTCATTACACCTTCTCTGAACAAAAAAAAAAAAAATAGTTAAATCACTGTCCCTTACTTTGCCAGCCATAAGGTGGTGGGACTATGTATCTCCCTTCAGCGTGATGACCATGCCATCAGGCTGATGATTCCCAGGATACCATTGCCATTTTTAGCCCTTGGTTCTGCTCAGTTACATACAGCATCATTTTCATATAGCATTTTACCAGCTTATCCTTGTTATGGATCCGAGTCTGACTTCACAATCTCTTTTTAAGAGCATATTTATTGCACTGACACTGTTTTCATCCTGGACTGGTGTAAATAAAAGACAGGGGATTACAGATCTAAACCCCAAATTTACCACTAGCAGCCAGCACTTGTGCCTACTAAGCTGCACTTCATTGCCAAGCACTGCTATGCCAGGTATTCCATGTCTATTGTAAACACATTTGACAAGCATAATCACAGTTTAGCTATAGTATCTTCTAGTAAAGCTATTTTACTGACATGAGAATAATAGTCTAGGACAAGTACATAATGTTTTTCAGTCATTCTAAACAATTCTGTGCATACTTTGCTCCAGGAGAACAATTTTTCCTGTGCCAACATGGACTCTCTTGCTTGACTTGGCCTGTGTTTTCGGCATAAGTTCCAAGCCTTGACAACTTCCTCAGTGTCACTAATCATTTGGGACAAGTACTGGCTCTACCTTGGATCTTTCAGTCCCTGAACAGCTTTTGTGTATTCATGCAAAAATATTTTTCAGTATCATTTTAGGGAGTGACATCCTGGCACTTCTAGACCTACAGGTTCCTTTATTTGGAAAACATGAGTCTGGGGCATGGATCTTGACCTCCCTGTACTAGTGGTTTTTGCTTTCTGCAGAAATCACTCAGTCTCTGTCAAGACTTCACATGGACCTGAACAACCTTAGGATAACCTGTTCTGGACCTATTTCTGCTGCAGGGCTGGCAAGCAGTCCTGAGGGCATCCTGTCACTCCACACACATCCATCAGCATTTTGTTTTGTGGTCAGGAAACCTCAATGAAATAATACTTCATCATCATCACCATCAATAATAATAATAATGACTGTTATTATAATAATGTTAATAATGTTCAGGATTATGCTAATTGTTCACTTTGGCAAAGGTATTATGATAAGTGGCATCGGGTCAAGTTTCACTAAACAGTGAATTCCCACGAAACTTCTCCCTTTGACCACAGGGAGTGTCAATGTTTGTTAGGTATTAGCCACCATGCTATTAAGTGACAGCAGTAAACACTTTTCACATCAAAGGAGTGGTATAAGTTCCATTGCAATTTATTTTTCTAAGTAATCAGCAACTTCTTGTTACCTGCTAAGTAGAGCATATTTCAATTTGCTGTTATGGTACTTTTGTGTGGACCTTTCTCGGCATGTCTTATTACCACTATGCAGTGTCCATTCTTGGGAGTCTGTCTGAGGTGGGTATATTGCTCTATTACATTGTACCCTGCACTCTGGGGTGAGCCCTTGCAAGCTCTTGAAAAAGGATGAAAATATATCTCTGTTTTCTGCATCTATTCCATTTGTCACAGATTCTCCCAGTTTAGATTAGCTCAAACAGGGATGCACAAGCAGTTTCTCAGGTGTTTTTGCTGACTAGATTATTGAGTTTTGCAGGTCTTCACATATGATGACTCTTTATTACATAAGCACTGTCTTCCCTTTACAATGCTTCATCCTCATCTGAGCTGTATCTGCTTTTTTGCAAGTTCAAATGCTAGATATTACAGCTTCCTAAAGATCTTGAGTCAGAGTGCAGTTGTGGTCCATTTTCTTACCAGACAGCCTTTAAAGACTTTTTTTTAAGATTTGGTGTTATGGAGAGTTTTATGATCTGTTGCCTCACAATCCTTGTGATTAAAATATCGCCTTCCTGTAATTAATTTTCATACAGTTTGCAGTATTCGTCAAAATTTTCAGCCACATCTTGAGGGTTTCTATCCAACCACAGTTACCTGAAAATAACTGAACTGAGCCAGAGCACTATAATCAACCACCAAAATCTAAAGATACTTTCTGAATTGTTCATCCTTTCTTTATACCAGCTGATGAGTACTGCAGAGTAAAAAGCTTCCTTCACCTCCCTCCATATTTCCAAAGAATAACAAATTTAAAACTGGTTCAATTTTTGTACTTTGAAATGTAAGTGCCCTGGTGCCACTTGGTGTTAAAAACTCTCTGAGATGGATTCCATAACAGGTACGTACTTTAAAAGTGCTACTTCCAAAACTGTTTAATTTATAGAGCAATGACCTTCCAAAAGCACAATTTTCTGTTATTGCCCACAGTGTGTGAATTTTACTAAACTAAATGATCCACTATATCTATTGAGAATCAAAGATTTTCACACAGTTCAAACATGCATTCTCTGTAAAAATACATAACTTCCATCTTGGACATTGATTTGATTTGAAATCAAAGTGGATTCTTTGAAACAATGACTGCCATTTTAACGTTTTTGATTTTCTTGTGGGCTTTTCCTGTTGAAAATGGATATTTTTCTTGTCTAAGCATTCGTGTAAATGCACGTGATGTTTCTGAAAGGATCTTTTATTAAAGAAACTTGGAGAGTGCCTTTCTTTTCCATTCGTCTGAACAATTCTGCAGCCTCCCATTGTTCCTTTTCCACATACAGATAGGTAATCTAGCTTCTGACAGCTTTTCCCCAGGAAGAGAACTCTAAAACAGGAGAGATTATGTCAGAGCAATCCCTCTGCTCTGCCCAATCACAGCACAGAAACAATATCATATGATTTATGAATCACAGCAGACCAACAACATTTTTCAGAATCGTGATCACTCACCAGCTGCAATATAAATCATCTAGATGGATGCTTTCTCAAAAATATGGATATTGAATAAATCAGGGGAAATCACAATTGCCTGGTTAATGTTCACCAAACAGGGAGGGAGTCCATTTTTTTAAAATAAATTATTTGTTAAGAATTATTCACTCCCTTCTACTTATCACCATCTTTGCCTAAAGCCCCCAGGCTCTCCAAAGTGTTAGATCAGTACTAAATGCATGCTTCATAGTGTAATGACTGGTGTCCAGATTAATCTGTTAATAGGAAAGTTTGTGGCAAATGTTCTGTAACTTGTATCTGTGAGGAAACAGGTTCCCCATTTACAGAAAATGGAGCTGTTTTCTCTTAAGCGGAGAGCTGCCTATTGTGTGGGTAATTACAAGAAGGCCTGTGTTGACCTGGCAATGAGGTAGTATATCTAAATACCTGAAGTGAAGGAGAAAAACAGAAATGAAAGCAGAGGCCCCATCTGTTAGACTATAATGATTGTGCTATTTGAAGGCAGAAAGGTTTGTCTGAAGCAGCTGGTTTCTCTCCAAGTGACCTTTTAGCATTTCTGCTTTTGCTGTCTGACAGATGTGTCAACTCAATAATTTCAAAAGCCCCTGAGTAAATAACCAATTGTGAGCAAGGATGACCCAAAGCGATGACAAAATGGGTGCACACACAGCACATTACAGAACATAATACCTACTGAAAGAACAGGGAACATTATCGAAGAGGGAAAACATTTTACTCTTTATTTTGAGTAAATGGTTTTCCTGCACACAGATCAGTTGTTTTCGAGGGAAAAAGGAACTGTGAAGCGAATTGAAGAGCATTGTGGCATGTTTGCCCTTGGAGCATGTCTGTAAGCTGGCTGCAGGACTCAGGTGGCATCTCAGAGTTCAAAATGGACTTCAGCTCCCTCCCTTGGCCCACAGCTGGGAAGAAGGACCGAAGGCCACAGCTAATTGGCATTGTGAATGATTGGGGAATTGCAGAGAGGTGACTGCAATCAGACAAGATCCAATTGAGTTTAAAGTCCACTAAAGAGTTTTCAAAGATGATGCAGATGCTTCTTCTAATGTGAACTTAAAGTCTGGCTGAGGGGAAAGTCAGAGAAATTGGAGACCACTGAAGGTGCTCTAGTTTGATGATGCACTGGTTACACTGCTGAGGGCTCACACCATTAGAAAATGCTTCTCCTGTACTGCTATCAGACCCTCCACAAAGAATGAAATCTCCTAAATTTAGTCATATTTAGCATAGTTGCACTTCAAAGCCTGCAGAGCTTTGAAGGAGCTGCTGGTGCTGACGGCACCAAATCAACCTCCATTCCACTAATGGAGAATAGTAGCACAAATAAAGAAATTGGATGTCAATTAATCTGTTCTGTATGTTGGCTGGGTCCTTTTGCTTTCTTATGATGTGGCTGAAAGTGCTAACAAAATAAACCTTCCTTCTATTCTTACATTAGTGTGGAACAGTAGCTAAAAACCCATTTGAGACTGAAAGAAGGACAATGCTGAAAGTTGGGAGACTTTCAGCCATCATCCTTCTACAGATCTGTCTTAAATTCTTTCCATACCTGTTTCCTCAGGTGAAAGATACAATGAATAATATTTCTCATAATGATGCTGTGAGCTATAATTCATTGACTTCAATAATGAACTCTGAGCTCTTATAAAGAAGGAAAGAAGTGCAGAGGATCATTGCATTTGAGTGTTGGATTATTTATTTATTTATTTAACAATCCCTTTGCCCTATATAAATCAGTTCTCAAATTAAAAGATTAGTAGACAAAAAGTTTGATAGCGGTAACAGTGAAATTGTGTCTCTCAGGTGCTGTGAGTTTGTCTGAGCAGCTCTGGCGTGCCCAGGCTGTGAACAAGTGCCATGTAAAAATTTCACTGCAACATCCATCAAAAATTAGAAAAAAAAACAGAACTCCCAATTAAAATATATTTTCAATGTAAAACAAAATATCTATATTTGAGAGAGACCAGAGGATATTTAAGGATTGACAATTGATTTACCAGAGGAACAAATAAAAATGTAGCATACTAGTGTTGATCATACTCATACTCTGAGAATATAATTATGAATATACGAGGAATATGTATATGAACATTTTTTTTTTTTATCTGTAGTCACATGTATTCTAATTTAACAGAACTTAAATCCATTCTGTACAATACCAGTCACAAGCCAGTGCAAGACTAGACTTATAGTTCAATTAATGAAAGTTTTTTCAGATTTTCAAATTTCGTGCAGTTGTTTCCAGTTTTGTCCCAGACTGGCCATTGTTATTGGAGTGCAGTAACTGATGTGCATCTAGCAGGAGCTGACAGTGTTATAGTTTTTGAGTAGATCTTTAGATCGTTGGGGTTTTTTTTGAGTTTCAAGCTTCTATAAAACCAACAAAAGCTGTAGAATTAAAATCCTTCTTCACCAAAGATCAACAAGCTACATTTTACTCTCCAGTGGTAAAGCAAATTTCCTTAGCTTTCCTGTCCATTTCAGTGATGGTAGACTCAGATTCCACATTCTCAAACGTGTCAACATTTGGCCTGATTTAGTGATGTAGATACCTACCTGTGACTAAATAGTTTCAGAGATGATAGGCATTTTGAAATTATTTTAATCTGAGAGGAATCATAGGAAGTTATAAATTGTCAGGTTTGGAATCAGGATCAAACTTCCACATTTCTACAGTCTTACATCATGTTTGCTGAAGACTTGTGCCTTTGAAAAAAATCTATCTAATTTTTGGCAGAAAATATTCATTGGATGATGATTCCATAACATGCAATCCAAATATTTAAAAATCCCTAAAAATAAAGACAACACTTCATGTATTTAGCTCTCTTAAGAAATAAACAGACTGAGGAGAAGGCTGAGATGCTCAACTTTTTTGACTCAATCTTCTCACACCTCTGGAGTGGATGCACAACAAGATGGGAACTAGGGAAGAAAAGTGTTTCTCACTGTAAGTAAAGATCAGGTTCATGGCCTGATGGGGGATGGAACCAGATGATCTTTAAGGTCCCTTCTAACCAATCTATGATTCTCCCTCCCTTCCTTTATTTATTGCAGAAACTGCTCTCAATCACTTGCAGGGCTGAACCTGCAGACTCTTCAGCAAGCTGTCTCCAGAAGCATGTCTAGCTTGCACTGCATCCCCCCTCGATGAAGAAAAGCCAGTTTCAGACCAGGCCCAGATAGGTGATTCACTAAATTTGACTTTGCGGTAATGCAGTGCTCCAGGGCTGGGGTTTGTTATAACCAGCTCTGGTTGCTGTCATGGCTGTGGGGACATACGGCCAAGACCATGGACACTCTGACTGCACATCTCCCCTTCCCCTTTTAGTGCTGAGTAAACTTTACATGCTGTCTCATGAGATCCATGAAATATTCCACAAATAAATGGATAGCTTCACTGCAAGAGCAGCCAAGTTATAGGAAGCCTCTACAGAATTAACTCAAATGGCAGACAATGTCCATGTTAATGAACAACCAAACCATAAAGCGAGATTTCTCAAATATCTTTCATATACTACCTCATGCATTCCTCTACCTTTTTCTCTTTTTCCTTCAGTAACAAAGGTAGAGTGGCAGGATGGGAATTAGGCCTTCAAACCATAAGAATGAAACAGCTGGCAAACAAAGCATATGTGTACTCTCAGCCTACATAACAGCTCATAGGCAAGAAGTCACAGCTTTATTAAACTATTTAATATGAGATACTATAACTGTAAGGTAGATATTACATGTTTTGGGCCATACTATTATCTTAATATCAGTACACTTGCACAGACCAGTACTGTAAAATAATCCAGCACATTAAACCAGTTGTCAATGACAGCAGCAGAAGCTTGTCACAACTGGGCATCTTAGAGTCAATGAGAAACTCAGCAACTGTGCTGGTTAACTTTTGTACTTACCTTTTTTACTGTTCTCTAATTTGTTGCTATATTTAGAAAAGCCCCATGTCTATCTCCATTAGGTTTTTAAGCAGGTTTTTATGAAATCACATTATAAACTTGAGGTCAGCAACCACTGAGTCAAGTAATTTATCAAGTCATTACCCAGATGCAGTGCCTAACATTAGCTGTCTTATGATGCAATTTGCAGTAAGAAAAAAAAAAAAAGGAAAAAAAAGATTACAACTCCCTCCATGAGAAACAAGGTGTATTTAACACCACACCATGTTAATTTACCTAAAAATGCATTTTCAATAATGATCATGTTAGATTAGAAGAGAAGGAAGAGCAGCTACAATTTCTAAAAGATCCCTTTGTTTCAGAGGAGAAACAAATATTTTGTCTGTGCTTTTCTGTTCTGCCTTAACTGCTTCAGGGGCTTTTCCTATGCTTTTTATTTTTTGCAACACTCTATTATGGTTCCTGGAAAACATTATTTTCCTCCCTATCCATTTTGTTCTTTTCTATATGGCAATCATTGATTTTCTGTGTGTGTGTCTGTGTTTCCTTCGAAGGAAAAATTAACACAGTTGTTTTCATATAACAATTCCAGTTTACACTGCATCTTGTCAGAGCAACATTGTTTTATTTCTTCACTGCTGTCGAACCATAGGACAAATGTAAGTCCACAGGACAAGATCACTGCATGTATGGTAAAAATACATATGGTCTTTTTATTGCAACTTATTACAGGAGAATTTTTCAGCAGATGCACAAGGGATTGATTAGAAAAGTTGAGCACTGATCTACAGTGTGAAACTCCTGTTGACCTTAACAGGAAAGCCAAATTTTAAAATCTCCTAGACTTGGTGCTAGAGGCACATACCTCACCCTGCAAGTAAACTCTATAGTTTCATAAAGTCTCTTTAATAAGATGTAGCATAGTTCACTGCAGGCAGTGGTTGAAATTCCTCAGTAACTGGATTCAGGAGACTAGTCTCCACCCCAATTCTCAGGGGTGCTGCTCAGGAAAGATCAGGTTCTGTATAAAAGCAGCCATCAGTGCTTTTGTGTATCTCAAAGGCTCTTCTAAATCAGACAAGCCCATCACCACAATCTCTGTTCTATTAAAAAAAATCAGTGGAAATGGAGTGTAAGGAAGAAAAAAGCTCCCAAGCCTCATCCCAGAGATGATGTGACCCAGAAACAGGGCACATGGATTTTCAAGACAGTATGTCATCTGTAAGGCATCCTCAAAACCTTCAGGGTGAAAATCTCTTTGGATATCCTTATTGAACACCACATGAATAATCATGTTAGACATTACTTTCCCTCACCCACTTTTATCACATCTGTCCGGCTTAGCTATTTCTAGATCACCGAATATAATACCCAGGTGTTTCCTCATGTCAGTATGGTAGCTGGAATATGCTGAGATGTTTCTATTACTGATATTCACAGATATTAATACATGGGATACAAAATCAGGGATGTCATATATAACAGTCTTATCTTTAGAACAGGCTTCAGCTGAGACCTCACAACGCCTGTATCTCCCCAGCTTTGGGTTGCAGAGTAAGATCTCTTAAATATGACTTTCCCAATTGTACATTTCTTATTGCAAGGATTCTATTTGCTGACAAGTAAATAACTTGTCCTGCTAAGTTTTTGACCTCATATTAAATTTCAGTATCTAAATAATACCCAGATTAAGTATTTTTAGGAAACTGCTGTAATAAACAGTCAGCACAGAAGCTGGAAAAAGAGGCAGTCTAGTCATCTAGAATGTTATCACATACCTGGATTCATCTAAAATGGGAACACCACTGATAGAAAAACATCTAATATGTCCCTGTTAGGTGTCTGGAGAAAATCATAAATGACGAGTCATGGAATTTCTTAGACAAAGTCCAAAATTTAAAAAAAAACATGATACATACCAAAAATCTGCAGAGTGCTACAGACTACACACACAGGCACAGAACTAGTGGGCAGCTTGTCTCTGACCTGCATAAGCTGACCTCCTGGGCATATGATCTTTAAAACAGGTCATATACCTTCCCTTTTTCCCTTATTTCCAAGAGAAGATCCTTGTTCAGCCAAGCCGGCCTTCTGCCTCACCTGCTTGAGTTCCAACATTTGGGAATTACCTGCTTCTGCGCCCTTAGCAGGTGATGTTTAAAAAGTGACCAGCACTGATGGATTAGAGCACCTGCAAACACATTTTCCCAAGGGATCTTACTTACTAATTCCCTGAGCAGCCTGAAGTCTGCTCTCCTCACATCCAGGGTGGAGGTTTTGCTGGCACTTTTTCTTCTGACAACAGAGATTTCAAACTTGATCACTTCATGGTCACTGTGGCCCAGACAGACACCAATCTCCACTTCGCTCACAAGATCCGCTCTGTTGACAAGCAGCAGATCAAGGAGGGCATCTTTTCTGTTTGGCTTCCTAAGTACCTGTACCATGAAGTTATCATCCAGGTGCTTTAGGAATCTTTTGGATCTGTTTGTGCCAACTGTATCATGCTCCCAGCTAATTGCTGGCAAGTTGAAGTTCCCCATAAGGACAAAGGCAGTTGACTTGGAGGGGTCCCTTGTTTCTTGAAGAATGATTCATCAGTGTCATTGTCCTGGCTAGGTGGTCTATGGCAGACTCACACAGTGATATTCACAATGTTTGTTTGTTCCTTAATTCTTACTCAGAGACTCTCAACTGTGCCATTGCCAACTGCAAGTTCCACACATTCCATACAATGCCACCCTTCCACCTTGTCTGCCTGTCTATTCAACCAGGTTGACTGCTTTGCAAGATTTGTTAATTTAAAACTTCAACTAAATTAGGCTTATATTTCACTATAGCACATTACAGATTTAAAACTAATTGCACACAAAATTTGTCTAATACTGATTTAAGAATTTTTGCATTTATAATCAAATAAGTATATTAAAACATAGCAGTAGTAATATATGTTAACTCACAAATTGCAAAGATCACTGATATGTATTTCAGGTTCCCACATAATATTTAGATGCATTTGAACAAACATTAACATACTAGAAACTTTTCCCTGTAACTTATTGCAGAAAAAGCTGCTTAGATACAGATTTGCAGACTTATAAATATTTTTAGTGTGGATAGTTTTAAAGGATCTCACTGCTTTAGAACCTAATTTAAAGCTTAAAAAAGACATCTGATTCTGGTGTTGTATAAACCTGTGTGGAATCTCTGGAGAATGAAGCTACGCATAGAGTAACACATGGACTTCCAGAGTTCATAAAGCAGTCATAATTTTTCTACCAAATCACGCCCTAGTGGATTGCAGGATGCTATGGTCAAAATTATAGCGTGAAACTGATGCTTGAGTAATGTGTATCTGCATTTAATAAGCATCTCCTTCAGACAAATGCAATTGTGCAACATTAAAAGCAGCACAATCGACAGACAGATGATGTATGTGATCCTGTTAAAGATTTTCTGAAAGCAGAAAGCTTTTGAAAGAAAAGGAAAGAAAAAGAAAGAAAAGAAAGGAAAGAAAGGAAAGAAAGGAAAGAAAGGAAAGAAAAAGAAAGAAAGAAAGAGAGAGAAAGAAAGAGAGAGAGAGAGAAAGAGAGAGAGAGAGAAAGAGAGAGAGAGAAAGAGAGAGAGAGAGAAAGAGAGAAAGAGAGAGAGAAAGAAAGAAAGAAAGAAAGAAAGAAAGAAAGAAAGAAAGAAAGAAAGAAAGAAAGAAAGAAAGAAAGAAAGAAGGAAAGAAAGAAAGTTCTATGAGTTGAGAAGGACAAGTGACCATAAAAATGTAAGCAGTCAACCCCCAATTGAGAAATATAAATAGAAGAATGGCCTTTAGGCCTAGACACGTCATCTGTGTCCCTCCTCTATATGTCCGTGTAGAGGATGTGGGACAAGGGAGAGACAAAGGATGTGAGGCAAGGAAGAGAAGCACCTCCCTATGCAAAAGTATATTGTGATATTATACCACCTGTTTTTCAGTCAATAGTAAGACTTCTTATTGTTCAGTGCCTTGTGACACTAGCTTATAAAATGTTTGAGTCAGTATTTTAGTTCTGTTTTCATTACTAAAGGAGGAGAAAATAGAAGACTACTCAATTATTAAAGGAACAATAAGAGTTGAGGTAATTGATCAGTTTCGTAGCTGAGCTTCAGGTCTTATCATAATCCCCTTGATGTTTCCAGCAACCGACCTAGGTCCCAGTGCTCCAAACAGGAGCGCACTGGGTCTAAACATCATTAGGGCAGAACAAGGTAGGTTTGTATGCACACAATAGAGGTCTTGAGCTTCTTCTGTACTTTTGCTGACCAGGAAAGTAGTGCCATATAGTCAGTACTCTGTCTGGCTGAAAAAGAGGAGGAGCGTGTCAGGGAGAGAGACAGGAGAGAGGCAGGAAGCTCCCCTGTTCTCCAGCAGCAACTTTGCAAGGCGTTCCTCCACAAAAACACATTCATTCATGTCTGTCTGCTAAGTCTAACCACTTCCCTTCACTGTTTGTAACAGTTTTGTTCTCTTTGTAAATCTTTTCAGGATGTGTAAACGTAATGTTTAATATCATGCCTTGTAAAAGCTACGCTCTGAAAATGGACAGATGTTTCCAAGTAGGTAATGAGTAACATCTTTCTCCAGCTTTCCTGGCAGACGCAGCGGGAAACAAATACATATGCACACATAGGTTGCATTCCTCTCAGAGAAATATTGTTACTGGCAGTTTCCTTTCAGTGGCCAAGCTGGTCAAAGAAAATGATTTTTTTCACAGCATTTCATATAATGTAATAGTTGAACTCAATGATCTTAATGGTTCGATGATTCAATGATTCTATGATTCAATATTTAATTTTCTCCTTTAATTGGGAGAAACACTATAACAATCCCTCTAAAAGCAGCTCAAGCCACCATCAGCTTAATCCAATAGCCATTTCAGTCTGAAGAACAGGAAAAATAGATATTGGTTTCACACTGCAAGTTCTGTAATACAAATTACATCAGTCACAAGAATTCATTCTGGTCATACCAATGAACTAACAAGTATCCTTAAAAAAAGGGGGAAAGAAAGCTAAAGGATGTGTATTTTCAAGTGCAGCAAAAGAAACATCAATACTCTGTCTCACACAAAAATCCATCGTATGACCTTTTCTGGAGAAGGGAGGCAGGGGGTCAGTGCATGCTCTGTGCAGTTCATGAGAATGGGCAGCTTTTAAGGTGGATAAAACATGAAAGATCTCAAATCTGGCACATCCAAAATCACTTTGAAAATCCCGATGTACATAATTGGTGCTAGCTAATGTCCCCAAATTCCAATTAATAACTTTCCTGACCCTTTTCTAGAATTAAGAGGTACACATAGGCATCAAGGGTGGAAAATTATGCCCATCAACTTCAAGATCCAAGATTTCCTCACTACACGTTTTATTAATGAGCCATTTTTCCTGTTTTCCCAACATATTGGCAGATTCCATTCATCCAATTCTATTGTGACTTCTTCTGAATGGAAATTTAGAAGTATGGACACCAAATAACTTCTCCAATGTCTTTCTTCCGCTCAGGAAATTGCAGGAGAGGTTTGATATCCACAGGATTATTATTCTGAATTGTCCATCGAGCTCAGCACACTTTGTGCAGAGTTCAGCCCCTGAGCTATTCCCTTTGGCTATCTGGTGGCTTGTTGTTAGGTGCGGCACAGGATTGCTTGTGTCAGATCCTAAGACATCATTTCCAGATGTCTGACAAGCTTTTACAAATTGAAACCAAAGTGAAGTTGAAATAGCCAGAAAGGCATGCCCAGCACAAGCCTTCACACAAACAAATACAAAGATCAATGTGTCTGGATCTGGCACACTGAAAGTTAAAAAGGGAAAAAAATCACCACCATGAGCTTACCTAGAAAACCCATCAATATAGATTTTAATGGTTTCAGCAGAATAACTATTTATAAATACATCTTGAAGAATTCACACATGCCAACAGACAGCGCTAATGTCATTTAGAAGACAAACTATGGTTTAATAGGAATGATGCAGATCTTTTGCCTCCTCCTATAGCATTTAGCAGAGAACTATTGTTCTCTAATGGATAGCTTTAAAAGCTCTATATAATTGATTAATTCCTTCTATTTTTCAATGGCATTTTGGAGTTATTTCTACAGACTATTCTTGGTTTCCCTCCTACCACCTTCGCCTGACACTTGCCTAAGGGGCTTCTGCATTTGAAATCGACAATTGCAGAAATCTCTTTAAACTTTAGTACTCTATCTTTATTTTTGCTCTTCTTTTTCATTGCCATAACAGCAGCCTGCATTTTTCTTTAAGAAACCCACTGGGCATGACTTATTTCATTTCCCAAAGCAGGAAAAAGTTTGAACTTTCAGGGAACTATGCTGAATTTTCAAATACCCAAGTAACACATAACCTTACTCACCTGCCACGTCCTTTAAAAGCCCAGCAGAACCCACATTGCTTAGCAAGACCTGAGGCACAGTTATTAAATACACAGAAGACACAGCTGCTCTGTGCCCACATGCCAGAGGGGACAGGGCCAAGCAACCCCAGGGAACTGGGCAGGAGGCTCCTCTCCATTTCTTGCTCCAGGTCCCACAACAGCCACTCTGTGCCAGTACACAACGGGGTTTTGTCTGTGTGGGGCAGGTGGCCTAAACTGATTTGTGACCTCAAGAATAGTAGTGCTTGGATATAGAAATCAAAGTGGCCTCAAGGTATATACAGTTTTGTGCTCATACTGCACATATGACCATAGAAAGAGCACTGAGCAACATTTCAGGCCTTGTGCAATTCCAGCCAGTAGAATATGTAAAACTAAATATTTATCTTTTTTATTAACATCTCTTTAGATCACTGTTTCAATACTGTTTAAATACAAGGTGGGAAAGCTTGGCAATACCTTAACAAACAAATTTCACAAATAAATTAAAAATAAAAACACTACCCCAATACATATGTTCCTCTAATCATGATTCATTGGATCCTATTTCATCACAGAAAGAGAAATAAGGAAATAATTTTTTCTATAAACAGTCTTTTGAGGAAAGGAAATAATCAAAAACATATAAGGAATGTATTCTGCAGGGAGCCTTAAGAGCTGGGCAGATGACTCCTCAGAAGGGAGAGGAGAGCTGCTCTGTAGCTAAGGTGCAACCCAAGACATCTGACTACATCCCCAGCTGGATCACTGACACTCTGTGTGACCTTGGGAAGTTACACATCTCCAGTATAACCCTGGCACTATTAAAATCAACAAGCAGAATTTCCAGCTTCAACATTGCTGCGATCTTTCCTTTAGTACCTCAGCTATCCCGTGGTTTGTCAGCATCCATAGCCAGGTGCCACAGCCCTTCCTGAGCACACGCAAGCAACATATCAACAAATTTAGGAAGTGACATGATGCCAAATACCGGAAATCACATAGCTGACATGTTCATCTCAATGGAAATCACAGATGCCTCTGAAGAAACCTAGAGCATAAATTACTATTGTCCTGTTAAAGTGCCCAGTCTCTATTTCTATGGATAAGGACCAAGATGAGCTTGTCATGGTGAAGCTGGAGACCTTGCACTCCAGGTGAAAGGTAGAAGGTGATCATTGACTGCAGAGAGGAGCAATGACAAAATGATAAGCCTGAGCAATGTGCTAAGTGGTCTCTTAGGCTAACCTGCTGTGAATTTTTAAAGGGCATCATAGCACACTAATTTTATGGAAGGCCTTGAAGCTGCCTCACCAACAGTGATGGAGAGTTCTTTGTGAGCAGAGAAATTAGGAGGAGAAGGATTCACACATGACACTTGTTTGTAAGGATGCAGATTGGAGCTAATGATAATTTGCCAAAGCCAAAAGCTCATCCAGAAATAATGACATAGCAATGAATACCAGCAAATAAACCAGATATAGATAGGACATGGTATAGCAATCCCTGTTTGAGCACCCAGTGTGTCGTCAGCTGCATTCTGTTTACAGGGAGTCTCTAAGAGAAATTCATGAATTTCCAGGAAAGGTTTGAATGCTTTGGGGGTGACTGTGATTTAAAAGAGACACAAGAAGTATTAAAGAAGACCAGGAAGATAATGGTTAATTGACCTTTATTGTGCCTTCTGGTTCATTTAGAAATGGAAATTAAATTAACATGATAATTCAGTCCTACTGTGTTAAGATTGCTATATACCCATTACATTTTATGGCCATTGATTTAACATTTTTTTCTACTAACTGGGTTTAATTTTGAATATTGTCATGCAGGTTCTGAAAAGTGGTAGCTTGAAAGAACCTGGGTGGATAAACTACTGTGTAGCTGCTTGAAGCCAGTAGCTCAGTTACGGAAAAGCCTGAGCCCAGACTCTCACAGGCATACACTCACTGGCACTCACGTTATACACAGGGAAGTACCCAGTAAAACATTTCCAGAGTTAAATTAAGCCTGCCTGGAAACCAACACCCTAAATTTAGTATCAATGAAATAAGTTAATTCTTTTGAGCTGTGCTCTGTCCTGATTTGGTACACTTGTTTCAAGAAATTTTAAAACAGGGCTCACATTTGGTGGGTCACCTTGCTCCTTCTTTCTGTCTTCTGGGCTGCCTCTTCAGAAAGAAAAAGTGATGTTCATTTCACAAGCCCTAATCTTTCAGCTAACTCTATGTAGATATATGCTGGTGGCTGCACAAAGCCTGAATTTTTTGTTATTCCTTTCTATTTTATTATTGTATTTTAATAATACTTATGCATTTACAACTATTAAGTGATTAAGTTTAAACAGGAGCTGGTTGGAAATCTTTCAGCAATTTCCATCCTACAAGCCCAGAAATTATGATTTAAAAAAATTTAGGGAAAGATTTCTCAGATCCACTAAATGTGAGTGACAAACCTGAAGATGTAAGGGTAGTCTTTCAACAGGGTAGTTCAGCAAAACATGGTAAATGTTATTCTGTGTAGATTTATATGGGTATTTTTTTTGCACCTCAAGAAGACACATTTTAGCATAACAACATTTTCTGGAGGCTGATAGTACTCTTAAAATAATATTTTACTTCCTGTGAAGTAGGATTTAAGTGGAAAGAGATTGTCATTTCTATAATATTTTTCTTTCTGAATTACTATTTATTTTTATATACATGGTCTTTCTTGAACAAATTATGTCAAAATCATAATATGAGCATTCTGTTTACTGTACATTTCCCCATGGTGCAGTGGTTACTCCTCACTAATTTCTCATAATAAAAGGCTCGCTTGCACACAAAAAGAACTTTAGTAATATAAAAGCATATGGAAAACAACCTGCAATCTTTCATGGGAACATATTACTGACAAAATTCCACTCCAGTAAAAGTGTCACCAATCTACCCTTCCTTTTTCCTTGCTTTTTTTTTTTAGCTCAATCTACAAGTATACACCAAACTTCCCACATATCAACAGTATTGGCTCTTTAACCTGCCAGAGCTGTCAACAAATAAGGGAATAAAACCGCTTCCTACTATTGTTGGCAACAAATACCTGTCTGTGTTAATTACACTTTACATTGGTAGTCATCATTAAGAAGCATTACTGCAGCTTGCCCATAAGTGACTAAACCCCGACAGTATCTCTGCTAATACCAAGCTGTAGCAGAAGTTTCCAGGAACAGCAGCATTTGAGGAACAGCCATGGCCGCCCATGGTGCAGAGGGAAGTCTTATTTCCCAGGGTAGCTGCACACATTTCAGGGCTGTTATCAGGCTGGGATTTAGCCCAGCAAGGTAGAGTTAATGCTGTATTTTATTTTACTTTGCATATGAAACCTGGGACAGAAATGCTATAAAGAATGCAGGCATCAAATGAAATGACAAATGACAACAACAATGGAAAAATCAATGCTCCATATGCAAAGGAGAAAAAAGGCTTTCAACGAATGATAGAAACTAGGTCTAGAGAAGCAGTGAGGAAGTTTTTCCAGGCAAGTGAACTACCAGTGTATAATTGGGAAGGAATAGAGGAGGTGACAAATGAAAATGGACAGACTTGGAAACAAAGAACTGAATGGCAAACAGGGGCCTGAGCAGAATACAAATGGCAAAAACCTATATAAGGAAAGGTGTGGTCATTATTTATTCACTTTTTAACTCAAAACTCAGAGACACAGAAGCTTTATTTAGCTTTAGCAGGCATGATTTCTACAAGTTTTCAGCATGGGAGTTTCTGCTTTGGTTTTCAGATGATTTAGAGTTGCTATGATCCCATTTTTCCACTTTTCTGACCTGGAATTGCACATACCAGGAGGAAGGTTCCTCCTCCTTCTCAGAATTTGACTAGTAGGACTGGCACCTTCTATGACAGGTATGAGGCTCTGGAACTAGAAGGCCAGACAACTGATGGGGTGGCTGAAGGCCCTTCTAGGGTAGTCAGACCTCCTAAAACAACACCACCTGCACCCCGCATCACAACCTCCTACGTCAAGAGGAAAAGAAGTGCAATTGTAATCGGAAACTCCATTCCAAGGAGTTGATCAAGGGAAGCCATCTGATGTAATCTTTTTGGATTTCAGTAAAGCTTTCGATACCGTCTCTCCCAGGATCCTGCTGGACAAACTGTCCAGCACACAGCTGGATAAACACATCATGTGGTGGGTGAGCAACTGGCTCATGGGTCAAGCACAGGGGGTAATAGTGAATGGGGTAACATCAGACTGGTGACCTGTCACTAGTGGGGTTCCACAGGGCTCCATCTGGGGCCCTGTGCTCTTCAACATCTTCATAAATGACTTGG
>JAWWTY010000077.1:127103548-127150882 GCA_035222235.1 Margarornis squamiger
CCCTGTCCTGGGGGGCATCAGGCACAGCATCACCAGCCGGGCGAGGGAGGGGATTGTCCTGCTCTGCTCTGCACTGGCCTCACCTTGGATATTGTGGGCAGTTTGGGTCACTGCAATATAAGGAAGATATTAAGCTATTAGAGAGAATTCAAAGGAAGGCAATGGAGATGGTGAAGGGCCTTGAGGGGAAAGCCATACGAGAAGTGGCTGAGGGCACTTGGTCTGCTCAGCCTGGAGAAGAGGAGACTGAGGGGAGACCTCACTGCAGTTACAACTTTCTCCTGAGGGGAAGAGGAGGGGCAGGCACTGATCTCTGTGGTGACCAGTGACAGGACCCGAGGGAATGGCCTGAAGTTGTGTCAGGGGAGGTTTAGGTTGGATATTAGGAAAAGGTTTTTCACCCAGAATATGGTTGGGCACTGGAACAGGCTCCCCAGGGAAGTGGTCATGGCACCAAGCCTGACAGAGTTCAGGAATTGTTTAGACAATACCCTCAGACTCTTGGGGATGGTCCTGTGCAGGGCCAGGAGTTGAACTCTTTGTGGGTCAATTCGGTCAATATGCCAGTTCAGTATATTCTGTGATTCTGTGTGACAATCAAATTCTATAACTCCTGACACTTGCTGTCCTGTATACATGTGTGTGTATATACCATGATCTCCAGAAAAAGCTTCAGATGAGGGTTGGACCAAGTCTGTGTAGTCTCATCCCTTTTTTAGCAGATTCATCAATCCTAGTCAAGGCTGTTTCAGACTTCAGACCAGTTTTACTCTTATTTGTGCAGAACAGTGCAAATTCACATCCTTTTCACAACCCATGACTGAAAGAAAGTCTGTCTCAGTGCAAAATATATCACCTCCTATGGTGCCTTATTATTCCTGCCTGGGAGAATCACCTTTTGTTTTCACCATTATAGTCAGAATAGGAAAAGCAGGACTATGTAACTTAAGCCTGGATAAACAAAAGGTGAATTACCTATTTTTCTCTTCAAAGTAAAAGGTCAAAACTAGAACAATGAATTACCTAGGGATGATTGAAACATATTACTTTTTTTCCTATCAAAGAGTACTTTTTTTTTTTATTTGAATAGACAATCACAGTGAATATTTGTTTGTGATTGAAATCTGGAAAGTTTTAATGGAAAAGTCCACATTCTATAATCTAAGAGATTTTGAAGTTTGGGGATTTTTTTTTGGTTTGTTTTTGGTAATGAATACAATAACTTCCCTACTAGACCTGAATTTGCTCTGAGGTCTAAGAAAGATACAACAAAGCTGCATGGCAAGCTCTAAAGCTCCATAATGCTGCTTCCTTGGGAGAACACAGTGGTTTAGGGAAAAGCCTGGGTGAATCATAACAAGGTCTACCATGGGAGGTGCCTGATGGGAGAAAGGGCATGAAAGAGAATGGAGGGGGAAAGGAAGGGGAGAAGAAAGTGTAGGAAGTGCCTGTGTTCCTGAAACATTCAGGTCATCCCTGTAGCGCTGCTCACAGGAGACTGAAAAGAAGACATTAAGTCTTAGCCTGGTTCAAAAGATCTGTGTATGAGCTGATCTGAATCTGAGGAGTAGGATCTGGTCTCAAAATTTACATGCCTTTCATCAGTATCATGCAATTTCATTGTTCCTATGTCTTTGAGTTTTACAGAGTTTATGGGTTTAAATCAAACAATTAACAACAGAATGTGGTTTCTATTTATGGTTTCATTCCAACATTGATTGCGAAATGTTATAGTGACACCATCCCTTGTCCTTGTGTATTCCAATTATTGCCGCAGATGTACATCTGAACACAATCATCTTATAAAGCTCTGCTGTTCATCTGTCTAAAACTAAAGACCAGAAAATAGCCTCTAAAGTGTTTAAGGTTTTTTGGTTTTGTTTTTGTTTTTTTAAAAAAGAAACTGTAAAGGGATGGAGAGAAACCACTGAGACAGTTTTTTTTAAAATTCAGTCCAGATTGGTGCTGCCCAAAAGCTGTCCCTGGCAGCTCATAGCTGTACTGTTGCCTTTGCAATGAGAGTTGGTGGCCTCAGTCACACCATTAGCATATTTTCTCTGCAGGAAGGCTCCCTTTCACTCACACGAAGGTCATGGGAAGCCTCAGCAGGAAGGCAGAGGGCCCTGGGCCCCACAACAGCTCCACCAGGCTCTGCCACCCAATGGAGGTGCCCAGGAGAGGAGCTGGAGCTGCTCCCTGAAGGTAGATGGGGAGAGTGGCCCCTTGAGCTGTGGGGATGGAAGATGCATGGGGGAATGCAGATTTGCATCATACTCCCAAACAACTCATTCAGAGTCAAAGTCCCATGCGCTTCTGCCATGCAGGCATGGATGAGGGCTCAGCCTGTCGTAACCTGCCTCTTCCAGCGTGCTCCAGTCCACCTCATTACCGCATTTTGTGGGCCCGCAGTCATCATGGGAAGGCATGCAGCAATATGAATGACTGAAAAGTGAATTACTATTAAAATAGTAGCAAGCAATTATTTTAATTAGCTCTTCTCGTGACTGAATTTTTGTTTCAAGCTTGCACAACCAAATTATATTTCGCAAGGGAGCTCTTGGGCAAAAAATGTAGCAGTGTATGTCTAGCAAATAGCACAGATCAATACTCATCTTTTTCCAGACTCAGACTTATTAATATCCATGACATACTAACTGCAAAATGATCACAGCACAATTAATCCTCCCTGTGCAACAGAAATAACCCATTAATTGAAGCAAAAATACACAGTGTGTCAATATCAACGAAAAGCTTAGCAAAATGAAAAGTGCAGAGCTTAGATTTGAATCCGACTCTCAATCCCAAACTTTGCAAGACAGTAAACAGCCTGGAAGATCCACTGGCATTGTGTAACCTCAGTGAGCTCAGCACAATCCTGGGGCTGATTTTTGGGCTGCACCAGCAGTGCTTCATCCTCATCGTTCCAAGGTTGCCTTGCCTACTCCAGAGAAAGGCAATTGCTCTGAGGGATCTTTCTGATTCTCAGTAAAGGAAATGTGTGAGAAATTCACCTTTTCAGTGGGCAACTATTCAGTATTTGATATGGGTCAAAATATCTTGAAAGTGAAATATTGTCTGTTAAACTAGTTGTTTTGGTGTTATACTCTCATTTGCTGAAGGAAGGTATGCTGCTCTTTGAATCAAGAGAATATATTAAGAGATTCAACTCTAATGTCCCAATGCCATAGCCTGGAAAAGGAAGACTGAAAGAAAATCATAAAATAATAGAATCATAGAATAGTTTGGATTGGAAGTGATCTCTAAAGACCCCTACCATGGGCAGGGAAATCTTCAACTAGATCAGGTTGCTCAGAATCCTGTATGACCTGGCCTTTAATGTTTCCAGGACTGGGACATCAACCACCTCTCCAGGCAACTTGTGCCACTATTCCACCACCCTCGTACCAAAAAATGTCTTCTTTATATCTAATATACCTTCTTTTAGTTTAAAGTTATTGCCCCCTGTCCTATGAAAATCATACCCCGCAGGACAAACACAGAGAAGAAAATGGTTGCCACATTTTGCCTTCCTCAGCCAGCCGGCCAGCCAGCCTGCCTCAGGAAGATGTGGGTAACAGTGCAGTCTGGTGATTGATAGGGGCTTTCAGAGAATAAAAATCCCCCACTACCCAGTCACATCCCCCAAATCTGGCACAATGGTGGAGCCGTGAGGGCCAGCTGCTGCTACAGAGAGGTCCTGCTTGCTTCAAGACTCCGGATACCCACAGCTGCCCCGGCCAAACAGAGCATCATTGATAGCTACAGACCAACACCTAAGACTGCTGGATTCACCAACTACACAGATGTTGGCAGAAGATGGATAATAATACTAACTGTTAATGAAGATCACAGAATGGTTTGGATTGAATAGGACCTCAAAGATCTTCTAGTTCCAACCTCTCTGACACAGGCAGAGACACCTTCCACTAGACCCGGTTGCTCCAAGCCCCATCCAACCTGGTCTTGAACACTCTCAGGGGTGGAACATCCACAAGTTCTCTGGGCAACCTCTTCCGGTGCGTCACCACACTCACAGTGAAGAATTTCTTCCTAATATGTAATCTAAACCTACCTTCTACCAATTTTAAGCCATTAACCCTTGTCCTATGATTACAAACCTTCGTCAAAAGTCCCTCTCCAGCCTTCTTGTAGGCCCACTTCAAGAAAAGGAAGGCTGCTGTTGAGGTCTGTCTGGAGTCTTCTCTTCTCCAGGCTGAATAAATCCAGCTGTCTCAGCCTGTCTTCATAGGAGAGGTGCTCCAGCACTCCAATTATCTTGACGGCCTTCCTCTGTACCTGATCCAACAGGTCCACAACCCTCTTCTGGGGGCCCCAGAGATGGACACAGTACTACAGATGGGGTCTCATGAGGACAGAGCAGAGTGGGAGAATAACCTCCCTTGATCTGCTGGCCACACTTCTTGTGATGCAGCACAGGATGTGTTCGGCTTTATGGGCTGTGAGCACACAGTGCTGGGTCATGTCCAACTTCTTCAATGACCAACACTCCCTAGTCCTTCTGGTAATAACAGCAGTAAAAAGATTAAAAAGTGGGATATTTTCACAAGGATATAACTAGGAACAGATAAGTACAGCTCAAGCCAGTATGAATCAGAGTTAAAGTGTTCCTTATTTTGCTTGTAGTCATCTTAGGTCATCCAGGTTACTCTGGAAAGAACAATGTAACTATGACTGACCATCACCATATGGGCCATAAGTTCTTGACAACTGTGATGTCTCTTTGCAGCTCAGGGTTGCTTGATGAGAGAAGATGCAAAACCAGAAGATTAAAGATTGAAAACTCTGAGCTCCCACTGTCTGGGAGTTAAGTCCTACACTCAGAAAGCAAAAGGATCGTGAGAACGTTCTCAAGCCTGACCTCAGAAGCGTGGTATTTAGCATGCCTCCCAATACCAACTGTCAAGACTCCAAGTTTCACTCTGTTGGAGGTAGTAATCAAAGACAAAAAATGGGGAAAGTGTCAAGGTGAGGGAAATATTAGTATATCCAGGTACTGAAGTTCCTTTTGCAGCTATTTCCTAAGCCAAACACAAACCCTGCATTATCATTGTGAGCAAAGCCACAAGCAAAAATTATGAAAACCTGGTGCAAGTGTAATAAAAACAGGAAAACTTCTTCCAAACCCATAGAAGTCAGAGGGGATTTCATTCACAGTATATCTTTTAGAAGATAAAAAGCTATTTTGAACTATGTTTTAATATGTTTATCAAAGGAAACATACAAATCCAACAATAACAACCCAAATTTCTCACAGATGGAAAACAGGAATCAAAGGGTTTTGCATAGAAATCTGTTGAAGTCAGGTTTTGTTTAGACAGTAATTCCTGCAAAGAATCAAACCACTTTCCTCTCTAGTTTTGACTTGGATCAAGCTCTAGATATTGGGAGCCATCTGTCCTCGCAAATCCAATGCAGACAGAAAACAACCCTGACTGACTTGAACCAAAAATACATGGTTATATCAATATCTGTCAACAAAAAAAAAACCAAAAAAACATGTTGAGGTCAAATCATCCCAAGACTATTTCACCATAAAATGACTTCACAACAATTTAGACATTTGTAAGAGTGTGTCTGACAAAGTACAGACGTAGTTAAAGCATAAGGTTGAATGAAAGTCACATTTTATATAAAAATTTATCTCTCACTGCCCAGGAGGGTGTGCAGAGGAGCAAGGGAGGTAAGTTTTACCCTCACTGACTCAGAGTGGCTGTGATGAGTTACGCAACAGAGACCATGTCTTTACATCTCTCAGGCAGGGAAACAGCAGCTGCATTAACTAGAAGAATTTGTCTGTCTTCTCAGATAGAAATGAGCTTTGGTGAGAAATTAATCATCCCGACCTTACTAATGGAGTAAAGAGCAATGCCTGGAGGTGAGGGGCCCAGGCTCTGGCTAAAAAGGCTTGGGCAGCACCCATCTGCTCTAAGGCAAACCCTGGGGTTGATCCCTGCTGCCAGACACTCTACCAGGACTCACTTGCAGGGAGCCTCTTCCCACCTAAACCCCACAGAGGTAAATTTATCATAGTTTCACATTTTTCAATTGCACACCAATATTTTATAAACATTTTTAAGAATGATCTCTCGTTTGGGTGCTGTTAATGTTTTATTTATGCTTAACTGGCTTGAGAGTAATTTCAAGGCAATAAAACAGAAGAAACGGCTAAAGCTCTGGAGAAGAGTCTTACCTTGCCAGCACATTGCACAGAGTATCCAGAGGGAAGCAGTGAAGACCTCCACAGAACCTGGCACCAAGGTATGTGTCCTCTGATGGTCAGTGACAACGCCATCAGGCTCTTTGACCTTCACTAGGATTCTAGGGAGTCACTGACACCCATAAGCTCCCCAAGGCATTGTTCACAATGATGGTGTTTATAAAAATATGTATTTTCCATAAAGGGAAAAAAAGAGGATGATTTCTTAATACTTCAAAGAACAGTGTATGAGTAGGAAACAGGAACTGTCAGAAGGAACAGAAGCTGAACGATATGCAGGGGATTGAATAGAGCAAGATAAGGTTACTCAGTCAGGGGCAAAGCCAACAGACTGCCTAGAAGAGCCTGAAC
The DNA here is from genome assembly GCA_035222235.1 of Margarornis squamiger. Classification (NCBI taxonomy): domain Eukaryota; kingdom Metazoa; phylum Chordata; class Aves; order Passeriformes; family Furnariidae; genus Margarornis; species Margarornis squamiger. Next base: position 127,110,138 of record JAWWTY010000077.1, read on the forward strand.
AGCCACTCTGGATGGAGTGAATGCTGCAGTCCCTCCCTCTCTAAACTGCTGCTGGGACAGAAAGAAAATATCTTGATGAAGATAATTGGAGTCTGATCCAATGCAGCCAAAGGAACTTCTAGCACCACTGTCCTGAAAAGAATTGATGGGACCTCTTCATGTAGTATAAAAAGCAAAACAAGCCATCAAATGCAAATTCAGATCCCCACTCTCTTCTCTTCCTCATTGATTGTCTGCTAATAAAAAAATAGAGAAAAATATTCAAAAACTTATTTAATAAACAAGGACACCTTATTTTTGGTATTCAGTTAGCTGCCTGGAGGAGCACCACAGGTTCCATAACCTAGACGTACCACACTCTTCATTTTTGTTTTCAAAACATCAGAATACATTTAACTGTGCAAAGTATAGCTCTCAAGATGAAGGGTCATCAACACTAAGCTTTCCAGCCTATTAACATGTAGTATATTGCCTACAACATGCAGCATGCAGCCTACTAACATGTAATATATACAGCAGGGATTCATGAGCCAAGTGCAGCCTCACTTCTTACCAAAACCTCCTGTCACCTAAAAACAAGACAGTGAGCTCTTTTCTGGGCACACCCATGACTATCTCCCACTTCCATCATCCAGCTAGCGGCCAGTGCTACACTTAAGTGAAAACTAGCACTTTCCATCATTCAATTTATCCTGAATTTGGATGGGAAATGTGACTACCTAACACTTTCAGAAAGCAAACATTGTCTTTATTTTGTGACATTCCACCCAGCCAGAGTCTTGCCATGTGAGACACAGAATCAGGCCCCCTTACGACAATTTCCCCAGCTGTCCCAGGGGGATCCAACTGAATGTTCAGCTGATTTGAGATGAAAATTAGCTAGGATTGTTCAACAAGCTAAAATGTTTTAATTAAAAAAAAAAATACCAAAAACAAACTGACAACTTTTTTTTTTTAATCTATACTTTTCCATTGAAAATAATTTCTGAAGAAACTTGCTGAACAAGATACCAGCTCTCTGGGATTTTGTAAGGGGAAAAGAAAAGGGAGAGAGAAAAAAGGCACATTGAATATGGGGCTGGAGAAGGAAGTCATGAGAGAAAAGCATTGCTGGGAGCTGCCAGACTTGCTGAAACCTCTGCTAGCTTGCTGGATGAATCATACCACAGAATATTGAATTAGTAAGATTTATGACTGGGAATTTGAGGAAGTTACCTGTGATATAAAATACGTTATGTGAATGAGATCTCTTCTCTTCTATTGACAGAAACGTATAATGAGCCGGGAGCCAGGTCCCCGCTGCATTGCCTTCCTGGAGATGCTCTGTTTGACTGACAGCTGAGCTGGAGCCAGCCAGCCACAGGGAAAACAAGGGCATCATGCTCCCAGGAGCTACAGAGCAGTCTTCTCTGTGAAACTTTCTGAAACTTAGGAAGTTGAAAAGGGGGAGGGGGGAGAAGTAAAGCAAATATAAGTTTTCCTTCTCCCTTCCCATCTTTAAATTGACATATGCATGCACACACATGCAGAGGAGCCTTGGACTCTTTCAAGCACCTGGGAGGGCTGGAGCAAAGGTCACAGAGTCCACATTTATTTACTCAGCATCAGCTGCAAGAAATACAAAAAAGCTCAGTTGGCATCTGGCAGCATGAAGAGCTATCAGGCTACCATTTTCCTAGAGGCTTCCAAAATACACTGGGGCACTAGATACTACCTTCTCATTGTACTGACTGAGATGGTTGGTTTCTCTAAAAACCTAGCCAAAAATGCCTCCCACAGAGGGCAATCTGCAGGCAGCATGAAAAGCCTTTTCCAAAGCCCTTCCTCACACAGGGGCAGGTGCCACATCCAGAGGAGTGGACAGGGTTCCTCTGCCACACACCAAGCAGCCTCACTGCCAGGGCTGTGTAGCCCACAGGGCTACAGTTTCTGTGCCACATCTTGCACTTGGCAAGCAATGGGGCTTGGCCTATAATATACAGTGGATTCCATGACTCAAAGCAATTTACGGCAGTGTAATTATTATCTCAACCTTGTACACAGGGTTTTTATTGTTAGTCACAGGGATTGAACATGGACAAAAAGCTCCATCTTGCTTGCACCTGTACTTGTGCCATCTTTAAATTTCATAGTTACAGAGGAGACAGTCAGCTCCCTGAGTCCACAACTGGATGTGCAGGATGCAGAGGGCTCCCTACCTGCTTTACAATGCAAGCAGAAGGTAGTCCAGGTACTTCCACAGATTTATAATCTCACAGTTGCGATCAAAGTGTGCATGGGGATCTGACAAGACACTAGACATCCTGCTGATACCTTTCACCTTAACTTTGACAACCTTTCCTTTCAAATATTTATAATTATAAAATGGTTTACTCAAACACTCAGGTGTTACAGCTACCAGCTAGAAAGCACCTGAATGTTTCATATAAGAACAAAATTGATCCCATTTCCCTTTTGAAATGATATTTGTTGCAGAACCTCTGCAAAAAATGCTTAGCAAATATCCGTGAAATTGTCTTTTATAATATGACATGTATATAATGACACTGTGTTTCTCTTTGGGCAAAGGCATGGTGCTACCATGAGCAAATACTAATAATGCACAGATGTGAACACTGCTGTGAACATCAATGCTGTCCCTTATCCAAAAAAAATCCACATGAAGCACTGTATCTTCATAAATCTTACGGGTTTTATGCACTGCTGCCATTGGAAAAACAACATATTGAATGGTGCATTTTGAGACAGAATGAGTTTAGTAAGTCTACCTAACTTAGCTTAACTTCACCGTATGCTGATCTGAAGGCCAGTATCTATCACTCCCACGTTATGATGTGCATTACTGGCAGTGTAACAAGCCAGGCAAAAAGGGGGAAATGTGTTTTAACAACAAAGTGAGAGATGTTTTCCTGATTTATTAATTATTATGCTGCATCCAACATACTTTTCTATAAGAAAAGTCACACGCTCTTCTTTCTATTTCTTAAAAAAATATTTATTCCATTGTTTCTGTTGTTCCAGGAAGGTGTAAATATATTGTACAGTACTATTTTATGTTTTAAAAAGGTGACCTATACTTTCCATTTCAAATGCGGTTTCTTTAATGAAAATATTGTAATGTCAGTCCATGCAAAGCAAGTGCATATTAATATGCGTTTACATCTGTCTCATATTAATATTCATGCCTGAATCCACATCCCTACACAAAGCCAATTTTCTGACCATCTGTGTGATGGCTGGTGGATGCAATGAATAAATTTTATTTGTGAGGGGAGTGATAAATCATGTATCTTCCATTTTTCACCCACAATCTCTCCTCTTAGGTGCTAAAATGTTTTCATTGTGGTTAAGAATTGTTAAGAAACCAAACTGATTAACCCCTTAGCAGACCAGGTAGCTTCATTTGGCAGATGAAAGTCCCCAAAAATCAAAGCACAGTGTGACTGACACAGTGGAACTTTCTCTTTAGGAGGTTTAATTATTTTCTTTTCTTCTGGAATTATTCCTCTCTCAGAATCACAGTCAAAGTAATAATAGAGATCAATTTTCTCATACTGATTCTGAGAAGTACCACAGTCTGCAGTAGCAGAGGGATCTTTGGAGTTTAATACTATTCAAAGTAAAACAACAGTAACCTGAATTTCAACAAAAACTGTTTCACATGGCTTTATTAGTGCTACGTAACTGGCTGGTTAACAGCCAAAAAAACCTGATTGCTAAAGCACAAACTCTACATTAACTTCTGAGTTTCCAGAATACAAACTGACTCTGGCTTTCTCTGCAAAACAAGTCTGCTTCTAAATTCCCAAAGGATAAATTTTGACCTCAATCACAACAACGTCCACTCAGAGTAACTTTACTGCTAGTGAGAACAGCTTTTTACCAGAGGGTTATTCTCAGACAGTTCATAGTGTAAATGTAATACAACCTCACAAAGCCAAGTGCAATAACTCTCAGTCACAGAGTGTAGATAAATAAGCTTAAACTCACAGCTAAGCTTGGGACCCAGGCAGCCATAAGGCTGGGAAGGTGATTAAAAAATCTTGCATTCCAGTGCTCTCTAGCCCTGTCCACAATTTAGTGAGATGGTACAAGAGGTACCATGGCTTCCTCTGCCTTGGGCAAACAGACCACACCAGACACACAGCAGAGCAGCAGCAGCAACAGCAGCGGCAGTGCTGGGCTCCTCTCTGAACACACCAGCCCTGGGCACATCCACTGAAAAACACGCTGCAGTAAGAAGCGCCACACCAGTCACCTTAGGCATGGTTAAAGCATTTTCTTGAATAATAAAAGACTCATGGTTTAAGTCTTTTTCCAGTCTGCAGTGCTCAAACCATGGCTGCTATCAGCCCAAGGGCATTCTCGATCCTTCAGGCTGCTAACTACTCTTCCCCTTTTTCTTTGGAATCAGCTCCTCTGAAGGACACGTGTGCACAACAAATTTCAAATCAAAACATGTTTTTGACAATACTAGACTATATTATTTCTTCTTACATCTGCAGTGAAGTCAGTTAACAGACGTTATGATGATATTATTTGGCCTGAGATACAAAATCCTTTCCTTAAAGTCGGACTTTGCACATTTTTGTAAATACTGCTTATGGAACCAACAAGGGTGGGGAGATAATTCTTTTCTCCTTCTAATGTAGGTCAAATCATGTCAGCAGCAAATAACCTACTTCTACCTTGACAATCCAGCCGTAGGTAGTTTGAAGATTATTGTGTACTGAACTGGAATCTGAAAGAGGAATTGTGAATGAGCTTCACACTTCATCAGCATAATTGGCAAGAAATTATGTGTAGATCAAATAAAAACATACAATTGCTAAAAAAAGAAGCTCAAATAGCACTACAGAAGATAAGCAAGGTCATCAGTCAATCACAGTTTCCAATAAATCAGGTTTCTGAGGAAACCATGCTTGTAAATGTATTTATGTCTAATATCCTTTTGTCTTAGCAAATTGTGTTCTATTTACAGCCTGTCACAATGGGAAAATAGGATATTTCCAGAGACTGTGAAATCCAGAGATTTGAATCTTTATTCCTTTATTCCTCTTCACGAGACAAAGACAGGAGAAAGCAGGAGGTGACAACTTTCATCATGACCTTGCCACTCAGGGCCAGTAGTGGCCCTGAAAGATATTTCTGTTCTCACTGGTGTCAAGGGACCTGTGAGAAATGAGCTAAATTTCATCAAAGTTCCCAGTGGAAAGCATCTGTATTACAGATACTGCTAGGAACTAATTGGTTTCCATGACTAATGAAATTCATATGGAAATATTGATCAAAACACTCCCTTTAGGTTTATGTTTAAAGTGTGTAAAATATATTTAATATAAATATATATAATATTCTATATTGATTCCTAACAAATTTAAAACGTCAAAATTGAATCAATGGATGTATTTGAGCAACATCTAGCTGAAGATGTCCCTGCTTATTGCTGAAAGGTTGGACTAGATGACCTTTAACTGTCCCTTCCAACTCAAACTAGTCTATGATTTTATAATCTTTTACCCACTTGGAAGAAACAAAAAACATTTGAAAACTGCTCTTCTGTTCTCTTATTAGTTTATTTAATCACTCATATCTGCTGAGACACATGGAAAATCTCTTATTCACAAAAACAGCAAGGTAATAAATCTCCTGATGTTCACAAGGGTTACTCACTTGGCAAAAGATGTGAATGTTTATAGATGTTTTGTTAGGCTGTGACCTGAATTATTATTGTCGCTTTTAAGATTGCTAGTGGCCAGCATAAAGGCTGTGTGTGCACAGAGTGCAAATTGAGCCATCAGAGAGAGGAAAAAATAACATGGCTTGCCCAATTTTCTGAAGCTTCCCATTTCACATCCTCCACCAACTTCAACTAATGGGATGATCAGCCAGAAATTTTAGAAATACATAAATCAATTATGTAATCAGAGGGGTCCCCAAATAAAGCCTAAAAGGAAATTTTTAAAGTCCCTGTACATCCACTGTAATTGTGCTGAAAACAGATAAAAGCTGCACAACTGTCATGGGAAGAGCTCCCAGTACCAACACACTCCCAGAGGTGCCTGGACTGCATTCAGCTCCAAATTCCCTCTTCAGTCACCCTGTCATTCTTTGTCCACAGACCCCAAAGAAAACAAGTGGCAGTTGTCTTGTATGTTCTAAGCTTCAAAAGATCATCTGTGTCCAAACACCAGTAAAAGAATTATTCACACAATGTTTCCAGGAATGCCAACACAGGAGGGTTTTTTCCCCTGTGCTTTGGGCAAAAGGCGTATGCACACTGTTATGCCCTCCGGCATACTCTGAACAATCCCAGCACCTCTCTGTGAGACTAATTAGAAGAGAAACAGAGAGGACACTGGTGTTAGAATAGAAGTTCAAGCCCGAGTCAGAGAGCTCAATTCCTTAATTCCTATTCCTAATGCAAAGAGAAGACAAAGGAGAAGATAAAGCTGTCCTTGTACTCCAAACACTGTATTTGTGCCTCTTTTGGTGTCAAAGCACACAACAGTGCCCACAGAGGCCAAGTGCTGAAGTTTCCACAGTATGCAAAGCCAGCTGTAGAGAGAGCTGATGGCTGTCAAGGTCCTGGCTGAGCCCCTCCTTGGTCAGTGCAGCCAAACAGCACCTCAGACCCTGCCCCATCTTGGTCAGTTCCCCAGCACTGGCACAGTGAGTCCAGGCTGCAGCTACAGAAGAGAAAGACATGTATGCAATAGTAAAATAGTTCCTCTCACACCAATTGCACTTCTTTATAGTCTTTCTCCTCCCCAGCATCCTTATGGGTTGTTATAGTGTCCCTAGGGAATGAATTTTAAATTTAAAAGAGCCTTCAGTGGCTAATGTGAGAATAAAACTCTTCCCAAGGGAGCTACTGCACTTGCAGCAAAAATATTCATCCTCAAGGCTGAAATCACTGACAAGTTGAGCTAGGTGCTCTCTTTTGTCATGAGTTGCTCATCACCCCAACTTCGCTATCTCCTGTCCAGTGTGATCAGTATCTATGAAGCTGCCCTCAGGACTGCAGAGACAGTTGAGAAGTTTAAAAGGCAGTTAGCTGAGATAAATTGCTAATTTATTTGACTCATTCCAACTTAACTGTCTATTGTGGAAAGGAGATTTTTTAAGAGCAACCACAACTTCTGGGTTCCCAGCAAGCTGGTGCTGCATGAGTGTGCTGAAAGACCCACTGAGGGGAAGTTAGGTTGAAGAGAAAACCCTCTTTGATTTTATAGGCTCTGAATCCAGTCTTTGCTTTGGCTTCATGTGTACAAATCTGCTATCATTCTCCTGTAAGCCTCCAGTATGGGATGCACTTCTGCAAAATTCAACTGGAAGTTTTCTGACAAAGCAGTTGGAAAACACCATTTCATCTACAGAGAAACTTTTCATGGACTCCTCTGAGTCTCAGCTAACTTCTGCCAGCAAATCTTTTTCAGCAGTAGGTCAAACTGGTCAAACTGGAAAAATTATGTTTATAATGGGGACATCAGGAGTTGCACAAAACTCCAGCTTCCAGACCTGCTCTGCATGACTCAGAAAAAAGACAATCCCTTGAAAGAGCCTTAGGGCTGAATTTTACAGGAGTAGGTCTGAGAACTGAGAGCCTGTGCTTGCCTCTCTGAAGATACTTCAATGTCTATAAAAAAAGCTGAATATTCAGAACTGTGAAATGCTCCTTGAACTGGCACAGGAGACAGAGCTATATGGTCAAAGCTCTCAGCCAGTAGCCTGGCACTGCACAAGGGATGAAGGTGAACTTCTCCCAGGCAGGCAAAGTGCCCTAAATACCTTTCACAGGTACATACATATATCTATCGCATTTTTCCCAGCAGAAAATGAAACCTTGAAAAGTTTTTGTTGATTCCAGCTCAGAACAGCAAGCTTCTTTTATCTGCAGAGGTCTTGCAGGTCAAGGAAGGCTGCCAAGGAAGGCTACCAAGGGGCTCACAGAAACAGGCTTCCCCTGTCACCTCCTGCTCCACCAGGAGATCCTGCCTCTTGACATGCTTGCATTTTCTTTCCACCATGCTTGTTTCATTTCTGTGCTTTTTCTTCTTGCCATTTGATGTTTTCATCAGCTCCAACCCATAGCAGGGAAAGTGGAAGATGAGCATCACCATTTCCCGTGGGCTACCCTTGGCCAGGCCTGATGGAGAAAGGACCCCGCTCACATCCTGTACCTCTGCTACAACTCTCAACATCTCCAACGAACCAAAGCTGATCAGCACCCTAATCCACCCTGCCCCAGCTATTCCCCTCAGCCGTGCTTCAGGCTTTTCTCTCAGGCACTCTGTCTCTCATGTTTGTCACACACATGCAAGGAATCTGAAGGGTTTTCAGGAAGAGTGATGTTAAAATATTGTTGCAACTTAGAACCTGTTGGTGCTAAATCAAAACTATTTCCAAAAGAAATAGCAGCATATAGGGTTGACCTTGTTCCTATTGCTACGGTAGACAAATATTCAGTCAGGACTGCTTCTCCAGTCAAATAATGACTGGGTAAAATACATGATGGAGGACTTTCCTATTTGGAAATCAGCAAAATTTAACTGCCAAAAATGTCATTTTAAATGGAGAAGAGGGTGAAAATGAAAAATGATTCTGTGTCCATGCTTAAGTTTTTAAACTACACCTTCTCCTTTATCAGAAATTCTGATTTCTAAAAGTGCTCATCTTGGCTCCACCAGTTTTTCTTTCTTTCAACCCATGTCAGTTTCTCTTATACTTCTTCACCACAGGGACTCTGCATGTGAGGACAGTGTGCCATCAGTCTAGTTTATTTGACTATCCTTACTGCTATGTCCTTTTTGAGAGCAGACAGAAGTCCTAAGATAAAAAACATCACCATCAGAAAATGTAGAAAAACAGTCCATGTAAATGCACATAACTCAAGAGTCTTTCAAAACTGGCTTCTTATCTGTAGGAAGACACCTAGCCTTTGTACCCAGCTAGGATCACAACAAGATTTCCAATTTTTAAAATAAAATATTTCTATTCTTTCTCAACAAAACTCTTCATAACCTCCATTAAGCTTGAAACACTCAGATTCCTTTTTCATATTTCCCAAACCAACTTAGTTTTTTTCCCAGATCCTGGAATTTCTCAAAGATGGCAAATACCCAAATAACAAATCTGATCAGCTAATTAACCCTTCCCTGTTTCACCATCAGTCACAGTTTCTAGAGCACTAAACTCATGCCTGTGTTCAGGGAATTACAGTTCTCAAGGCTGCATTAAATTCATGAAAGCTTTTAAAACTTTAAAACTATTTAAACTCAGTCAGATAGAGGTTGGTAGGAGGATTCTCAGATGTGGAGCTCCCTGTAGCTCTGCTCACCTGCTGGATCAATGCCAACCTATGAGCCAGTGGAAAACATAGTTTGTACTTACTGCATCTCCAGATGATTATCTAAACGAAGCCCAATCAGCAAAATAAAGCTTAGTTTTTAATTCCATAGCGGAGAGGTCTGCACTTTGAGAAGGGCCTGGTTGTTCTGAGCAACAATCTTTAAAGATAGTCTTCATTTTAGATGTCCCCCATATTGCTTCACTAGTTGCAAAATGACATTAATAAGAATCTGTTCTAGAACCTGAACACTTCATTTTTATTAGTCAGTATAGATGATTTTCTTAGTACCCTGATTCTGACAGATCTTGGGTTTTCAGCTAAAAAGTACCAAAACCTGTCTCACTAGCATTGAGCAACAACATCCTGAATAATTGCAGGAACCTATTTATCAATAAAAAGTCATATCTCAAAATCAGCTGCCATACCATTTGGCATGTGGAAATATTTGTTTTATATTTAACCTCTCAATAACTTAGTTACCTAAATAATTTCAAATTATATCTTCCCTTCTCCTAGGCTTTTATTAGACTGATAAATATCTGTGTCACTATGTGAGCTACAAGGTTCTTGCAACAAGTGGTCTTCTTGAAAAATTATTGCCAGCTGATGGCACAAGCTGGATGAGTGATTTGTTTGCTTTGTGAGGCTGGCTTTCATTGTCCTGAATTCCACACTAACGTCTTGCTAATCCTGCATTTAAATCTATAGACACTAATGCGCCCCTTTTTGGATCTCCTCACTGAAGCATCAAGGGCTTAGAAAGGCTGACAATAATTTCTCCATCTGTAGGATTCACGAAAAACCTGAGGATTAAAATCTTTGCAGTGGACAGGTTGCAAATTATGTATTTCTCTGGACATTGCTATGAGTAATTCTGCTTTACTTGGAGTGCTATGATCTAAACTCAGAAAAAGATTAAAAGATTCATTTCCTTCTTGATTCATTGTTGCACATTTTGTTCCTTTTTATTCTTATGTTTCTACTCTCTTTATGTACTAAAAATCTTTTATTCATGGATCCTTACATAATTGTCCATGACCATGGCACAAGATACATTCAAACGACTTGATGCTTCAAATATACATCTCATTTTATACTGTTTAGGATTACACAGACAATAACTGCACTATGTTCTTGTATTCTGATGATACGACACCAAAAACATAAAAAGCACAAGTTCAAATTTTGCAGCATAATACTCACTTTCCTGTTGCAAAATGTTCAGAAGACTGGGCTGTTGCTCTACAAAGTTCTGTTTGGGATTGACTTTGGCCTGAAGTCTTTTTACTTTTCTATCTTCCATATCCACAAAGTTAAAAGAGGGAAGAGGGAGGGGAGCCAGCAGGAAATAGTGGAAACCCACATCAAAATTTTCAAGGGATTGTAATACCTCTCATTGACAGCTTTTTCATCACAATGCCAATTATTATAAGTATAAAAGTTATTTTTGCCTGGATAAGAATTTGCAGTGCAGTTGGAATGGCACAGGATTCTTTTAGAGCACTCACACAAATGTATAGTCATAGCATACAATAAACCCTCTAATTAGTTCAGGTATGACATTGCTCTCTATTCCAGTTTACTGGTAAAGTTAAGGGATGGTGTGTGCTTGTTTTGAATACATTAGACACTTTGTTCTGATCAGATTCCATGCACATTTCACAGAGGAAAATACATCTGCTCCATCAGTGATATAAAACGGGTATTTCCTCAGGGGTGTGTAAAGTGTGTATAAATCTCTGCATCTGCCTCAGATTTGCATAGATGCTGGTACATAGGTCACTTGTGCACTTAGTTTTCTCTGTGATCTGGGAGCAATGCTGCTTAGCTCTCAATGTTGCAATGAGATCATAGACTTTTTTTGCTTACATGTGTAGAGCTTTATTCTGTTGTGCATAGGGCTCTGTGCTGCATTCCTAGTTAAGCTGTGTTTCTACAGATTTAGAATTAAAAGCTCACTTTGTGTGGTACTGCTGGCCATTGTTTATGTACCCTGATTAGTTTCACCTTTTATGTTAAATTAACAATTCACATATTTTGTCCATCTATGAATCATACCAAGTCTGTATGTTGAAAATATTTGTCACAGCTCACAGAAAAGTACCCTTTTGTATAGCCTATTGTCTCATATTAACATACTTTTTTCTCAAGGAATTCCCCCTGCAGCAATCCCCACTGTAAGCTATTAGCTGTGCACATCTGCCCACTCTAATGACCACTCTAGTGTACCTGACTGCCATCTGATTTAGACATCACCCATAGGACACTAATACTAATGTCTCCTGGGCCAACTAAGTCCTGGATTATTGACTGGCTACAGTTATCACTTCATTTGGTCTTTGGAGGTGAACCAAGTGCACCTGAGGTCACAAATAGGTCAAATGATTATACAGCTTGTGGAAGAATCGAGTATTTTTGTTACCTAACAAGAATCAAAAATATACTTTCTAATTTGTTTTGACAGGGAATCCAATTGCTTCGCCTTTATGCAATGTCCCCTTTGTGTAGCTATGAAAATGCAGCCAATTAGGCATAAAATTCTTTTTCCATATGAGCAGCAAGTTAAATAAATTGATGCCATTTAAAATTAACACAAAAAAAAAGAAAGTAAATTGGTGGTATCAAATACCTGATAATCAATCTTTTATTTTATAAAGAAAAGAAAAAGGAAGAAATCAGGGCTGCTATTTCCAATTAAAGTAGTAAATAGAGATGTGATAAAAAATGAGGGTTATGATTGGTGCCTATAAACACGTTGTAGGGAGGTAAAAACACAGAGAAGAAAGAGCTATTTAAGCTAAGGGAAATGGTGGCATGAGAAAAAATGGGTATAAATTATGCCTGAATATGTAAGACTGGATTTGGAAGATGATTTTGAGCCATTGGAAGTGCAGCTTCCTGAACAGTCCTCTAATTAATATGGGGGGGGGGGGGGAGGGGGGGAATTACATAATTGGGGTAAATTGAAGCTTGAGAAATAAATTCTATAACCTGTTTTCATTTGAGAGCAAAGGACTGCACAATGTAATCAAGGATTTCCCTTTCTGTCCAAATTTGTGAAAATTGTGTTTGGACACTAGGCCAAATTCATATCTGTTTAAGAAAGCACAGCTTAAGAGATATTTGTGCCACTGCATATTTTTATATTGAAAGCAAATCCACTTCTCTCTAGAAAAGGAAGAAACCACCTTCTTCCCAAACCTAGTAGACAAGTTGGAATTCATACCAGTTCTGAATTTGGCCCACTGTGGAACAGATTCAAATGTTCATGTTTGTAATGGCAGTTGTCCAGTACAGCACCTGTTGGGGTAAATACTCACCTGCAACAAGTAAATGTGAGAGAACAGAAAATTCTGGGGGTTTTTTTCTGTGGATGCTTATATGCATCTTAGTCCAGAGGAAAAATTGAGGTAGTGAGGATGACATTAGAGTACAGCTGGGATTTTGGCAGCTATAGATTTATGGGAAAAGATAAAATACACGCTTAAGTAACAATCTATTTTTGTACAAAAAAAGGGAGTGGTCGAACACACAAAAAAATGTAAGTTTTCGTGTAAATCAGCAAATCTACACAAGAGCTGAGTGAGCTTGATTCTACACATCTGAAACCCTATTGCCTTCAATGTGAGCTTGGCATGTCCAATCAATATTTACAAATGGATCCATGCCAAGATGCCTGCACTAAGAAATGTGTGTTGATACCTTATTATAACATTTTGATAACAAAATATAAAGAGAAAAGAAAAATAATGTGGCAACTGTTCTGTCTATTCATTTCTGCTTGTTTCAAGGTAAGAAGCAGATATATGGTTTTCTTCAGCCAAGTTGCTACAAAAACCTGTATTACAGGTTTCGCTGTATTACAGCAAAAAAGGTCAAAACCCTGTGCTGTCCTTTTTAAACGTGGTGCTTTCACATGTTATCAACTATTGTACTGAACACTGTGTAAAATCCTGGGAAAGGATAGTCATTTATACATATTCATTTGTTAGGTGTTTCTCATTGCATGAAGAGTCATCAGTGATCTGCCCCTCACCTGCCTTTGACACTAGATGCAAGTTGGTGACTGTCAAAGTATGGGCATGAGAGAGGATGAAGGAGGCAGCTGCCTGTTCCACTGATCCTTGGGAGAGTTGGGTAGGATGTGTCGAGACATGCAGGAGCCGTTCCAAATGTGCAAACCTCCCTCGTTCTCATCACACACCACAAGCACCACAATAAATGGGGAGTGATGAGGCTCTAAAACAAGAAAAAAAAAAAAAAAAAAGAAAAGAAGAGGAGTAATATTGTTACAAATAGCAGCAGCATCCCCAGAGTACCACTGCAGCTCAGAGAACTGTTGTTCTGGGAATGGCTTTGCTATTAGTACTAAAAATTAAGCAGTCTCACTAGATGTGACTAACAGTTTTTAAACTGTCAAAGTGTTTCATATACAGTAACTCTGTTTCCCAATTCCATTTTTTAATTAACAAATCCAGGAAAAAAAAATGACTGCAGTAATTTTTTATCTTTCATCTTTTTTTTAAATTCTAATTACACTGGCTCACATTCCCCCCCCCCCCCCATATAAAAAAATGTCAGCAGCTTGGGGGAGCGACTTGTGCAAGCCCTGACTGAAGCATCTGGACCAGTGCTGGAACAAGCACTGATTCATTCCTTCTCCTACACAACAGGAGCACCAGAAATGGAAGCTTATTCCTTGAACACAGGACCACTGACTGGTCAGTGATTGAAGTCATTCAGTATCCCTAACCATTTGTACTGGTTTTGCCTGGGGTAGAGTTAATTTTCTTAATAGTAGATGGTATGGGGCTGTATTTTGGATATGTGATGAAAAGAATGTTGATAACACAGGGATGTTTTAGCTATTGCTGAGCGGAGCTTGTACAGCCTTTTCTGTTTCTCACCCCAGCTTACTGGCAAGGAGGCTGTGGGTGTACAAGGGGCTAGGAGGGGACACAGCCAGGACAGCTGCCCCAAACTGACCAAAGGGATATTCTAGACCATACAGCATCATGCTCAGTAATAAAACCGGGCAAGGGTGGAGGTTGGTGGAGACTGCTCTTGCTCTGGGCACCTATCAGTTTGTGATGAGAAAATGTTTGCTTGTGCACCACTTGTGTTTCTTGGCAGGGGGTGTGTTTGGAGTGGTGTCCCTCTCTCTTTGCTGTTTTGTTCCTTCTTTAGTTTTCCCTTTTTTTTTCTTTTTTTAATTATTATGAAACTGCCTTTGCCTCAATCCACAAGTTTCTCACTTTTACCCTTCTGATTCTCCCCCACATCCATCTGGGTGGGGGAATGAGCAAGTGGTTGTGTGTTCCTTTGCTGTCTACTGGGATCAAACCACACCACCATCTCAGGGCTTTGCTCTTTTCTGGGACCCTGCTTTCTCCCCCAGACATGCTCTGCTGCTGCTGAACACAACAGTCCCAGCAACGGAGACCAATACAGGGAATACACTGGCACCTCCAGCAGTCTCTGCCTTCCCTCCCAGCTGCAGCAGCAGATGTGCATGGGACGATCACACACCTACCAGCACATTTTTTGCACAGAGTCCAGGCGTGTTAAGGCTTTTGTTAATGCCAAGTGAAATAAGGATAATGACCCTTCATCAGTGTCTGCCCCACTCTTAACTTCCTTTCTTCTCCTCAACTGCAAAAATGCCTGTTCTTCAGACACTACTTTGTCACTAGTACTTTACAGGGGAAGAAAGAGAGATGGAAGAAATTGTTACTATTTTACAATTACCTTTACAATACGGTAAGCACGTGCAAGGTGAAAGGCTGTGCAATGACAACAGCACAGTGCAGCTGCTGCCAGTGCCTCACATCCCCTGTTCAGCCTGCACTCACACAGCCTGTTGGTTTGACTTCCAAAAAAAGCCACACTTAGATAACTACATATAAAACAATCCCCTCATTTGTCAAGAAAAGAAAGTTTCTTTGCACTGCACAGTGCTGGATGTCATTTACTTCAACTAACTTGAGAGGTTTGCTGCATTGCACAGACACCTGTGTGATGAACAAACCAGATCTCAGTAACATGGGATGTCCACCTGCAAGTCCCCTTCTCTACTTTCTGGAAAAAATGTATAGCATTAAAATATAGGCATCTTCCAGAATTTTCAGAAAGGCTTCAGATGTAAAAACTGAACTGATGAGAGGATGCCTGGATAGAAAAATTTTTGGTGCTATTTCATTACTACTCTAATTCTTAAGAGGGACAACATGAGTTCCAGTTTGCACTAACTGGGTAAACAATCATAGCACGAGTGATGTCTGTGCACTCAAAATTGGATTGCAAACTACTGTCACTGAGCCCAGCTGGGCACTGGACACTTTGATGTCTGTTAAATTGATTGAGTCACTTTTCATCTGGTACCCAAATAAAGAATAGTTCCACATGACATTATTATTTCTCTAAGAAACCTGGTAATTTCTTTGCTTTGCAGTCCTGTGAGTGCTCAGTCCTCCTTTCCACAAAAAAAATAAATGTCTGGAGAGCAGACAAATTGCTGGGGTTTGTGTTGACTGCCAGAGGATCCAGGGACCATGGCAGAAGTGCTCTCTGGCATCTTCATCTACACATGAGAGCTTTTTATTCCTCCTCAGCATGCACAGGGGTGCACCTGACAACAGCCCCCTTCCAGAGCAGATGCAAGACAAGGCTTTTGCTCTGTCTCCAGTTGCTGCTGGGAAAGCATACACAGCCCTATTTAAGACCCTGCCTCTGGTTCTGCCATCTCCCCTGCCCTTGATCCTGCCTTCTGGGGCCCTTTTGCCCCAGGAAAAGGGAGAGGAAAGGACACCTTCAGGGAACAAGACAACCCTGCTAGCATGCCTCAGCCTGAGCTGAGCCCTCCTGCCCATCCTAAGCCTGGGCAGTCACCAGTCATTCACTTCCACTTACAGTCAGTGTACATGTCTTCTGCTGCCCTGCCTCCAGCTATGGTTAGCCAAGTTCTCAGTCCTTGGGCAAAAGATGTGACAGAATACATTAGATTATAATAGAAAAGCTTCTTGATGGAGTTTTATGTGAAACTCAAAAAAAGTTTTTGGAGGAACAGCCATGCAACTGAAAGAGCTGACCTCCTCTAACACTGAATATCCTCAATTTACCATTGGCTTTGGAAATGTTTTTTAGACCTGAACTTAAAAAAATGCAGATCTCTCAAGACAAATACTTGTTTTATTTTATTTTATTTTATTTTATTTTATTTTATTTTATTTTATTTTATTTTATTTTATTTTATGTCTATATCCCAGTTTTATTTAAACAGGATCTTACAGTCATATTTTTGCTTTGAAATGCTAGGTAGCTCTCAGCTCAGCAGTACAAAATAATTTAAAGAAGCATTGTTATACACATAATGATACAATATTTTAATAGTATTTAGTTTAATCAACAACAAAAACCAGGTCTAAGATCCCAGTACTACTAGATGCATAAATCTGCATCCGTCATGCTTCAAGCTCCAGCTTGGTATGCAGAATTCTGCACAATCAGAAATATCTAAGAACTGAAAACATAGCAAATTCTCTTCAAATTTTGATATCATAAGGAAAGCAAGTGATTTAGCAAATGTGATAGAACTTGCTCTTCCATGCACTAGTGAAAATCTAGAATGACTTCAAATTAGTTTCATCATCACAACTTTCAATGCAGCCAAAAGCAGAATGGTTCTACATGTTAGCTTGTCTCATCACTGAGAATTTTTAGCATTTTTGAACTGGTCTGTTTTGCAAACAAGTATTTTTTGTTTGTTTCTTTCTTTCTTTCTTTGCGAAAGAAATTTGATTAACACAATTGTTGAACTTTCTTTACCTATTACCATAAATGGTATCTGTATTCCACCAAAAGTAACAAGTTTAGATCAAGGATAGAGGAGCAGAAAGACAATCTTGCTTTTCCCAACAAAACTAACAAAAATATTTAAGAAGATAATATTGCTGGGAACTAAAAACCTGACTTAAACCTCTCCAACTATGATCAAGGTATAGACCAGAGCCTGTAGTGACGACAACAGGTTAGTGAACAAGAAGGGAATCATCTTATGATTACAAAAGTAATTCTCACAGTGTATTTCTCAAGCTGCACACACCACACTTACTAAATAGCTGATCTGAGTGAGAATGCTTCAGGAGATGTTGCCATTCTAAGCACAAGAATGCCAGGAATCTTCACAATACCTCACACTCCATATTTATTCAACATCATTACACCTTCAACGTGAGATTTTAACTTTCCTCTGTTCCATCAAGCACTCTCCTGAAATTATCTATATTCTTTACATCACTTGCCATTCTCAGTAATCCAGTCCCTAAAGTCCAACTATCAGTTTGTGGCTCAGGCTGTGCCTCAGCCTATTGGTGTTTTCCATCCAACCTATTTTTCCTAGACAAGACAGAGATGGAAGTTTAAGCAGCAAATACTGTTCAAACAACAAGAATATGCCCCTCCTGTGTCCATGTTTCCTGCTTGGTCAAGTAACATTTGAGAGACTTCTGTGATGTCTAGACTATCCTAAAGCATTGTGACAACCAAAGAGACAAGTTTGTGTACAGAAACAGATCTATAACCTCCTAATTCCCTTAGTGGGTTTTTATATTGACATTTTTCATATATTTAAGGTATTTTAGCAAAGGAATAAATATAAATAATGCTCCTGCACCGTAAAGTTCCTGTTTTGGCTGCATTTAAGTTAGTTGTTGCAGTCACGTTCTACTTTGGACAAGTGAGTCACTAATGTAAATTCTTTTGTTTGCTTATGGACTGGAATGAAAAACAATAGCTCAAAGAAATTAAATTCTGATTTTGGTAACAGAATTCTGAAATAAGCCAAGATTAGAATGTGGGAAGGTTTTCATTTCACTTAAGTAATAACCTACTGAAGTTTCACTCAACCCTATTCATGTAGAATAGCCACCTTTTTACCCCTTTGTTTTTCTTTCCCCTTCTTAACCCTCAGCCATGATAACTCCACCTTCTAGGTGATGTGTTAATAAAACACAACTCTGTCATTATAAGTGTATTTCCCATTCCAAGCAGATGCTTCTAGTTTCAGTGATTTTACTAGTAAGGTCATACTAATGGCATCCATATAAAACTGATTGTAAAATATTTTTCCTTCTTATTTTCATTTTGGTTACAGGCAGCATTTGGAAAATCAGGACAATCCTAACAAATTTTGATAGCCAAATACCCCTCCTATGTCACTGCTTGAATACTGCTGTTAAAGCTCTTATACACATCCTCTCTATTTATACTGCACTTAAGCAAACTCAGCAATGCTTCCCAACAATCACATTAAAATGAATTCCATTACCTTAATCAAAACCCTGCCTTTCTGTAACTTTGGAAATTCTCTGAAGACCCCCAAATATCCAGACTGGCGTTCATTTGCTTCAATTTGCAGTAAAAATGCTAGACCCGCATCGCAAATTGTTCATGCTTCTTCCCTTTTAATTTTTCCTGTTTATGTTTCATTTCTGATTCCTTTTCTGCTCTCTAAGTCAAATCATACAACAAGACATATTACACGAGAAGTCAAACAGATAGCACTCATATTCCAGGCTTACTTTCTTTCTTTCTCACTTTTGAATTGCTTCACTTCTGGTCTCCTATGCATGATGCATTTTTTATAACTCTTGCAGATATAATCCTTGTACGGTAGTTAAGCTTGTTTCCCAGAATCACCCTAATCTGCAATTGAAACGTGTTCATTTTTGCAGCAAAACTTAGTCATTCAAAAATGGTTTCAAGTCCCCAGCTTCAGAAATACAATAAAACCCCCTGTAATGTTTGTTGCCTTCCACAGTTACCTGAAATTCTGCAAGTTTAAAACTACATTGAATTCCTTGTACTTAATGTCATGCAAGTACCTATAAGTTCTTCGTGAGTGCTATCTGCAGAAAAAAATCTGCAGGGTGGCACCATTTTTTCACCTCTGTTTACTGATTCAGCAATAAGAGTAAGTGTTCAGGTTCTTACTTCCTACATTGAACTAAATTAATAGATTTACTCTCAGTTACAGCACTAACACAAATCACAAGGCCTGACCTGAGTATGGAGCATCTCAGGAAAATCTATAACACAAAAAACCAGAAGATGAGCTGGCATTTCTCCAAGAGGAAAGCTAAGTGCCAGAAGAACACGCAATATTACCACTACTAACATGTTCATTGCTGCTTTTTTTTCCCTTCTTTCTTTTAACTCTGCCCAGGATGTGCTGGGTATGGCTTAGGAAAAGCTACCGCACAAAAATCAGTTCTGATTCTCTGATTCTGGATCTACTTCTT
Source organism: Margarornis squamiger (assembly GCA_035222235.1). Classification (NCBI taxonomy): domain Eukaryota; kingdom Metazoa; phylum Chordata; class Aves; order Passeriformes; family Furnariidae; genus Margarornis; species Margarornis squamiger. The sequence goes on from JAWWTY010000077.1 coordinate 127,129,788, forward strand.
CTCTACTTTTAGTTCCAGTGCTGTTAAAAGACGCTTTGGGCCATTCAGGTTCTATATTTCCTGGCCACAGATCTAAGGGAACATTTGCTGGTTAAGGGTAGGCCCAGCAGGGCAGAGCCTTCTTATTCATAAACCCCCATAATCCTGTTGCTGGGAGAGGAGTGAGATTGCCCTGAAATCGAGTCTCCTGATCCTACATTTCTAATACTAACATTGTCTCAGGTGAGGGCCACTTTCTGTGCTGCTGAGGCACAGCAAGGTGCCCAGATCCTGGCAAAGGAACCAGGTACAGGTAGTCCATCAGATGAGTGATGAAGAAAAGCTGAAAGGCTAAATAACACCAGTGTTGGGTTCTACAGAGCTCTGTCAGCCCTCAAAGCTTTTCATACACCATGAGGCATCCATAGTCTTCACCATCCAACTCAGTTCTACGTATCGGAGATAATGAACTCTGCAGTAGCTGAGCCATGCAGTCAAACCATTGCACTAATTACTTTTTAATACATTTGCTTGAAGATGAAAATCAACAGTTGTGTTTTACTCAAGAAGACACTGGAAGCAAAGAACATGCAGTAAGACTAATTAGAAGCCAGACTTGTGCAACTCCACAGCAGAAGAGGCTGCATGTCTCTAGAGCCTAGCCTCTGCTGACCACCACAGCAAGCCATGCTACACTTATTAAAATTATGTGAGCAAAATCATTTAATAATTTATTTTAATTACTTCTCATCAAAAAAGTACTACTATATTCTCTTCTATTCAAAAACTGTTCACAACTTCTGAAACATGTCGTAATGTCATCCTCATACAGAAATTTTACTCATAATAAAGCAAGCAGAGACACTTGAAGATTCTTAAAGGGTTTGGAAAAGGGAACTTCAAAATTATCTGTAGTCAAACTGAGATAATCTTTGGAAATAAAATTTCTAATTGTGCCATTAGATAATTTAAGATCATTCAAGACGACCTGTTGTTACCTACGATGCATACAGCGTAAAAACTGGATTTCAGCTGAAAAGCAAAACCACTAAATTCAGATAGCAAAGGACTGCCCTGTGAGAGGGGCACAGCCTTCCTCTACAGTGTGAGCAAAGGCAGAGAAAGGTTGCCCATAGCACTCTATAAATACAATTTCAATCACAGACATCATGATGGCATAAGATTTGAGTTGTTAAACCAGTCTGTCTGCCATCCAGCCATTCCTTCCTACCAGACAGCCCAGCAGGAGTCCTAGTTAGACAACTCTGGTTAGCATAAGACTGTGCAAGAAATCACAAAAGGTGATGTAATCTTTCATGGCTATGTGACAATAAAAACTTTCAGTCATCCAGAATATAGATTTGAACCGATCTGCAAACAAAGTCCTCCATACTCCTTAAATTCTCTAAAGCATTTCCATGCCCAGCCTTTTTTAACACAGTGTGTACTTTCACCACTTAAACTCTGTTTAGCACCTATCATATTCTGTGGAAGGAAACAGGCTCCTCAAGAGGGTGATTTCTGAGGAATAACATCTGATTTACACCTGGTCACAGGAAGAAGCATTTAGACTTTAAATGCTATACTCCAAGCCTAACTTACAATTACTCAACTAAAGCTCTTACAAAAGGTGACTTGTTACCCTGTGTTGTTGCTCAGCAAAGTCAGTGGGGAAATTCTGCATCCATTAAAGGCAATAAAATTTCCCCACAGCAGAGACAGCCTTTCACTCAGCTCTGAAGCAGTTCATGGTTAGAAAGTTACCCAGCCCCAAAACCTGAAAACTAGGGTTCAGGACAGGCACAGAAGCCCATTACCCATTACTACTGCACACAATTTAATAAAACAGCAGGATTATACATATTTGTAAATACTTTTCCAAATAATAATAGAAAATCCTTACAAATGATTCCAGACCTTTTCATGCTTAAATGGTATAAATTTGAAGTAACTCCATGGGAATTCATGGTGCTCCAGGGCTGTAAAATCTGTATCAGTGATCGGAGACTCAAATTTATTCATTTTTTTGGCATATCTACCAACTTTTATGTATCTGACTTAACTGCTAGGTGTAATTTAACCAAGAGAATAAGTATTATTTGAATTTGTAGACTAAATGATTGCATGTCCTGGGAAATATTTCTAGCAGGTGCACTTTCATCTAAAGTAGATTTAGCTGGGGCGTCGTTGTTAAGATTGTTGGCACCTGGCTCTTTATCGTATAACAATCTAGTAAGAGTTATGGCAAAAGAACAAATCGGTTTTGGAGCAGACAATGTGCATTAGGCTCTCGGTATGTGTAAACCCAACATATCCAGCTGCATTCTAGGCATTAAAGAGTTATATATACCCACTGGAAGTGTACCATGATTCTGGCAGAAGTTCAAGAATCTCTGAACTCATATAACCCCCAGAAGACTTGTTTAATAACCAAAGTGGGGAGAAAAAAGGGTTAGCATATCAGCCACTTTTTGTTCTAATATAACAAAGGTTTTTTTAAGCAATGAGACTGAATTTTCACTATGAAAGCCCTAAATTACCTTTCAAAGACAAAACTTGTAGAAAGTCCATGCTGGAACAACCTCAGGAAGAAACTGGTCTAAAAGGCAAAACAGAAAGTTAATGAGTTAAACAAAGAGAAAAATACATATGGATATAACATCAAATGTATTCAAGAAGGGACATAACCCCAAGGGTCATTTAGAGACTCTGAAAGTGTTAGCAGACAGAAAAGAATTAAATGCAAGATAATGAAATAATTAATTTGTGTATTCAATAAGATAACAAGTACTTTATTGGTATAAACTGTCCACTCACAGTATATCAACTGAAATGAACACATTCTGTGCTGAAAACACTCTCTTTTGTCTTTGTAATATTCCAGAGACTCAAGTGGCTTTGAGAGCAGAAGCAGCCCTTGTTGCTAAAATGGTAAATCTGCATAGCAGGCACTACACACCTGAGATAGAGGCAGATTAATTTCACAAGATACATCCTCAGCTATACAAAGCCAAGCATTGTTTTGCAGCAGATCTCACCAATCTCTTACTCAAACATCCTGGGAGGCTTGAGGGCCTGGCAGTGGTCACCTGCAGGGACCCACATGGATTCAGCACCTCTAAGTTCAAAGCGTTCACTGTTTATTTCTTCTGGATCTTTTAACTTTCTTGCCATTTCTTTTTTTGAGGCTCGCTTTAGTGTTGCTTTTCCTTTCTTAGCTGTTACATTACTTTCTCTATCTTTCTGAGGACATTTTCCCCAGATTTCCTGTTCTGTTCTCTGTGTCACATATCAGCACATGCCAGGGCCTATGCTTGACTTTGCAAGAGAAAAATGCTCAAGAATAAAATTATCACACTCACTGCAACCTATGTCAACTACCATATGTTTGTCCCACCTCCTTTGAAGGCCCTTCTGTAATAAACGAGACCATTATGAGCATCAAGGACTGGCATGGCATGTGTCTATGCCATTTAAGGCTTACTAGGTGGTATCCAGTAATGGAGCCAACACTTCTTGGTGGCCAAAACAGAGGCATTTAAGATTCCAGTAGCTGTGCATGACCAATCAAAGAAAACCCACATCATTTATATTCTTCCTTCTTCCAATTCATTCCAGCATCTGCCACCGTGATACACAACTATTAAGGCCAGTCTGGCTGCTTCCATAGCATTCTTAATAATTATTGAAAATTTGCATGTGAATCACTGTTCCAGTACTATGGCTTGGCTTTTCTTCAGTTAGGAGGACTTGGAGATCTTGTACAACACTGTAGGGTCTCTGGCACTCATGCTACTAAACTTGCCTGAGTTCCCTGTTTCGTGCTCCAATCAGTGCCATGGCCAATAAGTAGGATCAGCCAGACTTCATATATGAGGCAGCTGTGAAGCCAAGTCAACTATCCTGTGTCTAGGATAGACAGATATATGTGTCATGTAGCCTGAATGGTAAATATTGAGTAAGTTTAAGCACCCACTTTGATTTTATTTTCATATTTTCAATATCTTTTCATGTAGCTTTCATACCTTGGCCAATCTGTGCCACTCTTTATCTGTCTTTTATTTAAATATGTGCTGGATTCTGACTCCTTTGTCAGAATGACTTTCCAGCTGGGAACTGTTACGTCTCCCACTACACTTCTCACAGGTGTGTAAGTTTAGTCAGGCACATTGTATACTCAGTGCTACACATCTACCAGCAACCAAAGGAAACCCAGAAACCACAAATTTGGAAGTACTTTTGCTCAAACAAGGCCAGAGATGCTGTGAGATTAATAATTTTCTCTGTCCCTGTCAGCCTGAATTTTAATTATTTTGCAAAATGAAAAACAAATCCTCAACTGCATGATATTTTCCACGCATTTAAACTTGAAAAATAGAACAATTTTTTCTGGTCTTTCTTCCCCTTTTTAGATTTGGCTGGTGGGGCTGTCCTACTTGACATTTCCAAGAAGTCTCAGCTCCTGAAGTCTCAGCACATGTTTTTTACCATTGGCTCTTTGTTACTCAGTCTCCAATATTTCATTTTACCAGGTGCAACACGCATGCTACTTTATCCATCTTTTGAACATTTGCTTCTAATGTATGCCTGGCTACCTGGTGGTGTGTAGCTGACACTGTCTTTAACATGCCTTGAATCCATCTGTCTGTTGGACCATATGGTTGTTAATTTATTTGGCAGCCACCCTCCTAATCACAAATGGAGCATCCTGAAGTCTCTTCTATTCCAGGAGATGCAGTAGTTCCTCATTCCTGCATTAGGATTATTGAGAGGTTCATTTCTCAAGCTTTCCCTTGCTGCTTTACAACCTTTTTCAGAGCCATCTTCAGCATTCAGCAGTTCTTCCTGGAGATGTCCAGCAATGCAAAGCCTTTATGCAAACACTAATGCCAGACACAATCATTTATAATTTTTTCTGTGACATACAGGCCAAAGTCATAGCCAGATTCTGTCAGAGAAACATCTGTCCTATCAGTGTCTGAGCAGCTGTGCTGGCTGTCTTCCTGTAACTTGGAAATACTTCAGTCAGTTGGTGAAACTATTACAAGTTTGGGATAAGAAGGATCCATTTCACAACCTGCTCCATAGTCTAGACATCCTTTAGTGAATTTATTACTTTTGTATGTGACTGGTGGTCATATAAGTTATGTTCCTAACACACATCTCTACATCTTCTCTTATCTCAGACCATCATGCACCACTCTGTAACCTTGTCAAGGCTTTTTTTATTCCTGAATTTCCCTGAGGATAAGGCTGATGCTATCAATCTGATTTGTGTGTGTTCAGGCACTGTTGAGCTTTTATCTAAGTCTATAGACTTGTGACATCATACAACTTTCCATCTCAGATTTTCCTGTTCCTCCACAAAATCAGAGAGGATTAGATCTGGTGCTTACAATACTATCTTGTCTAAACCACTCTGTCTGTCTTACCTGAGATGATGGAGCAGGCCATTTTTTAAAGACTTAAAGCCTTGCATGCTGAAGCTAAAGGAGGTGCACTCTCTGCTGACTGCATGTCGCTTTCCTCCAGATCAAGAGCCAGTTCCTCACTACACAATCTGAAACAGGATCCTAGCAGTGGCTGATCCACCAAGGTGCCTTTTAATGTTGCCATCTGTCAAGCTGAACATAAAGTGACAGCAACTTTCCCTGGATTATTTTGCTAGTAGTTACACTCCCTGTCACATACCCCATGTGAGCTATCCCCCTCCATTGTAATCTGGCCCACCTACAAACCAACCAACATAGCCTCTAGTTTTTTAGCTCTGTCACTTTAACAGTGCCATCCAAAAAGAGTAGTTTCTGTGTTTTCAGTTAGGGCAGAAAGCCTTCATGACCTTCCATTGCTTTTCCTTCGTCTATTACCAAAACAAAGACAGAGACAGAGATGGAGACAGATCCTGACCTCTTCCTGTGACCCCTTTGTTCAGCTGAGGCAGTGGCTACTTGGTTAGTCCAGGGTTTGATGCATGGCTCTTATCACCCTTTCCTGACAGCAGATGCATCACCAGGTGTGTCACAAGGATGTCTCCTGACATGCCATAGGTGACTGAGTGGGAGGGATATATATTTAATGCATGAATTGCTAACTTCCAGTTATTTCCAATCTATTTTGTAGTAATGTATGAGGAGAGAACAATTTCTATTTCAAAACAAAGTTATTTTGGCACTTGTGCCTTCCTTACATTCAGAGAAGGAAACTGTGATCCTTCAAACCTCTAGCCCTGTGTGGAAGCTTATCTTCCTAACTTCACTTAACCTTCAAGCCCACCCAGAAATGCCAAATCCAAAGCCAAAGTGATACATGTGGGTAGTGGGCAGTCAACAGCTGATATTAAAAAGTCCATTCTCTGACAAGCTTTACTTAAACATACACAACTTTGCAGAGCTAAGTGGTGATACGTAGCCTCTGTTAATAAACTCTCATCAGTCTGTTGGCCAGATGTCCTGGGAGTCTTGAGAATCTGGATATGGTCTATGGCAGAGATCATGCAGATGCACTCCTTTAAGTTCAAAGCATTCACAAGTTCAAAGCATTCACAAGTTCTTTGCTCTGGTCACCTTTTACAATTTTTTTCCAGCTCTTTGTTTAAAGCTGGTAATGCCTCTGCTTACCTCAGCAGTCACTTTTCCTCCCTCAGCTGTTGCATTCCTTTCTTTATCTTTCTAAGGAGGCTTTTTTTGGCTTTCCTTATCTCCTGTTTTGCTTATGGAGACTAAGATAATGCAATGGCAACAGCTACTCTTCTTCCTAAGGAGAGGGAAAGCAAGGTTCAACCATAAATTAATTATGTTAGCTGTTTCATGTGCTGGCTACTCTTTATTTTTCAATACTTCAATAGATATCAATGCCTTTTAAATCCAGGCAAATTGTGGCTATGAATTCTGTTTATCTGTTTTTCTGTGAAAGTATTTAAAAGATTCCTGTTCTGCAGATGCAAGGTTTTGCTTTATGTAACCATCATTCATGCTCTGTCATGTCATCTGGATGCTTTATACTATTTCTAGTTGGCATTTCATCCAGTTCAACTAATATAATTTTTATTGACTTTTCTAGGATCATCCCCAAATTTGCTCTCTTCTTTTTCTTTGTGTAGTGGTTTTAACCAGTGGCAGTTTCAATCCAAGTCATGTCACTGCTGGAAGCTTTAACCAATATCCTCCTTACTGGGTGTCTTTGCATTTCCTGGATATTCTCTCACTGAGTCCTGGAAGTATTTTACCTTTCTCTTTGAAAAATTGTTCCTTGACAAAATTCCATCTTTATCTGACATAAGTAAGATCAATGTAGTGAACTCCCTGACATCTTCAGAAGTGGAGACCTATATAACGAAATTATTCAGGGGTTTTGGCAGCTTGTGAATCCTTCATAACCTTTTGTTTAATTCTTCAAAAACTGGCAAAAAAACATGACTTTCCTTATAGGTTTGATGTTCCTAATATACTTATAGGTTTCTTGTTGTTTGTGCTAGTGCGTCTGTGGAGTGATTCACTTTGCCCCATTTAATTAGGGAAAAAAATGAGTCTTTAATTAGTATGTACTCCAGACAACACAAGTAAACAATTCAGATATGTAAACATATGTTCAAAAACATGAGGAAAAAAAGAACATGACTAAGAACAGTCGGCATGGATTTACCACAGGCAAATTCTGTCTGACTAACATGATAGCTTTGTATGATGAGATTATTAGCACAGCGGGCAAGAAGAAAGCAGTGTCATAAAATATATGTTGACTTTAGCAAGGACTTTCTTATTGTCATCTGCGGCCAGATTGGTGAGATGTTGGCTGGATAAGTGGATGATGAAGAGAAAATAGTCTGGAATGCCAGGCTAAAAAATCAGTTGCACAAAGCCCAACCAGCAGCTCATTCCTAGTGGCATCCTTTGGGAATTGATACTGGGGCCAATATTGTTTGTGAAAGACCTAGAAGGCACTGTTAGTAAATGCACAGATGAGATCAAACTGAATGGAGTAGTTGATATGCTGCAGGTAGAGCTGCTATGTAGAGCCTCTAGCAGGTTTGGGAAAAGGGCTGGCAGGAATCTTATGAAGTTCAAAGAAGCCAAATGCCAAATCTGCCAATGTAATAACACTATGCAACAGTACAATTTTTGCCAAAAAGGGCCTCAGTGTCTTGGTAAGCAGTACAATGAACACCATTAACATGTTAGTCTGTTCTAGCAGAAGTGCAACCTGCAGGTTGAATCAAGGGGTTCTTCGTCTGTTTAGCAATAATGAGATCATACCTGGAGGACTGTGTCCAGCAGCAGTTACCAGTCCAAGAAAAACATGGATACAGTGCAGCTAGGCCAGTAAAGACCTATCAATATTGTCGGGGCTGGAGCACAAGACACATTAGAACAGGATGAGAAACCTAACTTCAATCTGCCTGGACAAAGAAGGCTCAGTGGGCATATTACTGCTACCTTCAGCTACCTGATGGGAGAGTACAGAGAATACTCAGTAACTCTCTTCTCAGAGGTGAATGGAGAGGTGACAAAAGGCAGCAGGCACAAGGTGGAACATGCAAAATTCCCATTAAATGTGAGGATAACCTCTTCCACTACAAGGGCGGTCAAACAGTGGGCCAGGTTTCACTACAGATTTATGGATCCTCCATCTTTGGAGCTGCTCAAAACTTAACTGGACATTGCTGAATAAGTTTATCTAATTGGGCCTCCTACCAGCCTTCACTCCAACCTCCATCTGTATTATACATCCACCCTGGTAAGTCCCAGGCTGCTTCCACTTTCTCTAAGACTTTTCTTTGCAATCAAAAGCTCCCAAATAACTCCACTCCTGCAAAATGAAGTTTTTTGCAATGACAGTTGTGCTAGAAATGAACTGGTAGGACTGCGATGGTGCATCCCACTAATACAATTCAACAGCTTCTCTGAACTAGATGATTTCTCTGACTCAAAAGATGGGTGTTTTTCAGCAGCTGTTTGTTATATATAGCACCTATATATATGGTACCTAAACTAAAGATGTTTCAGGTATGCCTTCTCTAAAGCAATCATATTTCTAAGCTGATATTTAGGCTTACCCTCCATTCTCTTCTATCACCAGTGATCAGTAGCAGAGGGTAGTGGGATAGTGACAGTTTTAGGAGTTCTCATTCCCACAGATTAGATCTCATATGGATCTCCTCTTGTCTTTTGAAATTTTCCTCTCAGGCACCCCATCATGATTGCTGAGTTACTCTGAATTTCCACTTTTGAGGGGAGACAGAGATGCCGTGTAGCTCCTGTTATTTACGGAAGTTGGGCTGGGTTGATTTTTTTGGTTTTTTGGGTTTTTTTCTCCAGTGTAAATTATATTAAAATAAAAATTACATTAACCAAGCTGTTAATTCAGATACACTTCTGAAGGCAAAGAAGTAGATTTGCCATTTCTACCCCAACTTATACACTGTCCAAAACAAAACAAACAAAAAAAAATAGCTCTCCACTTTCTCAATGGTCTCTTTAAAGTTAGCATTACAATTAGCAAATAAATTGTCTCCTGGCTTGAAGAAGGGACAGAAGTTATCCAAATAGAGTAAACAAGCTTTCTTTACAGTGGAGAAAACAACCCCCTACTGATTTACATCTCAGGGGAGAAACCTTCCACAGGGATTCTTTGATGTGTTTTATATACAGCAGACTTCCCTTTGGCAAGGTCCTTTAAAGGGCTTCTTTACTCTACCAGGATTTCTACTTTTTTACAGAATGTATGAGAACATAGTGGCTATAAGACTTCCATCCCTTCATTAAATTTGGCAGAAATTGGTCAGATGATCATTAAGGAACTAAGATACCTGTACTCATATGCTTTCACAAACATCATACACATAGATGTATATGCCTGTTACCATATTAAATCTCATTTCCTTAAGCAAGCAAAATAGAGATATCTTCACAGAAACACCCAAAAAAGTCCAGTGAATAACACTCATCCTCGGTCCTTCCATTATAAAGGTGTTTTTTAACAAAACAATAATTTAGGAGCAATCATTAGCAATTAATATGAGCAGACTATCAACCAATTTCTAAGAGATGGAAAACAAATATAGCATAAAAATCCAGTAAAAAAGAAGAAGAAAAGAAAGGAAAATCACCACTTTTTAGATATGTTATTCATATTCTTCCAATTATGAAAATTCATTTAAGGGATGATGATCCCAGCAGGATTACAAAGGGTCTGCATCAGCACTTCCAGCTGTTCCAGCCCTCCCTAACAAACACACAGAGTCACTGCTCTCAATTACTCAGTATTCCTTACAATCAACCCCACTTCCAGCACCCCACCTAGTTGGAGAGGACTCTAGGCAGTAACGTGCTCCTCTGTCCACATGACCTAAGACAATATGAGATAGGCCATGGCACCACCTATGTCTGCTATCAAACTTGTATTTCTAGTTGTGCCCACAAGGCAACCATTAAAAAAAGCTGGAAACATTGACAGCTCTAAATCTAAAATTCATGGAAGGCTCTTTAAGCTTCCTGGGCTGTGGTTTCACTCAGTAATTTTTAATCAAACAAGCAGCCCAACATACCCAACCAACACCACATCTTCCCCATCACCTGCTTGCTGCCCCAACCTTTTGCCGCTGGTACCTTGGGGCCATCCTTCTAAGTCAATGGAGACTGTGGGTGGTGACATCCATATGGACCAGACCAGCTGCAGGCAGGGGGCTGAAAGGTTAGCTTCTCTGTGGAAAAAGCTGAAGGTCTTGAAGCACGCTTCAGCAATAAAACTTAAACTGATGTAAAAGCTGATACAGGGGAATGTCTGCAAATGTGTATTGCGGACACTGCCAGATCTACCTAAAGCTGGTTTGCATCTTTTTGTTTGTACCAATATCTATCAATCCAACCCAAAATTTAGTCAATGTGAAAGGATATTCAGAGGTAGATTTCTGCATATTGTCTAACAGTGTGACTTAAAATTGACTTGGTTAAACTCAGGTAGGTTTTGATGCTAGAACAGGTATAAATTGCCAGTATGAGCTTTGCAACTGCCAAACTAAAAAAATTATATATTCTAAAGAATACTAATCATCTGTAAGAATTCTAAAATTATTCTAAGTGAAAATTATTATCTCTTTGGGAGATGAAAGTTACAGAAACAAGCTTCATTAAAATGCATAATTAGGTACAGGAAATACAAAGGACTGATCATAAAGCAGCACAAACTAAAGCCCTGAACTACTGAAAGTATTCCTGAAGGATTGTCCTAGAGTCTTAAAAAGGTGATTTGGATTTGATCAAGAGATTTTAAACCAGAGAAGAAAATTAGTAAAATTTAGGCTGCAGTTATGCCAATGGGAGCTTGGTAACTGAAGTGTTGTAAGAACTTTGTTCTACATTTATAATATACATGGAAATTTGTACATTGACATTCATGATGAAAGAAATATATATCAAATTTAACTTAAATTTATCTGGTTTTCTGAGTTTTCATAGCATGAAGGGTGTTTTCCCTCCGATCTTTCCTCTGTCCATCAGCACCCTCCACCACAAGTCAATACCAAAAGTTCACAAAATCAGAGAATGGGTAAGGTTGGAAGGGACCATAGTGAGTCATCTGGTCCAAACACCCTGCTCAAGCAGGGTCATCCTAAAGCACATTGCAGAGAATTGCATCCAGACAGTTCTTGAATATCTCCAGTGAGGGAGACTCCACAACCTCTCTGGCAATCTGTTCCAGTGCGTGGTCACCCACACAGTAAAGTTCTTCCTCATGTTCAGGGGGAACTTCCTGTGCATCAGTTTCTGCCCGTGGCCTCTTGTCCTATTGCTTGGCACCACTGAGAAGAGTTTGGCTCCATCCTCTTGGCACCTCCCCCCTTTAGACACTTACAGACATTTATAACGTCCCCCCTCAGTTGTCCCTTCTCAAGGCTGAAGAGGTCCAACTCTCTCAGCCTTTCCTCATGAGAGAGATGCTTCAGTCCCTTCATCATCTTTTTTGCCCTCCACTGGACCTGCTCATGGACTTTCATGTCTCTCTTGTACCGAAGAGCCCAGAACTAGACACATCACTCGAGATGCAGCCTCACTAGCGCTGAGCAGAGGGGCAGGATTACCTCCCTTAGCCTGCTGACAATGCTCTTTTAAATGTACCCCAGGATACCACTGGCCTTCTTGGCAACAAGGGCACTGCTGGCTCATGGACAGCTTGTTGTCCACCCAGACCCCCAGGTCCTTCTCCAAAGAGCTGCTTCCCAACAGGTCAGCCCCCAGCCTATACTGGTGCTTGGGTTTATTCCCTCTGGGGTGTCGGCCACTCCTCCCAAGTTAGTGTCATCAGTGAACTTGCTGAGAAAGCATCTGTCCTTCATCCAAGTCATTGATGAATAAGTTAAAAACTCTGGGCCCAGTATTCAACCTTGGGGGACACCACTAGTGACATGCCTCCGACCAGACCTTGTGCCACTCATGACCCTCTGGAATCTGCCATTCAACCAGTTCTCAGTTCCCCTCACTGTCCACTCAGACAGTCCACACTTCCTGATTTTGCCTACAAGGATGTTGTGAGACAGACTGAAGCCAAAGTAGAAAATATACACTGTTCTACCCTCATCCATCCATGTGCTTGCTTCATTGTAGAATTCCAGTATTTTTCCTTTGAGAAATCTAGGGCAAGAGAGGTAATGAAAAGAAGCTGCACTGCTGTATTTGTACCTCAGTACATACCCATGTTGCTTAGTTATTATTCTTCCCTTTTCATGCATTCCCTGTTATCTAACTTTCTAGCATATGATGGGCATCTGTGTCAGCATGAATGCAGCTCTTAGGACAAGGACACATTCTTGTTTTGTAAGGTGTCTGCCATATTCTAAATGCTTATAAAAATGTGAATGATAGTATAGTACAGCCATGCCTGAACACTTTATCTTAAATCCTTATCACCTATGGCCATCAGTGCAAGTCTGGAAAGTTAGCAGGGAGTTTGGTGAACATAAGTACTGTCTTTAGTTAAGCTGTTTACAAAGCTGTAACTTCAGTCAGAGCTCAGCTGAAAACATCTTTGATCATGAGGCTAAGAAAAAGCCTGCAGAACTTAGCTCAAACAGCAGTTCCAGAAGAGAGACTGCAATTAAAGGAGCAGATACCATTTCCCAGGCAAAATGAAATACTAGAAAGATACTTGGAAAAAGCTAGGATACAACCCTTTGTTATTCATAACATGTTAGTATTTATTTAAACCTGCAGTTTTTTCTTACTGGAATAACAGTGATGCAGTTAAACAAAGCGTGGTTTATAGACAATTTAGCCAATCCAGCAGATTTTTTTCACTGGTAATATCACTGCCTATCACATTTTGTGGGGTTTGGAATCAATTTTTATAAAATTACTATTTGACTAGTTTGAATTTATTCATCTCCCAGATTAACTTCTATAGGACATGTTAGTAAGGAAAGACTTCTTTTTAAGCAGCTAAACTCAAGTCTTTATCAAGTCTGCATCACAGAAGTAAAAGTCTCTGTATAACTCTTAAGAGTACCCAGTAGTATGTGGAGCACAATATGGGTCAGATCCTACCCCAGGTTATCCACAAGGTACTCTTCTTTTGAAGCTGTGGTGTAGATGCCAGGAGCCAGGAGACTCTACACATGTTTGCCCCACCACAATAATATAGTGGCTTTTTATTTTCCCTGGACTACACATACACATCCTCCTCCAAAGTAGACTTCTTTAAGTGCCATTTTACTGTCAGCTTCTGACAGCCCCACTCACTCACACGCACCCCAGCTGGAGCTTAGGTCACAACCAGGTAGGACTGTGGCATCATCATGAGGTCGGTCGGTGGTCCTGGCACTCACAGCATTCTCATGAAATGTTGCACTGTCTCTGTCACAGCCCGCAAATCCTTGCAAAGCACGTGCACATCTGCACCAACCTCTCAGAGTACATGCACGGATCTTACAGGACTGCCTCTTCACAGTGCTACACTGGATAGAGAAACACTGTATTTGATTTAATCTTTTTTTTCCTTATCCCCAGCCAAGGGATGTTCGGTCTGCCTTTAATATTATGTCTTAAGGAGACTAGTTCTATTTTTCACCAAAAGTGAGCAATTCCGTCCTGCCACAAACTTGTCCTTTTCTATTACATACATATATTAGGTCTAATTTGAAAGTATATATAAAAATTCCTTGGGGATGAAAATCGTGCTTATCTTAAACTACACCGTACACTCCACATATAATATTTTTCTAAGAATTGGTGTGTACTTCCCTACCCATCATTTATTAATAGGCTTACCATCTGCATTCATCTTTAAATTCCACCAATTAATATTCTCAAGACTGCAAACACTGTGGGTACAGCTTTCATAATGTACAAAACCTGATAAGCAATTCATTTTACACAGAGGAATTTAACCCAATACCAAAGAGATTGTAAGAACAGATTTGTTGCAGACTTAAAATAAATTGATTTAGTTGGATGAGACAACTTTCACAGGCATTCAGTTAAACACTAAACTAGCTGCACAGAGTTAACAAATGTGCTACAAAGATCTTCAACTCCCACACAAGCTGATTCACACAAGATAACAAAACTATTAGTTCTTGAAAAAACTCTATATTTTTCTTTATTGTTCCAACGACTTCCCCAGTTTTGCAGGGCACAATTTCAGAAGTATATGCCATAAAGAAAGTGATGTTTGGAGATGGATGGGTGACCAGGTAATAAATCAAGGAAAAGAGCCCTGGTGACAAGTGGTTTATGTCACCACTCCAGCTGCAAAACTCATCTGAAACTCAGTAATTTATCGAGCTGTATCCATTATTTTTCTCACTAGCTAGCAGCCCATTGCAAAGCAAGCACAACAATTGCTGTTCAGTTCCTTTCTCTGCATCCTTCTCATCTTGTTTTTTCTTTTGTTGCTGTCATTTCAAAACTTATGCCACGTGTCCTAAGTTAATTTGCCCACACTACACATTTGGAGGTCCAAATGCTACTTTATATGACTCACATTTTCTTAAAATACTTTTTAATCTCAATTCCTTCACAGTCAAAGACCTTTTTTTTCTGTTTTATCTATACAGACCTGTCAAATGTAAATCTGAAGCTGATGATTTGTAAATGTGAAATTTAGATCAGATATGTCTCTCTTTTAATTCTGATTTGTTTCTATTTTTATGTATACTCTTAATGAGAGGCCTTACAATTATTTCTAGGAACATTATTTCTTTGCTTTGTGTAATATATCTGAATGTATCATTACCAAAAGCAGTGACTCACAAAGCAGGTAAAACAAGCCCAGCCTTGTGTTTTCTTTCTGTTTTGTCTGAATTGGGTCCCAATAGAGATAAGTAATGAAAATAAAATAAAATCCCTGAGTGTTCTGGTCCTTTAGGCTGTGTCCAAGCTGGAGGACCTTGGAGCACTTCCAATCTCCTTGGGCTGTAATATGCACTCCAGAAATTTGGACTCGGGCAAAGGGCAGGCACACACAGCAGCTCCTTCACCCTGACATCCCCTGTTTCCCCTGGAGTGAAAGCCAGAATACATGACTCAGATCTACCCATGACCTGAACCTTCAGGGGACTGTGACTGCAGGGGTGCTGCTGTACCACATACACCAATTCATTTATACACAGCATTAGAAAAATAAACAAAATTATTGAACCATATGAGATATTCCCCCTTGTCCTATCACTCTGTGTTCTTGTAAAAAGTCCCTGTCATCTTTGTTGTAGGCTCCCTTCAGGTACTAGAAGGCCATAATTAGGTCATCCTGAAGCCTTCTCTTCTCCAGGCTGAACAATCCCAATTCTCTCAGCCTTTCCTCATAGGAGAGGTGCTCCATTCCTCTAATCATCTTGGTGGCCCTCCGCTGGACTTGCTCCAATAGGTCCAGGTCTTTTCTGTGCTGTGGACCCCAGAGCTGGCTGTTTTACTCAAGGTGGGGTCTCACCAGAGCAGAGTAGAGGGGCAGAATCACTTCCATCAACCTGTTGGCCATGCTGCTTTTGATGCAGCCCAGGGCAAATTTGGCTTTCTGGGCTGCAAGAGCACATGGCCAGTTCATGTCCAGCCTCTCACCCACAGCACCTCCAAGTCCTTCTCAACTGCTCTCCATGTCTTCAACTCCCACCCTATACTGGTATTGGGGATTGCTCTGACCCAGGTGCAGCACCTTGTGTTTGGTTTTGTTAAACCTCATGAAATTCCCAAAGGTCCACTTCTCAGGGTTTCCCAGGTCTCTTTGGATGCCATTCAATCCTTTAGGTGTGTCAATCACACCACATGACTTGGTATCATCTGCAAATTTTCTGAAGCCGCACTTGATCCTTTCATCTATGTCATTAATGAAGATATTAAATAACACTGGTCCCAGTATGGACCTTTGACGGACGTCACTTATCGCTGATATCATTGGGACTATGAGCCATTGACCACTACCCTCCTCCCGTGTTCCGCCGGGAAAGAAGGGATGGTCCACACCAGATCAGGGTTAAAGCAGGAATGGACTTTATTTGAGGGGCGCATGGGACTTATATAGGGTTGGGATGGAGGGTTCTGGAACTGGGGAGGAGATAAGGGCAAAGCTAGGACGGAGAGCGACACAAAAAGGAGAAAAGGGGAGAAACCGCGACATAAAAGGGAAAACTGGGGGGTGGCTAGCCTTATAAGGTGCTGATGCACTGCACCCCCAGCCAGCCAATAAGAAACTGGGGATACAACTACCAATGAGAACAATTGAACAATGCAAAAGTAATAATTACTATTCTAATACAACAATACTATTGAAACACTGAAAGAACTTTTTAAACAGCAGTTTGGGTCTGCCTTGCACCTGTCGAGTCCAAAGCTGATAAAACCTTTCCTTTATCATAGATTTCTTAGGTCCTGAAGTTTTTCCAGTGTTCTGATCTTTTCACTCGGCAAAGTCCTTTGCTGGTTCCCCCACACCCTCCAGATGCAATCCTCCAGCCATTGCCTTATCCACCTAACAGTCCACCCATCAAAACCATCCCTCACCAGTTTAGAGAGGAGGATGTTGTAGGGAACCATGTCAAAGATTTTACAGAAGCCTGGATAAATGACATCTGTAGCCCTTCCCTTGTCCACTGATGTAGTTACTCCGACACAGAAGGCCACTTCTGTGGTTAGGCAGGACTTACCCTTGGTGAAGCCATGCTGGATGCCTCAAATCACTTCCCTGTTTTCCATGTGCCTTAGCATAGCTTCTAGGAGGATCTGTTACATGAAAATTCTTTACTGTGAGGGTGGTGAGGCACTGGAACAGGTTGCCCAGAGAAGCTGTAGATGCCCCATCCCTGAAAGCATCAAAGGCCAGGTTTGAAAAGGCTCTGAGTAACCTGGTCTAGTAGAAATTGTTTCTTCATGTCAGGGGCGTTGCAACTAGATGGTCTTTCAGGTACCTTACAACCCAAAACATTCTAGGATTCTGTGATTCTATGGATTAAGCCTTCTACAGGTAGCTCAGTGAGAAAGTCAGGAATGTCAAAGAGCAGTCCAGAACAAAAATGTTTAAAAGAGAAAACCTACGGCTTTTGTGAAAGGAAGGACAAAAAACTGCTCAAGTAGAGGATTTTGGGAAACCATCAGAAGGAGGACTGGAAAGGGGACGACAACAAAGAGCTGGGCAGAGGAAACCAAGTGGCATCTAATGAGAAGCAGGGGCAGAAATTCCCTAATGTGACAATCCGGTACAGAAAGAGGTGATGGTATGTCTGAAATGAAAAAAGAAGAAAGGGATGGAAGAAAGAGAAGGTTGAGTCTGGATTAAGATTAAATCTGAATTTACACAGCAATGTGAATTGCTCAAGTCTGGTTATGGGGAAACCACAGAAGAGGAAGGAGGGAATGAAGCAGATTTTTGGTCCATCTTGCTATCAAGAATGGGGATTCTTGGATCAGTCATGAAGAAGATGAAGAGAAAGAAACAAAAGTCTGTGCTGATCTGTACATTGATATGTAGAAATAAGATTAACTGCAGCTACCACTTGATCTATTGATTAGATGCCATGAGATGATGAACTGTGAGCTAATGGCAAGCTATTACCCAATTCAGTCTAGGAGCAGTGGAGTAAATCAATACGTAGCAAATATCTGACTTTTTTTGCTGGTTTGGAGGGAGGCAAACTTGCAAGTTGCTACATTCTTTTAGGTATGTACAATACAGGAATACACTTTACGAACTACCTTTAGCTCTTAGATTTTATGGGAAAATTAAATGCGTTTTCACTGCTAACTTCAGTGGACTGACTGTACCATCGTTATTGCAGCCTTAATCCCAGAAGTATCAGCAGCTTCATTGTTCAAGCTACACAATGGGTTTCTGCCTGCAAAGTAAAAAAAAGAAAAGTCTCTACAGGAGATGCAGATAATACTCGAATTTTTCCATTGCTGGAACCACCAGTTTAAGTCAACTGTGGAATTCTCATTAAAATTCTGGGGCATGTGGCTTTCATCCTGTCCCTTATGCAGAGATTAGGCCTTCCTGCCCTTTAAATCTAATGAATTTTGACAATGTTTATGACATTATTTCTAGAAGGTGGAAGAAGAATATTTTTGCAAATGTCACTTTGAATATTTGGAGCGTTATAGCACTCTCAAGTTGAAAACTCAAGTTGTGGAATCAGCAATATCAGTAACCAGATGTCATATACTTCAGTGCTGGGGATGAGTAGGATATTATTGTCTCTCCAGATTTAAAAACTCATTGAGATGAGTTTTATAAAAATATATAAAAAGGAAAACACCAGTTCAAAATACTGTGACTTCAAGTTAACATGTTTCTTTAAAATTTACAATGGAAAAACATGGACATACTGTAGCAAGGCCAATGAACGGCCATCGATATGGCTGGGAGCCAGACCACAAGATGTATAAGGAGAGGATGAGAAACCTGGATTTATTCCACCTGCGGAAAGAAGGCTCAGTGGAGCATCTTCACCTACCTGATGGAAGAGAACTGAGAAGATGGAGTCACTCTCTTCTCGGAGATGAATGGGGATGCAACCAGAGGCAATAGACACAAGCTGAAACTTGCAAAGATTAGAAAAACCTCTTCCAATGCAAGGGTGGTCAAACACTGGACCAGGTAGCCAAGAGAAGTTATGGGTCCTCCATATTTGGAGTGGTTAAAAATTTGACTGCATATGGCTCTGAGTAATTTGATCTAATTGGAACTGATGTCCACAAATTTATCTAATCTGTTTTGAATCTGCTGATACTGTGTACACAGACATACACCGTAAGTAAATACAGCAATTCCCTGTCTTTGAAATAAAAAAACCTATTTTTTTTTCTGTTTTAAGCCAGGCCCCCATTGGCTTCACCAAGCTCCCTATATTTCTAATACTGAAGAATTTGCTAAAAAGCTGTCCTGCATTCAGCTTATCCAATATCTCCAGAGTTTCTGAAAGCTTAATCATATCTTCTGCCCCAGCCTTTTTGTCTCCTGTTTGAAGAGTTTCAGCCTTTATAGTTTCTCTGCATAAGGCATAAGAATTTTTGTTACTTGTTGGTTTAGTAATACCAGAAGGAGATGAGGGTTTTTTAACTGATTACCTTGTTGACCCTAATCAAAGGTGTCAACACTGAAGATTATTTTAGTATGACAAATCATGCAATTTAGGATTAATTGGATAAAGCAAAAAGAGGATTGGCATTACTGCCATTGGCACTACTGTCAATAGTAAATTCTCATTTGGAATGCTATGCATTAGCTTGGTACCCATTTTCACAAAAAAGTTGGGGAAAATACTGGGACAGTCGAAAAGAACAAAAGAGTCAAAGAGCTCAGGTTATTAACCGAGCAAAACAAAGTCTCATATGACATACGATTCCTCTCTAGGAAATAAAAGGAGCAACATTAGAGCTGGAAAGAACTCTTATAAGTCAAAGCAGAACAACAACACAAATGGCCATGAATAAATTTACTTCAGAAACCAGTGGACAGGGGGTAGTGGATTGCCACAGGAGGATTTAATGTGCAGCCAGTTATTAAAAATTGCCCTTACTCTCCCAGATTGTGCCAATTTACTTGAATGGTTCCTGAGAGCAACCACCTTTCCCAGGTGTGGACAGTCTAGCACCCTGACCCTTTACTCCGTCATAACAAGTTAACAACCAAACAGAAGTTTCTGCTGGGATACTGGCCTCATATAGATGTCTCAGCAAATAATGAACCTCTAAAATTCCAGAAACTAAATAGTGAGGAAAAAAATCCTCCCATGAAAAATTGCATGAAGGTACAAAAGATTCAAAAGAAGATGAATAGTTTTAGCTTAAGGACTACAGACTTTTTCAATCTGCCAAGCTGTTGTTGTCTGTATCTGCTCTGAACTTGCCCCTCTCTTTCTCTCTCTAAAAGCAATGCTGTTGTAGAGGAATTCTGTTCAGCAACAGAGCTGCTCAGTCTCAGCTGGAGAACTCTGTTTAACTGCTTTTTAATAGCTGTTGAGAGAGTTCGAGGGAAGGCCTGTGCACAGACATGGAGAAAAGCAGTTTTTGAAAGTATCCTCATGTGAAAGGACAGGAGTGGTAACCCTGCCCACTCTGGGGAGAGCATCTGACATCTGCTCACACATCCTGACAACCAGGATGTCATGAAGAGAGGCTCTCATGTAGTGATATGACTTAAGTTCTTCCTTCCAAGGAAATGAGATGGTGAACTGTAGAATGCGGTATCTCAGGAAGATGAGAGGCCATTTACAGAGACAGAATCAAGGATCTGGTTCCAGCAGTTATCAAGCTAAAATAAAAGGTGAAGTCCTGCTTTCTCTTTAATTATTTTCATATTGTCTGTAAAGTTCATTTTTCACTCAAATGTTTCACAGGTCAAGTATGGAGAGTAGCATACAGGTTGTACCATGCCTCTCCTTATGTCACAGCACCTACTCTGGAAACCAAGGAGGACCTTCAAATGTAAATTTTATTCCTTACACCTCCTGATGATGTTAGAAGTAACACCCTGGACTTTCTGGGAGAAACCAGCAGTTTGTTCTGATTCATTTTGCTCTCCCTCTTGTTAGCAATCATTACAGCAAAATTATTTCCACTGCAAAATTGCTTCATAATGTTTTAGGCCCTCTGTGTATTTACTACATATAGCAGTCCTCAGGAAATATGGGGGGGGGG
>JAWWTY010000077.1:127151569-127176313 GCA_035222235.1 Margarornis squamiger
CCCCCCCCCCCCCCCCCCCCCCCCCCCCCCCCCCCCCCCCCCCCCCCCCCCCCAAATATGGGCCTAGCATATCAGTTAAAGCCTATGAAGTGGGAACATAAATAGATCAACAGGATTTGGAAAACCTCATCTTCAAAATTTTGTTTATTCAGTATTGCTCCATTCATCCACTTCAATAAAAGATTCCAGAAGGTATGACAAATCATGATTATACATGAGCTAAGTGCTTAAATTGCCTCTTTCCCCATGGTCTGAGAAGGAAATGATGATCACTCTACCGGAGATTTCACAAAACTCTTTCCCATCAAGAAATAAAATGGAGTTTTTGGAGAATGTGCAGATTCCCATGAATCAGATAACTGCCTCTTGGCAACTTTTCAAAAGTTACCAATATCAGGCAGGAAGGCAAAGAATTATGAACTGGATGAGGGCAAGCCCTCCCTGGGAAAGAAGAGAAAAGCTTGAGGATGCATGTACATGCCCTACAGGGAAGCTTTCAGACCAAGTTCCTCTCTGACTCATCTCTGGTGTCAGCTCACTGTAAGTTAACGGTCACTTTGATTTTTCAAAAGAAGCCAAAATTTCTCTCAACTGATTACTAAAGCTTCACAGAGCATATTATTAACCACATAGAGGCCTGATTCTATCACTAGTAGCAACCAGGCTTGCTGCTCTACCTGCATCTCATAAAAGCCAGGGGAGTTTCCTGCAAACCTATAAGCCTGCTACAGAGGCTGCATCTCACAGGACCTGCATGCCTCAGTAGGATGCCCGGTCTCTCAGGGAGCCAAGTTCAGGCCATACCTTCTAACTGCTGCAAAACTGTGACCAACACAAGTCATACACCAGAAACTCTATGGAAAGCAAAATCCCGACTTTCAGTTTCAAAGTTATCCTTCTCCCTGCTGCCTTCCAAAGAATTTCCAGGAGAATTCACTGACTGCTTTCCGCTGTAACTTCAACCATCAGCCTTCTTAGGCTACTCAATATGCTTCACTCAGCTGATGCAAAGGCAGCAGCTTCCCACCAGGTCTTGCCTTCAATTGGTGGCAGCTCGGACAACTTGTAGCTAGTGAGGGTGACATTCACAGGCATGCCTCTCCTCTGAAAAGACATGCATGTACAAAGCCAATGCTCAGCAGGTGTAACACCCTCAGGCCTAGCCAGGGACCCTGAAGGAACCAAGAGGAGCCCACATGGGGACAGCTTTCCTCCTGCATTCCCTGGTCAGCTGGGGCTGCAGCCTTGTGCCTATGCCTTGAAAGGCAAAGCCCATGCAGGGAGGCTTCTCAATGAACCTTGTGAGACATTTGATGGTATGGAGCAGAAGTAAAAAGGAGTATCAGGTGACTTCTTGGCAAAAAAGGCAACCAGTGGGACCCCTTTAGAAATTTCCCAGACTTGCACAGTACAGGGTCTCTCCAAGGAGCAAGCTGCTCTCCAGTGCCTCCAGATCTCTACATCCAACCAAGACTTTTCAACCTCTCTTCCCCATCCAAGTCTCTTGCTCTTTTACAGCCAAACTCACCAGCACTTCAGTGCACCTTCTCATTGAAGTTGCTTTCCGCCCACCAAGACAAACATCAGTAAGTGGTCACATAGCTGCAATTTGAAAATAAAATACACTACTCCCAACTAAATAAGAGTGATGATGAAATAGTCAGTTAGTTTAATCTAAAACTTGAATAAAAATATCAAGCTTCTACTCAGAGAGCACAAGGTTGATCGAAGATAAAATCCTGTTTAGTTCCATTTGCATTTTCTCTAGCAGAAATGAGAACTGGTGCAACAAGTGCAATTGACTATAATATAATTATTCAGGCATGTATCCTCTCTACTTTTAGTTGGTGTTACTCCAGTAAAAGTTATTGACTTTTTTAAAAAAGGAAAATGAAGAACTTACTGAGATGATAAAAAACAAACAAGCAAACAAACAAAACAAAATAAAATAAAAACAAACAAAAACCACACAACCAAACAAAAAAAACCAACAGTATTAGCTCTTTTAAAAGATAAGGAACATTTTTTTCTTTTAATTTTAAAAAACATGTTACAAAATTATGGGGGTTTTTAGCATATCATTCCCTTTTCTGTTAAGTATGCATTCCAGTTACTATGAAATATAAGGTTAAATTACACAAGTGTCAATTTATTATTTGAATTATACTTAAAAGTTGTGATATAGTTCACTCTCTTGGTTTTCTAATCAAATCTTTGAACTCCTTACATATACAACCTAAAATTAATTTAATTGAAGCACAGCTTTAGCACAATCAGTCTTTAGCAGATTTCTGCAAACCGTCCAAGTATGTTTGCACTAGGAATGTATCCTCCTGCTGCCATACTAGAGATAAGAATGGACTTTCTGACTCCCAAAACAAGACCAAACAATCAACTAAATATCTCAGAACCCACTAGTTTGTTTTCCATTTATAATTTACTAAAATATCAACATTTTTTTCACCATCATTTTCCATTTTTCTTCTGTTTTTCCATAAAGCATGCTTTATGTATGAATGCCTATGGCCAAAAATTGTCACAAGCTTTTTGTGGTAAGTCACCATTCAATTAACAAATTATGTCTTAAGCTTCAGCACACAAAACCAAGTTGTTTTAATTTTAAAAGCATACCCATAGAAATCTTTTAGTATGTTTTGAAATACATGTAAGCAGTAAACTGACACTGGAAATATCCCTGTGCTTCTCTTATTTTCTTTTTCCTGAAAGAATATAAAATTGCAGTTGTGCAGTCCATACCTAACAGCAATTTATATGAAATAAAGAACACTAAGTTTCTTTCAACTGCACAATATAGAACTAACCACCTTGTGGGGACATGCTTCATTATTTTCTCATCTTCAAGGCTGACAACATCAAATCTCCCTTGTAATTTTTAAGCTTTTTGACAGATGCAGTGCAATATATAAAACCTTAAATTGCAAGAACAAATAATAATGTAGCTATTACATGTATTAGACTTAGTTCATGTATTATGTAGTACATTACCTAAACAATTAGTTGAAAACAAATAACTTTTCCATTTTCCTTTAATTTGTATATACTTTACTTCAGCATTATCTATTACAAATGATACACTATCATGGTGATGCATTATCAAAGTTCAAAGCTGGACTATATCTCTTAGAGCTGGAGAAACTAATAATGGGGTATTACTAATGTCTTGAAAATGATCATGCATATGTGGATGATTCTGCTTTAAACTGTGTAGCTGAAAACAATTACAGGAAACATTTTAATGCTTCCATTACTTGACTCCAAAATAAAAAAGGTGTGCATTTCAAAAGCCTTCATTTTCTCAGCTGAAAAAAGGATCAAATATATTGTTAATGTACAGAGTATCTGCTGTACCAGGATCTACCCTTTTAGCAAAGAGAATCTTGGAAAACAACACTACTTTGTCATCATCATCATCACACAAGCTCTGTAGGTGACTATAAGTACTATTGTGCATTTTTGTTGGCTCTTGAGCATTTTTATTGCCCTTAAGGAAAAGTTCTGTGTGTTTTATTTGAAGCCATGCTCAAACTTTTAAGACCTGCTTTTGCCTTGTATCTGGCAACCCACTATGATTAATTGCAAAACTTCTGCATAAGCTACAGCGAGCCTGAAGTGACACGTTCCTTCACTGTCTTCACTGAACCAAGCAGCTCATTTCTCCTCTCCACTGAGAAAGCATTAAGGGTTGAGCATTCTGTATCACATGTCCAGGTGCTCTCGAGCTGGCAGCTGCGCAGCCAGGATGACAAACTCTAAGAGAAGCACATGACCTTGAGAAGGCCAGGCCCAGCTGAAACAACCCTTGTCACCGCATGTCCAAGCCTTGTGGCAAGCACTGGCTGAACCTCTGCAGTGATGGTACCTACTCGCAAAGCCCTACTCACTACCCCTTTCCAGTGGTATTCTTCTTGAGCATCAGCATCCAGTCAAAGATTTAAAAAGCAGAGAGGCCAGGGTTAATGCAATCTTTTAAAAGGCAAAAGCGAACAACCATTTATCTTTTTTCTGTATGAACTTTATTGCAGCCTTAGCTAGAGACACAAGGAGAATCTTTTTGTGAAATTATTTTTAAGGCAGACATTTTCTTCTTAGCTTCTAGGTTTGTTTTTTGTCAAAAGATTTAGCTTCTTTGGGCTGTCCTGATCACTGAAAACAAGGTTCAAGCAACAGTTCCACTGCCTAGTGCTGCTTTTCAAAGGTTGTTTGACTGAGTCAGCTTTTACCTTACACGTATAACAAATCTCAGACTGTTAGAGTGAGGAAGCTGTAGAGAAAGATAGTGTGCCATGAGTTCTTCATCCAGTATCAGTGTCTCTAAAAGAGTTTGAAATGAAAACTTGCAGGATGTTTAAAACAAAGTTATTTGCTATGTAATTAAGGAAAAAAACCCAAAACCAACCAACCAAACAACAACAACAACAACAACAAAAACACTTTTTAATTAGTTTCTTCTTAAGTTGGAAGGTTATTTTTGTTTTTATATATGTGTGCATATACACGAAACCCTAGCATGTACACATGGATAGTTTATACATCACAGACAAACTGGGATGAGTTTATCACAGTTAGTGTTACAGTACAGCAAGACTGCCTCCACATGTGCTCAGAGTGAGATATTGGATGGAATTTTTAGGAAATTCAAAGCAGCAACAAAGGCTAAGTTCACTTACTTCACTCCTGTCAATCTGAGGTCGTTTTGGTTTTTTTATTGGCTTGTAAAGATGGTCATTTTGATTAAAGTGGAAAGACTGACTTCCTGCTTGTTTTCAATTTTGTGCAATAAACTAGGAACTGATCATAACCATTTCTCTATAGGAAATTGAAGCTATCTCCTGCCCAAAGAAATGTGCCTGTCGCAGGGACCCCCAGGTGAGCTGCCCTGTGCACACCACACTGCTGTGCAGACACCAGCTCGCATCCATCAGCCACCACAGCCAGCACACGCTCTGCCTGGATGGTTCTCAGAGCCAGTGCCATCCTCTGCACCCTTTGCGGCTCTTCCAGCTCCAAAGGCAGCACACAGCACAGCTGTCTCTTGTGCCCACAGAATACTTATGCCCTGATACAAGGTAAACGATATACTAGGAAGGTAAATAAATTACAGCTCTAAATTACGTCTCAAATTTGCCTTGGTTACTCCTGATGGCTTTGTGTTTGAGCTTGTGCCTGTCAAGCTGGCTTACTTATCTTCTGTAAAAAAATGAAAGCATGGCTAGTTTAAAAGGGCTAGCAACAAAATTCTGTAAACAAAATGAAAGAAAGCAAACCAAAAGCCTTATCTTGGTATAATCATCTCTCTATAGCACGAGAAAGAAAAAAGTGAGAGCAATACCCAGATTTTTAAATTATCTTTATTGATTCATTCTGATGTCATTCCTGAAATGTGAAGAAAAGATTGAGTTGTTTACTGAGATCTAGTCAAAACTTTACTGATAGCTTAACCAATAATAACTGCATTAAAAACTCAGCTGGGTGGAGGCAGACACCCTAAAAGGTAGCTTTCTAATAAGGGAAGGTTTCACAGAGCTGCCACAGAGCAGTATATTTACCCTTGAACACAGCAGATGCATTTCTGCATGGAGGTTGAAAAGAAGAGTCCAGCACGAGCATTGACTCTGCTGGTTCTGCCCTGCTAAGGAAAAGGCAGATAGGGAAATTTATTGCTGTTACTAGTCAGTTACAATTTTACTAGCACAAGGAACTTATTTGTTGAATTATCTTAAAATCATCGCATTTCAGAGTAGAACCACAGTTTAAATATGGGAAATGTTGTTTGCTGTGTATGTATTATGTTATTAAGCATAATTAAAGTTGAAAGCCACAGAACCACACTCAAAGCTACAGCAAGACTATAGAACATTTCTGTGGCCAACACAATAAAGTACCATATGCTGGAGAAGTCAGCAGCCAAGAAGTAATACACTCAGTAGCCTAAACTACAGCATGCTGTGGGCCAGTATCTGAGCAAATATTTCAGAAATAAATGAGTAATGAATAATTATTCCAAGAAATATCTATGCCACTGCAAACATCATCATTTCTAGACTGCCAAAAACTGAACCTAAATCTTGGAGAACAACACTTCTCTTTTTATGGGTGCAAAATTCTACAGTGCCCTGTTTGAGGCATCTCAAAGATATCATATCTAGCTAAAGTATTTCACCTCTTGGCTTTTCTAGAAGCCTTGCTGTGATTTTTTCAGGCATGAAGTCAGACAGAATATTCTATGTTTCCTTTGTACCCTTCAGAAGTAGACAACAAAAGCTTTTTTTTTTTCCTTTACGTTATGTTTTATTCATAACCATTGAAAAGAAAAATTGAAACTCTGGTGCGAGATACTCTTTAGACTTTTCTATTAGAAAATTGAATCAGAACTGTAAATGGTTTTGGAAACAGATACCCAGGACCATCACTGAAAACAGAGCAAAAACTAATGTGGACCTGGAAAAGGCAGTTCCAGTACAACTTTTTAAAATGTGCCTGAAATGAGACCTGATTTGCCACCAGAATTGTTCACTGGTGAAAGAAGTAAGGGCTCTCTGAGCCAAAAAACAAAGCTGCAGGCTTCATTAGACTCCAGAAGAGACATGGTTTACAGCATATTCCTCCCAGCAGCTCTGGACTCCAAGCACCTTCGAAGGAACCAACTCCCCCAGGAAAGGTCACCACTGGCAAGGATGCTGCAAACATGATCCATGGTGGCTCTCCCTTGACCAGAGGCATTTGATCTGATGCTCTGGGATGTTTCTCATATAAAAGACAGTTTTTCAATCTGTATTGGAACAATTCCATTTCTTGACCTGCACAGCGTTGAAATTATGACAGCCAGAGCCTGCCTCAGTTACACGGCTATTTCTAACACTCTGATACCTGGTAAAAATACCCTCTAGGCCAGAGGATATACAAACCATGTTCGCAGCCAACAGTGCATTAGCAGAATGTACCGAACAGTGGCTACTTTCAGTCTTCTATATTCATAGGTAGCCATGAGGAATAAATCATACATTTGAGCAGCTCTACAATTTCACCAGCTTGTATCTGCAGCCAGATTGTTCCCTAGGAACGTGGAGCATGAAACTTAAGCTCTTTTGAAACAAATGGCCAAAGGGATAAAGAGTCAAAACACACTCTCTGAAGAAGTTGCTATCTGACCAGTTCGCTTTCCTCTAAGTCTGCACAAATTCAACTGAAGAAATTTTCAAAAGAAATGTGCATTTTTTTCTGCAGGAAAAGGAAGAGAAAGGGATCACACGGGCTACAAAATTAGAACAGCTCCTATAGAAATAGATCACTGACCAAGAAAAATGGTTATGAGTGCTTATGAGGTGTTCAGGCAATTTATCACCATTTAGATTACGCTACTGGTATAAGCTTACATATACACATTACATACCAGGGCTATGATAAAGACAATAGAAAAACCCACATGTAAATAAAGTCAATTACCTTCAAAATAAAACTACAATCTTTCTTTAGATTGCAATAAGCAACACCTGTGAATTTATCAGTAGGATTTTTTTCCAAAAGAAGGGGTGCACCCCACTATTCTCTACCAAGTGTGGACAGAGAAAAAAAATATTTGCATTCCTTGAAAAACCACAAAACAAACCAGATAAAAAACCCCAATGAGCCCATATTTTGATAAATACTATTACGTTTATGTCATGTACTTTTTATACCTGATGGATTTTAGCCTTAGAATGTTAATAAAAACCATAACATTTGCATCTATAATTCACTTTACTGAAAAAAATGACAACAGATACCAGGAGTCCAATGAATTTTATGCACACTATTTATCCACTTAGAAAGTGGGGGTGGAAAGAAAGAAAGGAAAGCAACAGGGGCCTGATCCTGAACTCTTCAAAGAAAATGGGAAGTTTGCCATTAACTACAAGATGCTGGATTGTGCCTGTGGTTTGCTGGCAGAACTGTATGTGAATTTTGTCGTTTGTCTTGTGACTAAAACACAGTCATTTGCTGCCCTCTAGAAGCAGACTGGCGCACATACTTTACAGAATCTCAGAATCACAGAGAATCACAAAATATGCTGAGTTGCAAGGGACCCACAAGGATCACTGAGTCCAGCTCCTGGCCTGGCACAGAATCATCCCCAAGGGTCACACCATGTGCCTGAGAGTATCATCCAAACACCTCTTGAATTCTGTCAGGCTTGGTGCTGTGACCACTGCCCTGGGGAGTCTGTTCCAGTGCTCAACCATCCTCTGGGTGAAGAACCTTTTCGTATATCCAAGCTAAACCTCCCCTGACACAACTTCAGGCCATTCCCTCAGGTCCTGTCACTGGTCACCACAGAGAAGAGATCAGTGCCTGCCCCTCCTCTTTCCCTCATGAGGAAGCTGTAGATGAGGTTTCCCACCAGTTGATGAGGTCTCCTCTCCAAAGAGGTCTTCCATCAGTATCCTCTTCTCCAGGCTGAACACACCAAGTGCCCTCAGCCATTCATCACACGGCTTCCCCTCAAGGCCCCTCACCATCTTCATTGCCCTCCTTTGGACACTCTCCAATAGCTTAATATCTTTCTTATGTTGCAGTGCCCAAAACTGCACACAACATCCAAGTTGAGGCTGCCCCAGTGCAGAGCAGAGCGGGGCAATCCCCTACCTCGACCGGCTGCCTGATGCCCCCCAGGACAGGGTTGGCCCTCCTGGCTGTCAAGGCGCTGCTGACTCATATTCAGTTTTCTTCAATACAGGCCTTCTTACTGTAATTTTAAATATGTACATAACAACAATGCAGAGCAATGTTGAAGGACTAGAGAGATGTGAAGAATGAGGTACCAAGAATTTTGAAGTGTTCCTTAAGTTCACAGTCATTTGATAACATGATTGATTATTCTGTTTGAAATGTGGAATAGTGTCATTTATTACTCTTGCGATTATCAAACAGCTAACTTTCAAGAAGAAATTAACTCAGATTATTTCTTCATCCTCCTTATTAAAATGGAAAATTAGCAGAATAGAATCTTCACTTTTTTTA
Organism: Margarornis squamiger; assembly: GCA_035222235.1. Classification (NCBI taxonomy): domain Eukaryota; kingdom Metazoa; phylum Chordata; class Aves; order Passeriformes; family Furnariidae; genus Margarornis; species Margarornis squamiger. Next base: position 127,160,588 of record JAWWTY010000077.1, read on the forward strand.
AAGCCTAACCCTCACCACACTGATGCAGGCCACTGAGAGCAATGGGAGATTCATCAGGTTATGACGAAAAAAATCACAAAATAAGTCAGGAAGTTTCAATTATGTGTAATGTTTTGATAGTTAAATCTTTTATTGCCTCCAAAAGTAGTAGCAATCTAATTCATTCATTATTATTTGCTTATCAGCTGTTCAGAAATTTTTGTTCCATTTTATTTTGGTTTTGTTAGTAGGAAAAAAAGTCTCAAAAATGCTGAGAAGTATCTCGTTTCCACCAACTCTTCAATGACTTAGGAACAGTATTTCTTTCAAATTTAAGAAAAAGAAATAAGACAACCCTCAAACCTTCTAACCTCTGCTCCAAGAAGTTAAAGAATCTAAGTGTGAAAGCAATGAATAACACCCAAATGTCAGCTACCATTCAATCACCATTGCACAATGCAATTATACTACAAGTATACAGTTTTCTTAAGTTTTGTGTTTTTTAATTTCATTACCATTACAAGTAGATTTTATGGGTGAAATATTCAAAAGTAGAAATACTGTTCTAGTACCAGTCCACAAATTGCCAAATGCCACTTATTTAGTTCTCATTCATGCTTATTTCATGCTCATTGCTCTATTATGTCCCCTGAAGTGACGAAAGACTTGCAGATCATCTTGAACAGCTGAAAAGTTCTTGATTTTCCTTACATAAGACTAGTTCTATCCAAAAAATGCCTACTTGAGGATATCTGCACTAAGCATCCAAAAGTCCAATGTATTTATATTTACTAGGCATTTTAAAAAATTTTGTCCTAGAATCATAGTTTACATTGCAAAAGATCATTCAGATCATTGAATCCAAACATCAATCCAGCATTTGCTTCTTTTCTCAGTACTTTGATAACAAGTACAAGCAGGACAGGCCTGCAACCTTAAATCTGAAGTTAGGTACTCATAAGAATCAAAATTAATGTGATTGCTTTGCTATATATCATTTCGGAAACAGCTAGAGACTTCCAAATTAAGATTCTGATTGATGAAATATGTTTCTGATGCCCTATTTAAATGTCAAAAGTTAGGTAGAGTGAATCTGTAGCTGTTTACATCTCCTAATAAACCTTAGCTAGTAATGCCAATGTATCACATTTTCCAGAAAGAGTCTTTGAAAAGTGCAAATCAAAGATTCAAGAACTCCTTTCAGATATACACTCCCCCTAACCAGATCTATGCTATTTTTTTTCTAATTGACTTATCTGAAGTCAAACCTTGTTTTAAACTCAGGTAAGTGGCAAGGTCAAGACGAAGGCTCAAAGAGCTTAAACAGGTTTTCTGTGCATAAAAATTACTTGAACAGTCTTCCAAAGAACAGCCGCAAGATAGAGTTTTATCACTTTACTTTGATTACTCGAGCCAACTGCAAGGTCAGTAAACACCATATACTCCAACACTAAACTACAGGCAGAAGATCAAGCTCTGAGCACACCAATCCAGACCAACACAAAATTAACTATTTTAAATACCCTTAAAGAATAAATGTCAAGCCAGGTACTCCCAAAGCTTTCCCAGCTTGCTGGCTGTGGGGTTTTCAGCTAAATAAAGCATGGCATGGATGCCACCAAGTGGTAGCTATTATCACATGCCAGTATCTTCAGCATGACCTCACTCTAGGCTGCCACTTGATCTGCAAAAAATATTCCTGGTACAGCCAGTTGTTGAGAATGCAATATTCCTATTGTAAAGAGAAGAATTTGCTAAGAATAAAATTTGATTCCTATTGCTAATGACACAAACTGTCACAGACTAGAATGAAACCAATATCAACTCCCTTTCAAAGCCATACAAAATACTTAAAATCTTCTGAGAGCAAATGCAAAACTGCTTAAAAGACCAGACCTGCATTTCAGGTTTACAGCAAACCTGCAAGAGAGCTACCAGCTGCACCTGGAAGACACCCTCTGCGTATATCTGATTTTTTGGATATATTTACACTGAGAAATTTGATAGAGCCATGAGACAAACCCAAGTATTGCTTAATTGTTTTATCACTACCCCACCGTTGGCAGTTCCAAATTGTTCTCTCTCAGACAAAATACGGACACAGTGCTGGAAAGAACATTCTTCAGGGCATGATCACAAAAGTTGGTTGGCTAAAATTGCACCAGGTTTGCCATGCCTGTTCACTCTGCGATTGACTCCCTACATCCTTCAACGTTATTGCAGCAAATTTTGCTTCTCAAATACATAATAAACCACATCCCAGGACACATATAGCCTCAGTTCCATGCTATAAGAGCACTCAGGAGGGCTACTTCACGCCTTTGCATTATGTCGGCCACAGTGATGCCACAAGAGACCCACAGGAGACATGCAGGCACACAGCACAGGGGCAGGCAGCCTGCTGTACTACCACTACTGAGACAGCAATTACAGTAAGGGCATAAGACAACCCCTGCCACTTGTTGTTGGGACCTCTGGGAAGCAGTTGCTTATGTCAGAAACAATTTAGAAACACGCCCTGGGTACAATCTCATACTTGCAGAGCAGTAGGCATCCTTCAGGAATTCTGCCACAACTACCAGTATAAATCTGGCATAGAAGACATTAAGAAACTTCCTTCAGTGGTGGTGCACCTGGTACATGTTGCAGATACCTGGTCCAAATACATGAGCTCCATCCATCTCATCACTCTTCCAACCTCACCCACTTCAGTTGTGAAGGATCTAGGAGAAATTCCCTACCTGCTGAATAGGGCAAAAAAAGAACTCTATACTCTCTGCTCAGCTTCTCGGGCAGCAAAGTTACTTGCCACCAGTTTTGTATTTTAATAAATATGAAATTAAAAAATAACAATTCTGACTTGTTCATTCTTGTTGACTCATACTCATTTCAATAATGAAGTATGTCTAGAAAATAACTATTTACCAATTAAAATTATGTACTACAAATGTCAATAATACAAGTGTCTGCTTAATTAATGTGTTTATTATCACAGTTATCTGAAAACAAAAGGCAGATTAGATTGCTTCTGGCACTAGCCTGAGGGGAATGGCAAAACAGCCTGGCTCCACTGCCTACCTTCATCAATCAGAGCCCTGAAAGCTGAGCAAGCTGTGACAGAGCTACTGCCACTGAAGGAATAAGGGACGATAACTGCAGAATGAGTAGCAGACCCACTCTCCAAAACTTCTTTTCCTCACCATCTATACACTAAGTTCAAATAAATCCTTTGCTTTTTACTAAAGATACCCATGGAGAGATGTAGTAATAGTCCCCTTCCAAGACTCCCCTCTGCCCTGTCTTTCCAGCAACACAAGTAGACTGGCACAGGGCAATTTGTCTTCAGCAGTGTTCACAATGTGCCTACACAGCTCAAGAACCTTGAGCAAGCCTCAGTAAAGCACTCTGACAGCCTAATCTAGGATTTCTACAGTGCTACCAACAAAACCTGGAGCACCATTTGTTGACACTAATGAATTAGAACATTCAAAATCATCTAGACTGCAGATCCAAGAAACAGATGTTTTCCAACACCTTCCCTGGCAAATGAATCAGTACTCCCTACACGTAACTGAGATCATGGTCGGCATCACAACAAATATGATTACCTTAAATAGAGTACCAAACATCATAAAACAATGTCAACACAGAACATGTTCATCTGTCCATATCTGAGCAGTAGATCTCAGTGAAAAATCAGAAACAATGTTGATTCATCAGGCTGGGGAAACAAGTCAGTGACATAGGGTCCTTTCACATAAGTGAGAATCTGGGAGGAACAAGTCTGAATGTTTACATAGTAGAAAAAAGTGGCAGAAAGTAAGGCTAAACTTGTACAGCAGAATGTTCCAGACATACTTTGCATTTCACCTTTAAACTCAGTTTGCATAAAGAAAAGCACAGGAGCAGAGATACTTACACAGAGGTAAGTGAGGGACCAAACAAAAGAACTCTGCTTAGTTTATAAAAAATGTAATGCCATAAAAGCATGACTGCATGTACTGAACAAGATCAAAGACCCTGCAAGCCCAGCATCCTGCCTCTGACAGTGGCTAAAGCTCTTTTACAGAACTAAGAACACAACAGGCAAATGCATAAATCATCAAGAGGTTTCTATGCTCCCACCAATACTGACAAAATGGATGACAGAAGGTTATACTGGCTTGCGGGTATTAGCCTGGGGAAACAGTGTTTTATGGTTTTTCTAATTATGTTGTCTTTTTTTTTCTCTAACAAAGTAATTGATTTTTAATTAAAATATCTGAAATTTGTTGAAGACTTGTGCAGGATGGTTCCCACAAGCTGCCTCTTGTTCATGAGAAAACACAAAGCTAGGAGTAAGAGGTGGTCTAGTTCCTACTTTAAGTAAGGGAACTACAGACCCAAAAAAGTGAAATAGCAGGAAGAGGGAAACCATTTCAGAAGAAGAAAACATTTGAAATTATTAAATCTCAAAGAACAATCCCCAATCCATTATGAGACAAACTTCTATGCCAAATTTAATGTTGTTTGACATCCAAAGTCTACAGTGATTACCTTTTGATACATATAATAAGATTTAATATCATAGGTGGACATGAAAATGGAAAATTATAAATAAAGTTTAAAGATTGCAAAAAATACTCCAAAGTTACAAAGCACACTAGGAGAAAAGAAGTAGTCACATGAATATATATGCAGCTCATCAACTACATACAGAGACTTAATCGCATGAACTGCAGTGCACAGATGAACCTCTGGACCTGTATGGATCATCAGTTAAACAAAAGTTGACTGAATATTCTGTTGATATTTTACATATATCTAGGACACACTCATTGATGAAATGTGAAATTCCAACCCAGAAAAATGGCTTTACGTTACCAATGGCTAAGGCATTCCCTAAAAATTACAGAAGAAATTCTATGCCAGTTAGTGATCTTTAAGTTACCACAGACTCATGCATACCTTGTTTTTTCTACTCAGTAACGACAGGCAATTCTCCCCTGCTGCTGAAAACTGCTGGAGTTACATGCTGTTGTTCAATATAACAGTACAAAGAATTTACTCGAGTTCATTTAAGTCAGGAGGACTCTGTTACGTATCCTCTGAATGGGTATTAGAAAACACTGTCAATTGGATATTTCAGAGCTTTCTTATCTTCAGAATTTGTTGTAAGATGTCATCATCTTTAGTACATTATTCTGGAAACTTACTTAAGAGGTAATGAGCAGGAAATTTGGCATTACTTTCAACAAAATTCTCTCTGATTATTTCTAAATCATAGTACAAAAATATTTTTCCACTCCATGATTTATGCAGCTTGTGCTCTTGTACACTCTCTGATGACTCAAAATTTCAATAGGCACTCATGACATTATTTTCAACTTTCTATCTGCAGCTGGAGCTGGTGGGCCATATATTCCAGGACTATCTACAGCATCATATTAAGAACTATTAAGTCAAACCGTATATGAAATCAGCATATACAAAATAACTTTTTTAATGTCTATGCCACATCCTATACTTCAGGACTGAAGCAGATTTAATTTGCAATAACTGAAGATGAGCTGTCATTCCTTTTTTGTGTCTTATTCCAATAACAACTTACTTGATTTTAATCACAAGTAACTTTTCCTTATTTTCAGTTTTTCAGCCTCTCATTGAGTGCCAGTCTGTTTCTCATTGGCCCATAATTTGAAGCAAATAATGTTGTGCTTCTTACAAAGTTTATATAGCACCTCATACAACACCATTCTGCTATTTATTAAGAATTTCTGGGTATTATGGAACTTGCTTTGCTGGGTTACCACTCTAAACATGCTCTAGGTAGCAGAATAGGTATTTTCAACTTTCGGAGCCCTTACAATTTGTGAGAGGTCCTGCTGGAGTTCAAGTCACTGTGAAGAGACAAGACCACCTCAGGAGACCAGAAGATTGCCCAAAGAACATGTCAAGGGCAACGATTTGTAATTAAGCACTTAAGAGCAGGATGCTATGTGAGTACAAAAACAGTGGGGGGGAAAAAACAACCACATTTAATAGGACAAGGCTTGCTCTGGTACGTCAACTGCTTGCATATAGGATAAAGTGCTTAGACTTAAGCGGAACTAAGTAAAGAAAATACTAAAATTGCAGAGTATGTCCCAGCAAGTGTGAAGAGCAAGCACCATGCAGACAGTAGGAACTATATAACTGAAGGGGAATTTGGGAGATATTTCTGGATAGAAAAAATCTCCTTCAAAATATCCACCCAAAGGTAGATTATACTGCACCCTGCTACCAAGCAGTGTGACACGGCAGTGAGACGGGTGATAAGAGTTGTAATTCGGTAGTAGTTGTGTGTAACAAGTAAGACCTAAGAGTGATAAACTCCAGTCTTGCTACATGCAGGGAATTACAGAATTGCACATTAATAACAGTGATATCTTTATTTGCTAGGTCATTTAGCTGATTTATTAGATTATTAATAGATGGTTGATTTAACAATAAACATTGTGGCCTCTCATTTCAAGCCTGCAGTTGAGAGAAACTAGACCTATTAGTCTGTCAAGTCCATAAGGGCTGCATACCTTTGGGGTGAGTTTTACCTCTGATTTCACCAAACTTGCCTTAAGGAAACCTGGCAACATTTTGTTTTAGCTTAAGTTAGTGCAAACCACTAAGTAGGTCATTATTATATGAATATCTTGCTTTATGGGAGTTAAAACTTTGGTTTGAGTGATTTAAATAATCTACTTTCAGTAGAAAAATATGATGGAAAGTTAAAAACCAAATCTTAACTAAATCAGTTTCTATCCTCATGCTCAGGCAAGCCTGTAAGATTTTCTCATGCATGTGTGGTAGTAGCACCTTCCCCCCAGCTGACACATGGAGATGACCAGCCTCTTGCACCCTCATTTTTTGCAGATCCCTCCATGGTGGGAATGAGAACAGAATCCCTTGGTCAGCCAACAGGGTCCTAAGCCAGTGGGGGGCTTGGCCCAGAGATGCTTCTGGCCCATGATCAGGTATAACCAGGAACCCAAACCTGACCAGGTTATCCGTGGGGGCCCTGCCAGACACCACCTGGGGGTGATTTTCCTCAGAACAGGGGTCTGTGAGAAGCAGCCCTCCTCTTGAGGCTGGGATGCCAGACACCCAAGAGGACTTCCCAGAGCTGAGTGCCCTTACCCCTCTCTCCCAGGTGAGTGACTGTTTTCCTACCAGATATCCCTGAGTGATCCTTCAACACTTGGATCTTTTGGATACCCTTTGAGAGGCCTCTCATGCGTGTGTGTTGTGTATGTTTGTGCACACTTTGTGTAGCAAGATAATCCTGATAGGTGCAGCAAACCCATAACCTGTTGGATACCATGGGTGCCTCATCATTACCTACCTTGTTCACTAGCTCTGGTCATTGTATTTAGTCGTGAACTGAAGTTTGACTTTGTTACCTGCATGAAGTTGTTGTGTACCTCCATGACAGCATGCTAACAGTTGTCCAAGTCCTTAGTTCTCATGGGTCGCTGCAATTTTGGGCGGATTTGTGCTGGACACAGCACAATTCCCTCCTTCCCCCTTTAACAGCTGTTTCTGCATGTGTCTCACCTGCAGGGACTCTGGCATGGGATCATGCCCAGACAGTCCCGAAGCCACATTCCCGATACATTTCCTCTACAGAGAGGGGGCTTTCTGTTTTGGTGGGGGTTTTTTAAAGGTTATGAATGTTGCTTTTTTCTTTCTTTTGAAGACCTTTCCTAGTGCTCCATGGGATGTTTCGCACGGCTGGGCAGCTCTCCCTCCGGGGGGAGACCTGCAGGCACAGAGTCAGTCCCTGCGCCAGGGCCAGGCTGGGCCGGGCGGTGCCAGCCTGGGGCCACCCGGGACAGCTCCGGGACAGCTCCGGGCACTGGGGGTGTCCCCCAGGGCTCACAGCACGGCCTGAGCCGGACGGGACTCAGACGGATCGCGGTCTGCAGCCCCCAGCCCAGCCCAGGCCGCCGCCGTGCCCCGGAGGCGCGCTGGGCTCCGCGGGGCGGGGAGCGGCGTACAGTGACCCGGGAGGGGCCGCGGCCGGGCCGGGGCGGCCCCTTCCCCCAGACACCGAGTGGCAGGACACGGGCTGTGCCAGGGGAGGCCGGGGCTGGACATCAGGAGGCGTTTCTTCACTGAAAGGGTGATTAGACACTGGAATGGGCCGCGCAGGGAAGTGGCGGAGTCGCTGTCCCCGCAGGTGTTTAAGGGAGGACCGCACATGGCGCTCGGTGCCGTGGCCGGGCGGACACGGCGGTGCCCGGCCCCAGCCCGGAGCCCATGTCCTCGGAACCCCTTCCCACCGCGCCCCATCCCGGGTTCCGACCCTCTCCCACCGCGCCCCATCCCGGGTTCCGAGCCTTTCCCACCGCCCCCCAGCCCGCGGTCCGCGCCATTCCCCCCCCCCCCGCATCCCTCCTACTCATTTGACATTTTGTAAAAATGTTTTTGCAGTTACCCAGGACTGAAGATTTTATACAGCACATCTACTAAATATCAAGGAGCACATGAAGTCATGCTGATCTAATGAAGATGGTGCTGCAAAGGTTACAATAGAAGAGCTTGTGAAGCAATAAAGCCCCTAATTATCAGCCTCTCCCAAAACACATTGTTAAAGTTTTCTTCCAGTATTTTGTATTTGTACCAAACTCACCAAGGAAAATGTTTCTCCTGTTTATCCTTTCTGGTGACTGATTTTGCAACGCATAACTTAGCAGACTCTGCCTCAAATGACAAACTAAATTAAGACTCTGACTCAGGAAAACAAATTTGCATATATTTAATATCATGAAAAAGAGGAAACTGTTTAGTCTTTTGGGTCCAATTGAGTGGATGGAGTTAAGAGAAGAAATTACATCTTAACTCAAATTCTTTAATTTGCAATAGCTTGAAATTCTGGTTTAAAAGCTCCTGAGGGTGAAAAAGTTCAGGACATTTTTTTTTTTGTTCAAACCAAAGCAGCCTGCCCAACTGTTAATAGAACAAAAGTAAATTAAATGTGTTTTCCCTTGCCTATAATTTAGCAGTTTTTAGAAGAGTTTACATTTACACTCAATAGCATCCTTTGAGTCTCTATTATTAAACATCATGAAGCTTTCAGAATCCCATGACTGACATTGATGATACATTCCAGGCCATCAGGATAACAGATGCTGTTATTGCATACATGTGTTGCAACAGGAGACAGGGAAAGAAGAATTGAGAGGGTCTAGTTATGCCTTTTTTTATATCACTGTTTTTTATTGAATTGTTCTGTTTTTTCCTCCTTTAATGACTTGGATCACTTTTCTCTCCACTGTCATACGTCTCTTAGGCAATAGAACATTAAGCTGAAGTTTGATGGGGGCTGAATAGAGAAGCTGAAGTGTCATCTTTGTGAGAGACAAGAGAGAGAAAAATCAACTTAGAAAAAAATAATCGTGTTTTCACTGTGCAGCAGTGAAATTTATACCAAAGCTTTTTATACCAAAGCCTTTTAATAAAACTTCTGTTGAGTCAAAGCAGTCACCAAGGAGCATTAGCAAGGCAAGTCAAAGCGGAAATGAATTGCAGAAATAATGAGGGAGTGAAAGAAAAGAACATGGCGATTAAAAATGGGCAAATCCCGTTCATCTGCAGCTAAGAAAACTTACAATATTTAGAGATTTGACATGATACGTGGAAGAAGAGTTCAACCTCTCCTGTTACTGCCTCACTGACTTTCATGTGGTTGCCCAAATTTGTTCCCAATTCTTTCACACCGTGTTTTTTCTGCATCAGTTTCTAACAGCCCAAGTAACCCAAATGATTATGAATGGGAAGAAATGCAACCTGATCTGTCTGTCCTCAGACTACTCAGTCTGAGAGGCAAAGCAGCCACATGAAAATATGAGAAAAAAATTGTAGCCTGATTCTTCTACTCCCAAAATGACTACATCACCCAAAGCAAAATCTCTTCTAAGAAAGCACAAACCCTCTCTGCAGAGATTATTTCCATTTTTATCTGAAAAATAGATTATCAAGTCAGGAACAGGTGGCTGTTTGTAATTATTGATGTGAAGCAAATAAGAGGGACTACACACCAGGATTAGCTTTAAAGAATGCAGTTTCTTGACAACTGAACATGAAAAGAAGTTAGTGGAGAATAATGGCACAACAACAAAAGTACAAAGGACTGAGAAACAGTGAGAAAACAACAACAGAAGCAACAGCAACGAAGTGAGGACTTGTTGGGGACAGTTGTGAGTAGTAGGAGTGGTTCAGAGTTGCATGTGTGGGGCAGTTGGTGTGTACTGTAAACTTCTTTCTCAGCAACATTAGTGGTACCATTGCTTTATTCTATGAGCTGCCAAAGAGACATTGAGTCATAATTCTCACTGCCTTGCTGGGGTAAAAATTAGTGAAGTCATTAAAACAACTGCCAATAGGAATTAAATACTGAAGTTAACTTGCTCCCCTTGTATTCATACCAGTTTAAAGCTTTCTCTTGGCAGTGAGAGGGCAAAGGCGCCTATTGGTCTTCCTAGGATCCTGAAGTTGACTCTAAAGTCTCAATTACCATGTTACAGAACATCTTATTCTCTTGGGTCTTACATGTCTACTGGAAGGATCAGATTCTCACAAAGAAAAACCTCCATCTTCTGCATGAACATCAAACTTAGAGCTATACACATCCAGATTATTTTTAGATTTCGTCATTCACTACCAGCATTAATCATAATTTATTGAAAGGTGTCATGTGGCCAAGGGAAAGAGGGAGAGTAAACCAGTGAATTACAGCCTGATAACCAAGCCTTTCAGGGTGTTTCTCTACAAATGGGAAATCCAGTATAGTACATGCCTACAAAATTTTATCTAGGAACCTAGGGGCTTTCCCTGCCAGGAAATATTTTGGAGGTGCAAGTGAGGACACCACAGTTTGCACAGTTTGTAGTTTTGCCCTGTTACTATCTGATATTAATAACAATGTGGATCTCATGGCTTTGACTTCTCATATTGTGTCCCTTCCCTAGCAGCAAGTGGGAGACAATTTTTGATGTAGAACTTGATTGTCACAGGAGCTTGGTCTGATTTGTAAGTCACTGATATTTTAACTTTTCCTCAATAGAAGTAGTGATGTGTTCATAAACCCACCAGGGCTCTGTGTTTGCTTATTTTACAGTTTTTAAAGTACTGGTGTTGTTCTTCCCCTGGAGATGAGCTGCAAATAGGCTTCAGTGTAGGTGGACCAAAGAATCATCTGCAATGACACAAACCCACTCTCCTTGGGACAAGAAACCGGTATTGGAAATCCTGCTGCAGGAATCAGCAGAGGTCAGAGACTGTCACACTTCTCTAGATGAAGGTAAGGGAAAAGGATACAGGAACAAGACAACCTGGGCAGAGGAACCAAAAGAACAGACCACACCAGATCCTGGAAAATACTTTTTTTCAGCTATCATTTGAAGAGCATAATTTTATTGTGAGTACAGTTTTAATACTAGTACTCAGCACTTTTTCATCAAGTTGATTTAATCATCTCTGTGACAAAAATGATAAAACAAGTGGAAAATGTAGGTCTGTTTTCACTTATTTTGGTTCCTTATCAATTTAAAACTTGATGTATTTTCCCACTAGTTTCATTGCATATGTCTTCAGTACAGAGATTGTTGGTGTTAGTCTGCTGCTTCAATATATTTTATTGCCCATTATGGCTCTTCACTAATCATTAATCCCTACTTTACAAAACTTACACAAGTAATTACCTCAAAGAGCCTTTAATCTTTATTTGAAGGCTGTTATTTCAAAGCTCTGTTTGATCACGTGGGATTAAGTAGGATCATGTGGGATCAAGTGGGATCATCTGGACCAGTTTCTTGTCTTTCATTTGGAGAGAATCTTTCAAAAGCAGCTATTCCATCAGAGCAAGCAAGAACAATTAATACACTTGCCAGGCTGTCATGCAGGTTTTCCTGTAGATATGACATGCGCAGTACTATCCTGGAGTATTTTAGGGATTTTTTTCTGAAGTGTTTCTTTTGACACTTAAGTCTTTCAGATTCTGCCTTCTGAAAATGGTACTCTCTCCACAAAGCCAAAATTCTCTTAGACTGTCCCAGGAGGGCCCAGGTGAATGACTGTGATATCTTTAATAGCCACAAGAAATGCAGAACTGGACTATTCATATCTAATCAGGCTGTCAATGTAAAGAACTTTTCCTTGCCTATTATCCTGTCTGTTCCTCCCTTTTTCTCTCTCTTTCACCAATTCTATGTTTATTATCTCATGAAAGATCTAAATGTTGGAGCTTTCAGAGACCTTGTACGGCACATCTCCCACCTGATCTAGAGCCTATACCATTATCCTGCCAGTCTATGGTTGTAACCTCCTTTGCCTCCAGAGAAGCCTTTCCACACATCCAGGCATAAAATTCTTGGTGTCTCTCTGCAAGAAAATAGTCCATCATTATTGTCTTCCAATGCCTCCCTGAAACTCTTAATTTGTGATGCCAAAAAACATACTAGGCTTCTGAAAACTTTTTTTGAATTCTAGCGTTTTAGCAAGCCACGATACTGTTCTCTGTCACTTTGTAGGGATGTGTTTGCCACCTTTACCCATCAGCTAATCAGTTAATTCTTATCCTAGCTGTAGCCATACTGTCCTTTAAGTGATGACAGCAATGTTTCTGTCTCTTTTTTTGCCCACAACATCTGATACATTGGAGCCTTTTGCAGAACACAAATAGTGGTAACAATCTGGCACATAAATACATGGCTTTTTAAAGGCTTTTGAGTAATATTTTCACAGGTAAACCAAAAGTCAAATGGTGATCTGGCCACTCTCAGCTTTGTTTTAATTTCTGGATGCAGAAATCATTCTGAGTTTCATTTGTTTGGTTAGGGATTTTCTGATTGTATTGGAAACACACACTTTGGAGAAAGCCTTTGTTTCACTTTTAATCTGTGATCATTGTTTGCATAATATCACACAGAAATGTGTGAGTTTACAACTAAGGAAATAAATATGACTCTGAAAAATAATATCCGAAAAATCCTGTTGAAGTTTGCAAAACTTATATACACAATCAACAATCTGTCTCCACTTCCATCTTTCTTGTAAGCCCTCTTTAATATAGAAAGGCTGGAAGAAGGTCTTCATGTAAGTAATGTAGTGATAGCTGTAAGATGTCATGAGTCTTTGACATATGCTTATGATCTTTTTCTCATCAGAGATGAAGGGTGTTAACAAAACACTAATCATGCACATGCTGTTGGAAAGTTCTGTGTGTGCAATCTTCCTTTTCCTGCAATCCAGATTTATGATTTATCTGCTCATACCTTAAAACTGCTAATTTTTGCAAGACTTCTTAATGAAAAAGAAGAAAAACCATTGTGGAGGGGTTTTTCATTGCAAAGAGTATTGGTATTTCTCTGTCTCTCTGTAGATTTTCTTTGAATATTGTTCTACTTAGGCTTGTTATTTGTTTGGTTTGGGGGTTTTGATGTTTTTGTTTTGGTTTGTTTTGGTTTGGTTGTTTGTTTCGGTTTGGTTGTTTGTTTCCTTTATTTTCAGCAACTATTTGAATATGCTTTTTCCAGGACATGGTACAAACCTACAACAGATGATAGAAAGTACTCAAGAGCATTGTGATTAATTTTTAAGAGGAAAGTACATTATTCTTGTATGAAATGGAACTTTTAACTCACTCATTCTTTTTCCAGGATATATGAGCTATTCCCCCTTCTCTCATGCTGCCTTTATACCTGTCATATACTACCAGGTGTGAGTAGAAAGAATTGATACAGGGTTTTATTACACTGCAGCACTCACACAACCTCATTTTGTTCATGTGCATCATGTCAGAGAACACTGAGTCTCTGAGCATTTTTTTAGCTCGTTGTCTCTCTGAAACTCATCCTTCAGTCCTTGGATGTAAGAGGAACTTTAATGTGTCCTGCTTGTATCTTATCCATAGGCAGTCTCTGAAAAACAATGGTCCAGCAATTCAGCAAGATCTTTGTGCCCAAAGAGTGCTTTCTTTCTTGGTGGTGTGACTGAGTCTTCCAGATGATGCTCTGTTCTCAGCATCAGGTATGAAAAAATAGCTGAAGTTCTTGTTGAAAAGTGTTGGTGTTCAAAAAAAGAAAACATTTTGTAAATAAATGAAACCAGTAAGGATTGTGCGGAACAGCAAACACACAGATATACTGGTGTTCCTTTCAACAGTGCAATTATTACCATGGAGCTGAAAATCAAACACTGTGTCTAAATTAGAAAATTTAATATACTTGGAAACATCTTTACCCATTGACATGAACAAGTACACAAGAGACAACGGCTGATCATCATAAGCTTTCTTTGTTTCCAGAACAAGATGGTTTAAAGCAAATTTCTAATTAATAAAGATCCCTTGAGTTTTCTTGCTGCCATGTCATACTCAGGAATTATGGAGGGACCTGGTCTTCATTGTGCCAGGGACTAACCTAATGAATTGCTGACGTAGCCAGCTAGTTTTCCGTGTCCAGGATTGGTCCCAGGCAGTAATGAGTGTACTAATGAGGATGTGAATTTAATTTTCAAACAGATGATCACCACATTAAAAGCCTTAGATGTCCTTTATGATAAATTCTATGACTACAATTACTAGATGTAATGCAAAAATATATGTTTTGTTTTTTTCTTTTCCACTGAAAACATTAAAAGTACTATACAAATACCATTTATTCAGGTTTACTTGGAACTTTTCATCAATGGAAAAACTTAGCAAGAGACATGAAAGTCACTTCCTTCTGTCGTAGATATAAAGAGCTGGATTCCTGCTTTAGACTCATTTGAGATTGTTGAGAAAGCCTGTTTCTTTCTACTTCACCTTTGAGACGGCAATTAGTTTAATTGCTTTAAGACCCACTTTGCATACACAGTAATTGATGTAGTCTCTCAAGACAATGAAGCTGAATTGCTTGAGAACCTGGGTTTTCAATTTTTTTAAGAGGCTCATGGCAAGGAGGATCATTACAGTCTGGGTCAGTGCCGTGGGAGAGATTTTTGTTCTCTTTGCAGACCTGGATCTGGATCTTCATGGGTCTGCATGTTTCTCTGAGTCCCAAGATTCTTCCCCACATATACCTTCATCTCCTGGTTTTTCTTAGGAAAATCCACTGCCTGGGATAACAAGGGAATCTTCTGTTACAGAGGTGACCAGAATTAATGGTCTGGCTTTGTAGTGTACCATCTCTGCAGTTTACCTCTACTGCAAAGGTTTGTCAGACAAACCATTGTAGCATAGCAACATCCACCCAAGATTTTTCTGTTTCAGTCTCCTGTTTTTCTTACTAAATGTCTGAATTCACTAATGAAAAAAAAGAGTGGCATTTAGAAGCTGTGGGACCACTAGTCTTTTCAAAGTATGTAGCTGAGTTTTAAATATTACTGCAAAATCCTGAAATGTTTAGCACTGTTGCTGTCCCTTCTGGCTTCCCTTGAGCAGCCTTTCAGAAGCCCACAAGTGGTTCACTGTGATTTCTGTTGTCGGGTGGTTCAGGAAATTTGCAGAAAAGTGGGGGTTTCATATGAAATTTACCATAGTATTTTACAACAGTGTCTGACGATGTTGGCATACTGTGCATATTCAAAGGACTGCCTGAGGAGTTATCAGCTGTGTCAGCTCTTGTCCTCACCTCTTCTGTCCTGTCCTGGGCTCCATCAGTCTCCATTTCAGACTGAGGTGTTTAGGCCTTGCCTGAAGCTCAGTGAAGCACGTGGGGGTAGTTTCACAGTGTCCCTAAGTTCTGAGGG
>JAWWTY010000077.1:127176413-127283597 GCA_035222235.1 Margarornis squamiger
GGGAAGTTTAGGAAGGGTGAGGGGAATTTGGGAAGGGTGAGGGAAGTTTAGGAAGGGTGAGGGGAATTTGGGAAGGGTGAGGGAAGTTTAGGAAGGGTGAGGGGAATTTGGGAAGGGTGAGGGAAGTTTAGGAAGGGTGAGGGGAATTTGGGAAGGGTGAGGGAAGTTTAGGAAGGGTGAGGGGAATTTGGGAAGGGGTGAGCAGGTCGGGATGGGGAATCCAGGTCTGCTGAGTTGGGGGTGCTGGGAATGGTGATCCCAGGGAAGCATCCCTGGCCCTGAGGCGTCTGGGACCCTGGATGGGCTGGCACAGCCCCCCAAAAATGGGAAGGTTTGGGGTGCCCCTGTGCCACTCCCCAGTTTTGAGGTGCCCATATTGTTCCCCTCCCCAGTTTTGGGGTGCCCCTGTCCCCCTTCCCAGCACCAGGTGCATTTTCACCCCATTCCCTGTCCCGGCTCAGACCTGGGATCCCCCCAGCACCCCAAATCCCACCGGGATGATCCCCCCCATTCCCAGGGGTCCCCCACCCCTGTCCCCAATTCCCAGGTCTCTCCCCCCACCCCAATCCCCCCTCGCCGCCTCCCAGGGTCCAGCCCGGCTTCCCATCCCGCCCGGGGCAGCTTTTTGGGATCAAAACAGGAAACGGCGCTGCCAACACCAACAACGCGCCCGGGCGGAGCATCCCGGGCAGGGCTGGGGCACCCGGGGGGCGCCCGGGCTGGGGGGCGGAGCTGAGCCCCCAATCCCCAGTATCCCCAGTATCCCCAGTATGCCCAGTATGCCCAGTATGCCCAGTGAGGGAGCCGCTCGTCCCCAGAGACCTTTATTGTGCCGCGAGTACATCGGGGGCACACAGCGCGGGGTTTGGGGGGCACGGACCGGCCGTGCCACATCCCGGGGGACCCCAGTCCCTGGGACATTGGGGACCCCAATCCCTGGGACACTGGGGATCCCAGTCCTTGGGACATTGGGGACCCCAATCCTTGGGAGATGGGACCCCAATCTCTGGGACATTGGGGACCCCAATCCTTGGGACATTGGGGACCCCAGTCCCTGGGAAAGGGGACCCCAATCCCTGGGACATTGGGGACCCCAGTCCTTGGGAGATGGGACCCCAATCCCTGGGACATTGGGGACCCCAATCCCTGGGAAAGGGGACCCCAGTCCTTGGGACACTGGGGACCCCAATCCCTGGAAAAGGGGACCCCAGTCCTTGGGACACTGGGGACCCCAATCCCTGGGACACTAGGGATCCCAGTCCTTGGGGCATGGGGACCAGCCCCAGTCCCGCAGACTGGGGGGACTGGGATCCCCTGCCCCGCTCCCCGTCCTGCGAGGGGGGGGCACTCGAGGGGACTGGAGAGTGACAGTGGGGACCCCCTGTCCCAGTTACTGTACTGGGGGGACTGGGGGGTGACAGTGGGGACCCCTGTCCCAGTTACTGTACTGGGGGGTAACAGTGGGGACCCCTATCCCAGTTACTGTACTGGAGGATCTGAGGGGTCCCTGTCACTGCCCTGGGTGGCTCAGGGATGGAATTGGGGACCCCCTGTCCTGGTCACTGTCCTGGGGGTCCCAGGGGGTGTCAGGGATGGAATTGGGGACCCCCTGTCCCCATCACTGTCTCGGGGGTCCCCAGGGGTGTCAGTGGGACTCCCCTTTGCCCCCCACCCCAGTCACTGTCCCGGGGGTCCCCAGGGGTGTCAGTGGGACTCCCCTTTGCCCCCCACCCCATCACTGTCCCGGGGGTCCCCAGGGGTGTCAGTGGGACTCCCCTTTGTCCCCCACCCATCACTGTCCCGGTGGTCCCCAGGGGTGTCAGTGGGACTCCCCTTTGCCCCCCACCCCATCACTGTCCCGGGGGCCCGGGGGGTCCGGGTGGGCCGGGGGGTCCCCTGAGCCCGGGCTCTCCCTTGGGCCCCTCGGGCCCGGCCTGTCCCACCTCCCCAGGGATCCCGGGAATGCCCGGCTTTCCCTTTGGCCCAGGGGGTCCCTCCTTTCCCGGTGCCCCCGGGGGTCCTGGTGGGCCGGGATCCCCCTTGGGGCCAGCCTGGCCACGGGACCCCCCGAGGCCGAAGCTGCCCTTGGAGCCCTTGAGGCCGGGGAAGCCCCTCATTCCTGGGGGACCCCACTCTCCAGAGGGGCCGGGGGTGCCCGGGGGGCCGGAGGGACCGGGGGGACCCGGCATTCCCAAACTGCCAACGTCGCCCTTCGGTCCTTCCCATCCCGGGGACCCTCTGGATCCAACGTCGCCCTTGAGGCCACGGGGACCCGGCAGACCCGGAACACCTGGGGGGACAGGACGGGGGGAGGGTGGCCCGGGGGTCGGGCCGGGCAGGGCAGGGCCGGGCAGGACAGGGGGATGGTGGCCCGGGGGCCGGGCCGGGCGGGGGCGGCCCCCCCTTGGCGTCCCCGCCCTCCTGCGGGGAAGGCCGCGAAACTTTCCTGGGCTTAGTGTGCCACGGAGAGATGGAGTAAAGATGTGCGGGTATTTATTGGGGCCTGTCGCGGGTAGTCTTGTGGCCGACTGTAAGTGGTCGTGAATGATTAGAGGGGGATAAAAACTTTTAGACTCCCATGTAAGGAAATGAAGTGCTTCATGTCTCTGAGTTAAATACCAGTTGCATGGAAGTACTGCGAGATCCGAATTGTAAAGAGGGTGAGGAAACGTGCTTAAGGCTTCCCCCTGGGAGGGGAGTTCTTTGGCACGAAGACCTTCCAAGAAAATAGAGAAGATGTGCCTTGTACTGAAGATCTTATCAGATAGTATTAATTTTGAAAACTAACTTTATTAGTACTAAATGAAACTCTTACTTTCCTGCTCGCTGGGTGAAACCTTCTCTATTCAAATGGTTCTGTGCTGCAGAATGTCCAGCAGGACTGTATAGCTTAGCTGGATTTTTTTTTTCCCTTTAATGAAATCTCTTGAACAGTCCTGACTGCTTGCCATGAAGCAAGACAAGTGGGTTTTTGCCCATAGCAGAACTGTGGCCTGAAATACTTTTCCTGAAGTAAAGGTGTTTCTCACTTGAATTTACCATGTTGTTATTCAGTCTCAGAGTATGAAATTTCTTCCAGTTTTTCTGATCTTCATGTGTCCTGATAAGAAGTCTATTTAAATATTGGTCAGCAATATTGTGATAGATTAAGGATGTGAAGGAAGTTTTAGTTTCTGCCTTTCACCAAGATAATTATGAGTGAATTCTCTTGCTGAGAATTCCAGCACTTCACATGAATAACCTTGTGGTAGACCATGGAGACTTGTTAGGTCCCAGGATGTGGAAGATAGTATTTGCTAAATTGTCATGTAGCTGATTCAGTCAGCAACAACTGGCATGAATTCACATGACCATCAAATTATATAGGAATATGAAAGCAAAATACAAAGTGAAATACATGAATTATTGGAATGACTTACCTAGATCATTGATAATCATACAGGCATTTGGATCAAATAAATGAATGAGATTTATGTAATTTAGAGGAAAATAATTTATTACTGTGATGAATGTCCTTTCAGTGGTTTTACTGTTCACCTCTGTACTTGTGTCCATTAACTTTCCTTGTTTAATTCTTTTAGCAATATTTATCCTCTGTAGTGCTGACCAGGAGCAGATCGGTACCTGTTCATGATTTAAAGAACATTTAATACCTTTACAGATTTGCCCTCCACTGACTTATTTCTCCAGCCCTTGACTTGCCAGTTTAGATTGCAGACTAGTGCAGAAAGCAGTGGTCTTGGAGAAGTCTTGTTTGAGACTGCAAGGGTTACCACTGTGTTAGTATTTAATACCAATAGCAATAATGAGCTTTTGCTAAACACAAGAGGAAAACTTCCAAGTAGATTTTTGTAATTTGGGTTTTCTTCTATTGGATCTCTAAGTGTAAATCCTGCTTTTTTTGTTTGTTTGTTTGTTTGTTATTCATTCATAATAAGAACATATTACATCAGACTGTTACAACATTCTCCTTTTAAGAATAAATTTGTTTTGCACTGAGATGTCCAAGTTGTGCATAAATTATGCATAGTATAGTTATATAGTTTTTGTTCTGTATGTGTTGTAAACATTTGTGCCCTTCTTGTTTTTCATTTACTTTTCTTTTGGTATCCAGGGACAATAAGACTAGACAAATACAAGATGCTGTTTCAAATGTGGAAAAACATTTTGGTGAATTGTGCCAAATATTTGCTGGATATGTACGTAAAACTGCCAGACTACGAGACAAAGCAGATCTTCTAGTAAATGAAATATATGCATATGCAGCCACAGAGACACCAAACTTGAAAGTTGGACTGAAAAACTTTGCAGATGAATTTTCCAGACTTCAAGATTATCGCCAGGCAGAGGTACAGAATTAAAGCTGTACATGTTGTGTTTGCCATCTGAACTTTTCAGTTACTTATCTGTGATTAAAAGGGGAAATATATTCTCTGCAATCACAAGAGAAGCATATGAGAAAACATTTCTAAATATATTAGAGTCTGAGCAGGGGAGGCTGCCAAAGTGCATCATTTAGCTTTGATGCCAAAGTGCATCATTTACCCTAAAAACTAATGAAAACTGCCTACAATTAGTCCTGTTGAAGTCACTGAAACTATCCCTATGAGCACTCAAAGTATTTGAGACAGAGCAAGTTTTTATTGGTCTTAGACTTTGGATTACGATTTATGGTTAATACAGTATTCTTTTTAGTTGTGTGACCTGAGTTGTCCGGCAGCAGCTGAAATAAAATCCATCATTTTCTTTTTGTTGAGCCTTATCAGAAATAGTGTGGAAGAGAACACTAACTGGAATCCTTCGCTGGGCACAGATAGCTCCACTCAGGTGCTGTCAGGGACCACTGTAGATTTCTTAATTTTGTAGTTCAACACTAAAAGTACAAACTTGATTTGGACCATGTGTGACTGTATAGTCGCATTTCTGCTAGATGAGTGAGAGTGTAAAGAAAGGTGTTAATTCCACTTACACATCTGTGTGCAGGGCCAGTCACACTGTAACTTATGATGCAGAATTCCAAATATTGAGATTTAAGAAAAACTAAATTCATTCACATGTACTCACTAGTTTTTGGAGTATGTATCTAAACTTTCAGTAGAGCATAGAAAATTCTTATTTATAGATCTGAATAGCTAAGACCCACTATAATTCAAAAAAAGAGATTGAAGTAGTTGACATTCTTCGTGTTTTCAGATAGGACCTTTTTTTTCAGAGAGCATTGCAAGTCATCTCTCCATATTAAAAAAGTAGTAGAAAAAAGCTTGTTTAAAGTAGTTCATATGTGAAGATATATGAAGTACAGAGTTTGAAAAACAAGTTCTCCTTTGCTCATGAAAGTCAAATGTATATTCTCAGCTTTGTTTCTTTTGGACATCAGGTTACTTAATAGTTTTCTTATACATTGACAATGTGGACAAGAGAAAATGAGCTTACAAGGGTTATCAATTTCATATCTTCACCTGCAATTCTTGATATATAAATACTGAGGGTGTGAGGTACATCCAAACATGTGGAAGGGTAAGTAAGCAGGATGGGCAGATTATTTAGTATGTCTATAACATGTGCTTCATTTGGAGCCTTTCTGCCCTATTTGTTTCTATTTTATTGGCAGTTCAAGTGAAATAGTTTGACAGTGCAGTGGTAGAGTGTATAAAGGAGAAATGTTTGCTCACTTGGCATAATTTTTAGCTGACTGTTGACTACCAGTTTAGAGGGAACTGTACCTTCCTAGTAGAGGTATGCACCTTGTCCTAATCTGGCCCAGGAATGGGCCAGATGCCTCACAGATGCCATTGGCAGCTTATGCTGGGGCCACTCAGACAGTGTTGTCAGCTTTCACAAGCAGATCTTATCCTATTGCCTGTCTGACCATATGTAGCTGTTTTGCTGAGTAAGAGAACTGAAACAGAAATTCAGATGCACTTGTGAGAGCATTCATCCATTTTACACACCCTGCTATTGGTATTTTTAGTGCATTCGGTACCAATGGTGCTGTTGCCATTATTTCTAAGAAGTGTTGCATTTTGTATAATATGTTTGATAGCAAAGATGGCTTGGTCCATAATCTTAGTAAGTGTAAAGCAAAGACACTGATCTTTAGAGAGAAAGTTACAGATCTCCAAGATGCAGTGTGTGATGTATTAAGTGCTCAGTTGTTAGAATCTCCATGTTTCATTTATCCTGATGTATTTCTAATTAACAAAAAAGGAATTCCACTAGAAATCAGCTTGATGTCCTCAAAATACAAATTGCTTCTTGGCTAATGTACTTGACTATAGTTTTTACAATATTTTTAAAGCTATCCCACTACCTTTTCAGCATATATGGACTAATTTCTAATAAGATGAGTCACTATTAAATGACAATTAAATTAATTGTTTCCTGTTTCTGCACACCATAGATACGGATGATTTTAGTGGCCTTGTGATTTCTTTTGTAGGTTGACAGGCTGGAAGCCAAGGTTGTTGAACCTCTGAAATGTTACGGGACCATAGTGAAACTTAAAAGGGTAGGTTAAACATCTGTTTTCTCACAAGGTACATTTCAGTGTTCTGGCCACTAAGTTGAAAACATCTGCTTTATGGGAAGAGTGGTTCTGATTTTTCTTATTGCAATAATCAGTCAAATTGAAACTATATATATGTTGAGAAAAAGCTTTGATGTGAAGACAAGGATATTCAGGCTCTTTGAGCACAAGCAAATGCTAAATAAAGGCATTGAGGATAGTGTGAAACTTCACAGATAGTGTAAATTCAGAACATTTTTGTTTATAAATAATGTAATGTATTATTGTTTATTATTATCGTTATGAAGATGATCATGATTACCGCTGTTATTCAGACTTCCAAAAGGTGAATTACATGTAATGCTTTTGGCTCTTAGTCATCAATATACTGCCTTTAACAGCTTTTCTAACTCAGAATTGCATTCTTCTGAGGTTCGTAATTTAGAAGACACATTTGAAACTGATATATAGGTAGTGTCCTAAATCCCTCTCTGTCCTGTTGTCACGATGACCTGAAGATACATAAAAATATGAGGTCTCTTCATTCACTATATTTTAGAAACAGTGTTTATAGGGGTTTGAGATATTTCCTTAAAATATCTGTACATTTCTTTTCTCCATGAGGGATAAGCTTGAGCAAGTAGCTTTTAATAAGCAGATACTAGTTTAAAGGATGAAAGTAGATCTTTGTAATATTTGTATATTACATAGAGAATACCTTAATCCTGTAAACTCAAATCTGTAATTGATGTATTTATCTGTATCATAGTCTATATAAATCAAAGTATTAAATTATTATTCTTTGATGGTATTTTACTTACCAAAATCTTAACATGTGTTAATCATGGTTAATTTGACTATGTTGTGGCATTGCATCTCACACTAGCATTTTTCGTATGTTTTCATTCTGTATCTTTCCCATATGATGAAGAACTGAGTACAGTGTTTGGAACTTAATGTACCGCTGCCTCACTTGGTGGTTGGAGAAACGATTGTGAAGGAAGTGCATTCTGCAATGAATGGGATTACCTGTGGTAGTCCTTAGGAGAGTGGTAGACTGCAGAGCCTCGAATCTGGATCTTAATAGTCATTCTGAAACGCAGTTTGTGAGATGTAGAAGTGACTGAATATTCCATAGGACGTAAGTGTTGAGGGTGGAAGACAAGCTTCATGTGTTTGTGACAGTATGGTTGCTGAGGAAACAAAGATCACTACAGCAGTGCCTGGGGCTTGCAAACATTGAAGGGACTGTCTTGAGGTGCATTGCCACTGATAGCCAGTGTTGCTGAGGAAAGAAGCAACTGAAGCCAAGTCATCCCTTGTAACTGTGAATGGCATTTCCTGTTGTCTTTGCCTTTTAGAATGCTAGAAAGCATTGAATAACATTTATTTTAGCTACAGTGAGGAGCACAAGAGCATTCTTAAACTGTGGGAGGGATTAACTATTTTATCAACATACCTTTGAACTAAGAGAAATAGAGCATTAAATGGTTATTCTTTTCCCATTGCACCTTAACCTTAAACCTTGGTTAAAATTTCAACTGTCTAGTTTTCAGTTATCACCTCTAAACATGCAGGCATCTTTAGTGAAAAAGGAAGTCACTAGAAAATCTAGCACAAGGTGCTAGGTGTAGGACTGCTGTACCTGTAACTACATTAGCTGTATAAAAGCTGTTAGAACATGTCATTGTAGCACTTTCTATAAAGGAGATGTTCTCACTGCTACTTACTGGAACTGTTCCAGGATGTACACAAGAGTATTTCTGTACTTTATCTGAAAAGGACTGTTGCTATTTGGGTGGCATAAGACATCAGTGCCCTGTGCTACCAAATGCTTTAAAGAAGCCCAGATCAATCAGAGCAGTGTTGTACTTTAACTGTTAATGCAATAAAATTGTTTCATTCACGTGTTCAGTTTACAATGTCAAATACCTTCAATGGAATCTAATGTAATATTCTTGTTCTGTAATGAAGCTTAAATGTAGGATTTTAGGATTTCTTTCTGTTTCATTGTTCTTTGTATCAACCTTCACTTTTCTGCTTTTTGGCAACTCTGTTCCTGGCTCCTTTTCTTCATATAAAACAGGACATCATAAAACCAAGGTGATCCACGTGCGGAAGAAAGGATTGGTTTGCTTTAATAACTTCAGTGACTGAAGCAGGTAACAGTGCAGTGAGGAGGCTCTGCCAGCTCATTGTCTGGTGGACAGACTGTAGCTGTACTTCTGTATCACTTGAAATTAGATGGGTGATCAGAGTTCTTACGTGTGACTTGAATTCATAGTTAAAAGCCAGAGGGACTATGAATAATTTTCTCTGTACCTGTCCTTTATCTCATTTCCTATTCCATTCCATTTCTCCTTGAGTGTAATTAAAGCATATTTTTCAAAAACATGTCAAAGCTTGGTCTGAAGACACTGGAGGGGAATGTAGGACTATTTGTGGTAGTTAGTGTTGAGTTGATGTTTGTGGTGTTTTGTTTTAAATGAAAGACTTCTCCTAATCTTTAGTTCTTGTTACATGTTCCACTGAGATGAAAAAGCTCTGTATTGCTCTTCTGAATGTATGTATTTAGATGGTAGTAAAACCGTATTTTTTTTCAGTTAGGCAATAACGTACACCTTGATTCGTTCACCATAATCACATTTTCCCCAGCTTTTAAATATTTTTATAGGGGTTTTTTCTGCACTTTTTTCAGTTTTTCAACATCCTAGACAAAATATGTATGTAATTGTGTCCTACATTTGTGCATCAAAATTTGTGTATAGCTTCATCACTATAGCCACAGGAGCACTAATTCTTTATCAGGCATTGGCTAGTATAGAAGTATGTTTCATGGTGGCTGATGCTAAAGAAAACAGGTAGAGGAAGGAACAGTTCAGTCCCTGTAAGTATTTCCAAAGTCACTACATGCTAGAAAGAAAATACTGAATTTTATAACTAACTCTAGAACTTTGCATCCTCGAGTACACTTTGCATGAAAGTCAAAACCCTTTCAGCCACAGCATTGAATCTGATTGCCTCTTTTAAATGGGCTTAGAAGTCATTGCTGTTAACAGGGCTTTGTCATTAAAAAACACTAAACATGCAGCTGTGACCATTAGACACAAATCTGCTTTGTTCTGTTTCAAAAACATTCTTCTCTTTCTCTGCGTCCAAGATTTAAAACTCAAAACAATAAAAAAAATCTATTATTGCTTTTCTTGCAGCTGCATGTTTTTCATGAAGCAAAAAGCCCTTTCCAGCACTGTTTCCGATGACCTTAAAGATGGTATAAATTTCCTTCTGAAAGAACAGCAGTAGAATTAGTTTTGATGGGCTAAAGATGCAGTAGTTTTTTTATCAGAAACCAGCTTTGTCTCCCAAAAGAGGAAGCAAGATGACAGTCATACACAAGAACATACAGATAGACAGTAAAGATAGAAACAAGGAAGAAACTGCTTGTTTTCACCATGACCTCATGCACAGACTCGTTCTTGAAGGAACATGGCACTGTGAAACTTGGCATGCTTGTGCTTGCCACTGACCCGTCATCTGGTCACAGGGTCAGAAAACTTGCTGAAAGACACATCCTTGGTTGCATATCTTTCTGGGTAAAGGAGACATACAAGTATATTAAAATTTTGAAATCAAGGAAGGAGCATAGGCAACTTCCCAACACAATAGTTTTTCATAGCTCTAATTCCCTGCATTCTGGAGTAGTAGATAAATAGGAACCATTATTTTTAGAGAAAAAGATGGTTTGAATTGCATGCCCAACTCCTGGCTCAGATTTTTTTAGACTTTGGGCTGTATTTCTGCTTGTTACAAATTACTGCTTCTTTAAATTGGAGCCATCAAAATGAATGTCACTTCCCATACCAGGGTCAGTAGAGTGATAAATATCCAGCTGGTAATCTTAGAACTCATGAATGCGAGATACTACCCAAAATTTAGTTTTATAGCATGAACAAAAATTCAAGATTGGTAGGTAAACATGCGTAAATTGTCACAGGTCTTCCTAGAAGTCCATCATAGTCCTCCTTTGGAAATGAGGAGCAAAAATAGTTATCAAGTTACTGCCTTTTCTAGATAAGTAAGTTTCATCTTCTCCAACTACATGGTTATTAGGATGTATTTTGTTTCAAATGGTTTTAAACACCTTAGTAACTGCATATATATAAACACACAGTTTAAGCCTTTCAGCCACAGATTTTCTATTGTATCTTAAAATCTGTGTAGCATAGAATTACAGAGTCATTAAGGTTGAAAAAGACCTCAAAGATCGTCCAGCCATTAGCCCAGCACCACAGTGTTCACCACTGAACCACATCCTCAGGTGCTATATCCACACCTTTTTTGAATACTTCCAGGAGTAGTAATTCCACCACTTCCCTGGGGAGCCTATTCCAATGCCTGATCACCCCTTCAGTGAAAAAAATTTTCCTAATATTTAATCTAAACCTCCCTGGTGCAGACTATGTCCTCTCATCCTGTCACTTTTTGCCTGGGAGAAGAGGCCGACCCCCACCTGGCTACGCCCTCCTTTCAGGTAGCTGTAGAGAGAGGTAAGGTCCTCCCTGGGCCTCCTTTTCTTCAGGCTGAACAACCCCAGCTCCCTCAGCCACTCCTCATAGGACCTGTGCTCCAGACCCTTCACCAGCTCTGCTGCCCTTCTCTGGACAAGGGACAGTTATGTTTTCTTCATAACTTCTGATTGGTACTGACTGCTGCATGCTTTTTTTTCTTACTGATTTATTTATGCCACTTTTCATTTCTAAATAGCACCTTTATTCCATTGCTAAGTCAGGAATGAGCTCGCCTTCCTACTTGGGGATCTCAGCTTTTGGCCATCTGCAATACTTGTAATGAGAAACTGTGAATATATTTTTCTTTTCTTCCCCAGACTTTAAATTATAGCATGTGCTATAGGGAGCTGTATAGGTGCTAAACTCTCTTAGTCCCCATTGACTTTTCAGAGGATCAATTAACAGGGTAAGATCTGTAAAATATGGTTTTGTTTAAAGCAGTTTTGCCCATGTTTTCTAGGCAATGCATGTATGAAGAAAAGTGCATTTTGTATTAACCTAGATCTATTTCAAACATGTCTAAAACATTTTTTATTTCCAGGATGATCTTAAAGCAACTTTAACAGCAAAGAACCGAGAAGCCAAGCAATTGTCTCAACTGGAAAAGACACGTCAGCGTAATCCATCAGATCTACACGTTATTGTATCCTGTATTTCTGTCTCTATGAGAAATATTTTAAAAATTTCTGGGGAATTAAACTTTTGTGTTTAGAAAGTAGCAAGAAAGTAGTAATAACAATAAGGCTCATTAGAGGAGCTTGTTTCCAATGTCAAATCTTTTCTTAAACTTTATGATGAGTTACAGTTTATAATAGCTGCTTTATCACTTCCTGGAATTGAACAGAAACTATGAATTATTTGATATGTTTATGCCAGAAAGATAGGCATAGTTTGCATCTAGGAATTTGGAAGTTTTTGAAAGTAAGTGTAATCAGACAACTTCTTTTTTTATTTCTGTGGATTTATTGTTTTTCTTCCTGTCATTTTAGTAGTTGTTGTGCTTTCTTGTACCTAGAAGGGGTATGAGTTTCTTCCAGCTACATGATGAAGAGTGAAAGGAAAAGTTGTTACTCTGTTAGTAGAATACTCAACTAGACTATTTTTCCTTTTCAAAGACCAGTCACCTTGCCCAGTATACTATTCTGTATTGCAGAGGGAAAAATTAAACAAACCCCCATACAACTTCCATTATAATCCCATTGAAGTTTCAAATTCTGAAGCAATCAGAATCTAGGAAATGCCAAAATAAAGGGGATCAAGGCAAACCTACTTCAGTCCCTTTATGCCTACCTATTATGATAAAGTATTTAAGTTCAGGATGATATGCTGTTTACCTTTTATTACACTCTAGGGCTGGACTCAGGAGCTAAGCAGTCCTATTCTTAGTTGGATTTTATCAACTTTATTTCAGAAATTAGGATCTTTCTAGTGAGTGGGGCATGGTACTGTCAAAAGCAAAAATTATTGTGATGATAAAATGCCACACAGGGGAGAGTTACGTTTTATTTTTTTCTCTGCCAAAGAATTCACATTTAATATTATCAGATCAGTTAGATGAAGTGATGACTAATGAAAAGGCCTTGAGGCCTTGTGTAATAAAGAACTTGAGCTGTGATGCAAAGTTCTCTTCCTTTAGAATTAAGGGAGTAACCTGTACCAGTAAGCTGTTCTCCCCAAAGGGAGACTGGTCCCATTTTTCTCCCTCTTGAGCTAATTCCCGTTTTCATTTCATGGGCATGTCACTGGCACCTAGTTCATTTCTTCTTGTCTCTTTGCTAAGATTCTCACAAATACACTTCTGTGACTTAGATTCTTCTAACACCTGTGTTTTCTGTAGTTAAGGCTTTGCCTGAAGATGTATAAAATCTCAGTACAGTCTGGTTTTGCATATGGCCAAAGGCACCAAATGCTGCATATTTGCATTTTAAAGTGATTAACACAAAACACATAAAAAGGTATTAGGAGCAGGAATATGGTTATTTGCTTTTGATGCTGTATGCAGGTCAGCTTTCTGGTCTGAGAGAGGCTTAACCACCTTAGAGCACAGCAGTTGAGCTCCTGCAGTGCTTCTCTTCTTATCGAGCAGCTGTGATATTGCAGCAGCAAACAACTTTGGCCACAGATAGCCATCTTACAAATGGGGAGGAAGTACAGCTTTGAAAAGAAGGCATTACCACATTTTTAAAAAACATAAAACCACATTTTTTTGAATCAACATTTTTTTCCCTGAAATAATCTACCTAGGTTGTCTGTAATTTTTTATTTTTTAAAAAATGAATAACAAAATCCTCAGTTGAGGCAAACGGCTGTCTTGAAATGTTTTGGTCTGGATACCTGAGTTCTAGCAAAAGTGTAACAAACGTAATGTCTTAGGAAGACATAAGATGACAGTCTTATAGCACTAAGTATACGGAAGTTTTGAAATAACTAAGGTAAATAGTTCATAGTGTATTCAAAGTAGAAGTGAAAATGCATACTTGAATGAATATTGATTGTTACAATGCCATTTTTTCCTTCACTGCTATTTCCAGTCACAGGTGAGTGTTTAGAAGAGAAAATACCAAACTGCTGTTGTGCGAGTTACGGAGGCTCTGTGACTGTAGACATTGCATCAAAGAGAATTCCTTTCCTAAAGCATCTGCGCACAAAATCTGGCCAGTCTGTTTAAGATGTGTTGAGAAGATGTATTTGATTATCATAGAAATGATATACTGTATTTGTATGTGTAATGGCTGCTTATGCAGCTTATGCTTATGCTGCCTTTGCTTACAGGGAGTGACTGATTGAACTAATTGAGAATACACAAAATGTCTTTTCTTACTCTGTTTCCCTCTGTGTTTTAGACAAAATCAAGGAAGAGAGATGAACATGTGACCTTACATACTACTAAAGATTGTTACCAATTTTGTTTACCCAGTAATGGCAGAATTGTATCTGTGACTTCAAGTTGTTTTTGAAAGGACATTGTTTCAATTTAATAATCCTGTAACACAAGGCTACCAGACTGTAATGAAAGAAATGAACGGGGCATACTTCATGCCTTAGGTTTCCATATATGTAACACCAAAAACTAGATCATGGGAACTGGACCTGTGGTGTCTATTTCAGTTTAAAAAAAAATTTCCTCTCTTAAGTTGCAGCTGTGTAGAAATTAAAAGAATCCTACAACTTGATCACAGGACACAATACTTGATCCATATGCTATTGTCAAATCTCAGGATAAAATACATTTGTAATGATACTCACTGTCTGAGCCTGTGTCACTAGTATATGATGTTTGACCAGTAATCTGTGGAAAATAACGCAAGTTTAGACCCACATTTTGTAGTCTTCAAATGGAAGTTCTTACATCGCTACATAATTATTTTGTAATAGTACACAGTTCTCAGACTTGACTTAAACAGAGTAGTTTCAATATCTTTATTTAAATGGTAATGTGCATTTTTGTAAAGTTCATAGTTATATCTATCAAAATAACTATCTAAAATGCTTTTTGGAGTAACAAAATAAGAAAATCTATGTATTTATGTGTTAGGTATTGGTTGATGTGTCCCCTTCCCAGTGCCATGTTGTAGGTGTTTTCTGGAAAATATTTTAATAATACAAAAATACTAAAAATATAAAATACCTGAAATGCTTTGGGATTTAAAAAGTATAATAGCTCTAGCCTGCAGACTGGGATATTTACAGGATAAGTGCATTAGTTCTATCTAGGTGCTGCTCTAATTGTCTATGAGGTTCAGCACACGACACTAGAAAAGATTCTCGAAGGACCCAGCATATTGATCTGCACATGAAAACAAGGGTGATCTCTTCTGCTCATTCACCACACTGGCATGTGCAGTCCTGCTCTCTGCTTTGCACAAGCTTAAGAAAAACAAACAAAAAAAAGTAAACAGAACTTTTCTGAAGAGTAAACACTTGTGCTGGGTTAAGTACCTGAGCCCAGTCAATGGGGTGTCAGGGCTGGCTTAGTAAAATTATAATTATTACAGAAAATGGATCAGGGCAGAGGGACCTTCCTGACTGGCTGCACTTGGTCCTTCTTCTTGTTTCATATCAAAGTCACAACAATGTAGAAGACATCTTTATATGTTTATTAAGCTACAAATTTACAAATATATAGTGTTTTGAAAACCCAGACTTCAGTATTTTCATGGCAATTAGAGCACATAGCTTTGTATCAAATACAAGACTAATTTCACCTTTGTGTTACTTTACCAGGCTGAAAGTGAACTGCAGAGAGCAACACGGGATGCTACTCTAACAACTCGGCACTTAGAAGAAACCATTGATAATTTCGAGAAACAGAAGATAAAGGACATCAAAGTATGTGTGTTCACATTTCAGTATGTGACATCACATTTCATCTTGCATAATAAAATTACTATAGTTAAGTCTTGGGCAAGATTAACAACATTTAATAATTCACTTAAATGCAAATCTTGTGGTAGTCATAAATCTCATAATCACAGAATCACAGAATTGTTAGGGTTGGAAGGGACCTCTGGAGATCATCTAGGCCAATCCCCCTTCCAATAGAGGGTCACCTAGAGCAGGTTACACAGGAATATGTCTGTAATCCAAATATCACGAAATTTGCAATTAAAAAATCAGTTCATTATTCTTACAGTTTGTGGAATTCAGAATTTTCCTGTATCCAGTTGTTTAGTGTCTGCACCTTCCAAGAGTTGCTGTATTCTACTTCACTAGTAGTTGCATTTGTTAGTGGAATTAGAGATGTGGATTAACATCAGCCAAATTAATAGTGATAAGTAAATAATATATTTATCCATGCTGAAATGCAGAAAGCACAAAATGTTCAGTGACTGCACGCAATCGAAGCTTTCATTTCTCTCTTAATTTCAAACTTTAAGTGGTGTAAGTCCCATAGACTATAGTGGCTGAAAAACACCTGCATTATGTGATGTCATTTAATTATAAAATTGCTTTAGTGATTTTTTTTGTGGGTGGGGAGGAGACAGACAGACAGATTAAACAGGAAAGAATGAAAGATGGTTGAAAACCCCAACCAAACCAACCAGCAATTGATAGTGAAGTAATATGAAAAAGATGGGGAGTTCTAAAGATGTCATGATTGGTTTTTTTTAATGTATAAAGAATACTTTATTATGTACAATATATAATTATCTGTAAATTATAAATAGGTACAGAATTTACAGATAACTTGTCCCCAATCTGTTATAAAAGATTGTCTTCAGTAAAGCAAAAATCCACTGACTACATCTTGTGAATAAATATTATCAAGTGGGATTATCAAGTGACTTTTCATTTTTCCTAATAAGTCCCTTGTCCCTTTTCAAGCATTTACTTAGAATTTATTAGGAAATAATAACAACTGCATAAGTGATAGCCCAGCCAGCATTTATGTTTAATTTCTAAAATTCAGGTCTGACTACTTAAAAGCACTAAGTATTGTGCAGTTATTTGTATCATATAAATACCAAGTACAGAACTCAGTCATTTTTTGAAGTGGAAATGTACACTACCACATTAAGAAAACCTTTGTTTTCATTTGCTTTTAGAACATATTTTCTGAATTTATAACTATTGAAATGTTGTTCCATGGGAAAGCTTTAGAGATATATACTGCTGCATACCAAAACATCCAAAATATTGATGAAAATGAAGATTTGGAGGTGAGTGATTAAGATTTGCTTTCAGTTTACTTTCTACTCTACAAAGAGTTTTCACACTTGGCCTATCTGTGTCCCAGGCAGAAAAATGCAGCGTATGTTTCAGGTTCCCAGAATAAACTTCTTATGTATACCAAGCCTTTTTTTGCACTTCTTCAGCAAGAGCATGCAGGTTTATAATCTCAGAACACAGAGAACACAGGTAAGAGACTTTCCTGAGATTACCTGTGCCTCCAAGCTCAGTTAATCATAGCTCTTAAAGAAACCTGCAGTGAATCTTGCTTTAAAGATGTGCATAGAAAAAATCTTACACTGCTCTGATAAGATACTTAGACTAATTACTACATTAAAAATCTATTGGGTGTTATTGTCTTGTGGCACTTACAGCTTCAAGTCACACTTTCTTCTTTATTTGAGTTACAGTCTCTCTTTCCCAAGACATGCTTTTCATTCCTTTATTCATTCTTGAAGTTCTTCTGGATATTGGGCCTTTAAACTTAGTACCACTGAAATGTATGTTATATATGTTCGGCTTCTCAGGAAAGTTGGATTTTTTTCAGTCTTTTTATGTAAATCGTACCAGTCCTAATTTTATCTTTTCCATGACATAGCTCAGGATCAAGTATTCAGTTAGTGCACGACACAAAATAATCATGATTCTTCAGTGACAGTCACATTTGAGACTACTTGGTAATTTTATTTCATTTAAACTATGCCATGGCAATTTTGTACTATTCTAGTTTCACAATTAAAATGTTATGTGGCACCAATTCCAGAAATAGTCTTTAAGTCATTAGTTTGTCTTTCATGACCAAATTTCTAATCTCATTTTAAATTTCCTGTTAATTGCATAATTATTTACTTTCCATAAAAACACTGATCATAATTTACTATCTCCTTGACTTTATTAATAAGTCTTGCATGAATAGCTTTATTGGTTATTGGAAATAACTTGCAAACACAATGGATGTTACAGTCTCTCCTGTATTCTGAGAGGTTTCCCAAATTTTTCTTGAGCTGTACATCTCCTGAACATTTCAAGTAAATTTTTTCTGATGCAGCTGTGACTGACAGTGGGGATTTTTTTTGTAAAGGGGCTAAAAGTTCATCTTTCCAAGAAATGGAGAATCTAAACACAGTTGCTGGGGTTCATACCTCTAGGTTAGCCTGAAACTCAGCTACGTATCTTGGTGAGAAACCATTGCAGTTTTACACATGAAAATGCCCTCAAATCTCTGAAGAATGTTTACTTTGACCACATAACTGCTAATGTGTTTCAAGTTAATCAAGGATGTTGTTTTGGCTAAAAGTGATCAATCCTAACTACAGTTGATGCATATCTCTAGACCAGGTTTTGTTGTCCAATGCTGCATTTCTGCTAGTTTCAGTCTTGGTGATTCTTAGCTTGTAAGCTGTATCATGGCACCTAAGTCACAGCTTTCTTCATTTCAACAGGTTTTTCGGAGCTCACTTTATCCACCAGACTATCAGTCTCGCTTAGACATAGTTCGTGCAAATTCCAAGTCCCCCCTGCAAAGAACTGCCTCCTCAAAATCTTCATTGAGGACAGTACAGGTAAGAAAGAAAAATGACATGTTAAATGACTGTATTAAAGCTCTACTTAAGATAGTATTTTAGCTAATGTAAATGGATCCAGTCTCTACTCAGTTCAGGACAGTTAGAAAGGTAAAGAAAATTCCAAGCACATAAATATCATATTAAGCTCTTAATACAGTTTTATCATTTGAGGAAAAAAAAATCAGCTTTTAAAACTGTATTGCTTACTTTTGAAAAATGCCATTTCCAGCAATACTATTTCTTCCATCAACAAACTGTAGATCTAGGAGCTTATTTGAAAAAGAAATGACATTCTTTAAATAACACTTGCATATTCTTAGTATCCAGATTCTAGAGTGTGAATTTTCTACCAGATCCTAACTCAGACTAGTGATATCTTGTAGCAGCAGACCAAACCCATGACCAACAGATCTTTCCTTCTATACTCTGAAAATTCAGAGCAGGTGAGGAAAAGCAGGATGATAAAAATAAGTGAAACAGATAGAAAGAGTGTCACTGGTTTTGGACCAGCTACCTTGCAATCTCTGGCACTTGTTTGCAGCAATAATCTTGTAACTATGATGATTCTTACCAGTGTTTCAGTTAAGACAAAGATAGCCAAATTGAAAATGTACATATCTTACTTTTCTTCTTTTAATAGAATTATGCATTGATACTGTAATAAGGAAAAGTTTTCTTGACTTCATACACACTTTATACCTTCTCAACACAGAAAGGATCAATTATTGCAGTTGAGCTATTCTGCTGAAAGTATGAACTGTGTCATGTGAAAAGATAAAAGAACCCAGTGATTAAGTGCATGAAGTACGACCTTGACTCTGAGTAACCTGCCAGTCCCCTCTTACAAACAAGCTAATTTCACATTCAAGCTACTTTAGAAATTGTGAGAGACGGAAAACCCAAAGCAACAGAAAACTGAGTGTATGTACACTGTGATTTCTCCCAGAGACAGTGGAACTCCTTTTTGTCTAACTTGCAAGTTTAGCTTTTTTTTCTGCTAGACCTCTCTTAGTTAAAACTTCAGGTGTTAATGTTCTCCTAACATCTCACTGGAATATCTGAAAAGAATAGGAAGTCATCTAGACCTAGAGGGAAACTGCAGTACGTTTCAAAATAACATTGCCTTAGTTGGCTATGCAGTGTATCTACAGACGATCATATGTCAGAAAAAAGCAGTGGAACACCCTACTAGTGCAGTCACTATGTTGCCTAAAATTGAAGAGAAAAAAAAAGTTTTGAGACAATATTAGTATAGATAAAGTAGAGAGTAGTTCTTTAATGAAAGCGTTCAGGTGCACGAAGTACATAGGTACACACCCAGTATAGTGTTCTTAAAAATTTGTAACACTAGTTAATTACCATATCTGATGGGTACAGCCAACGCAAAAAACATATCACCCTTGGTACCACCCTCAGCACTGCCCCCTTGGAGTCCCTCCAAGGTTTCTGGGCCTTCTATCTCATTTTTACTATAATGTATTTTATTATTCTGGTCCAGGTGCATGTGTCCCAAACAAGATGCCCTTGCTGAAATATTTTTCCTTGAAAAGACTGTTAAACGGGATTTCAAGAATGCGGCACAAACTGTGAGAAAGAGGTTTAGAAACTGTTAGCAGCTATATTAAAATCTACAAATATATTAAAATCTTATACATCAACTATAGGGCAGTGAAAAAGGGGCAGGAAGCCTGTTCCACGCACTCCCTATGCTGCCCTTTCTGATTCTGCCAATAGCATATTGTTGAATTACTAAGGGCTCTAATCTCTGGAACCCACCAAACATAAGAAAAAAAAAAGGAACTGTATTCAGGAAAACTTTCAGGTGACTTGTTTTTTCTTTTCTGGGGATCTTTCACTGCCAAATTTTTTACAAGTTAGTTTTGTGCTACATAGTAATCCCTTACTAACTGTAAGGCAGCACTTTGCAATTTCCAGTGTAAAGCAGTATAAACTGTATGATAAGCAATTCACAGAATCACTCAGCCTAAGGCCATGGGGTAGGGGAGGACAGACAGACACACACGTGCAAACACTAACCTGTAGGTGGGGGATAGTGGGGGAAGTCACTGCATACCAGAAGGGATAAACTGTGCCAGTAACATAGTTCAGGTCTTTCAGAGGATTTAACACATACCATCCTTGAATTTATTTCTGGTTCTGTGAACTGACTCTCTGTATTATTTGTATGTTAAAAATCTAAATTACTCCTTGAGCTTGATTCATTTTTTCACAAAGAGCTTTACTCGGGAATTTATCCTCAGCATTTCGTACTACTGATACAGGTTGGTATATGCTGTATTTTAGAACTATAGCAGAAGAAAATTACCTTTTCTAGATATTTTAAATCAAACTTAAGTACACAAGTTTTATCTACATGCACTTAATATAACAAGCTGTTTTGCACTGACCCTCTACGACAGCAAAGTATCATTTTAAGTTATTGAAAATGTCTGCCTCTGAATGCTCCAAGACTGCCCACCGCCTAAGACACAAGAGGATTGCCATACTTTCTATAGTAACACCTACAGTGAAACATGGAGCTGAACAGCTCAAGCAAGAACAGTCATCACATCTATGTGCAAACTCAGAATTAATTTTCACATCAAATTATTTATAAGCAACAAATTACCAGATTCCTTTTTTTTACTATTATTTTTTTGCCATGAAGTAATCAAAAATTAAATTTTCAAGTACTGGTATGTTCTAGCTCTGTGGCATGATAATGTGGATTTAAATTGCCTCATTTCCTTTCACCCTTTCCTTACTCTGATCCAGTTTGGTTCTTAGGATAGCCATCTTACCACCACCAGTGATAATATTTAGTGTATTATTTAGTTAATTACAGCATGGTCAGAGGTATTTGAGAAGTGAGCACAAAAAGGCTGTAAAGCCAAAACCAACACCTCTTATTTCAGGAAAGGGGAAGTTTTTCTTCAGAAATATGATGCAAGTTCCACTTAAGAATTTCAGATGCTCTTAACTAGGAAAAAATCTGGAAAATGAGTCTATCCCATTGAAATGACACGACCTTAACAAGGTCAATCTGCAGCATTCCTTAATATCCAATTACAAATCAGTGTCATTGTCATTTTTATCTTTCACAGAATGAGAGATTGCTGGTTTAGACATTTTAACTTGTTAACCCTTTCTGTTATGTTCAGGAGTTTTTAAGTGAGCATTTGCTTCAAGCTGAATTATGTACTTTGTGAGCATAAACAAGACTAAAGATTTTTCTTTCATTAGTTCAATGACTGCAGTTTGCTTTATGCACACACAAAAAACTGGTGTTACATACATGAATGTGATGCCTAAATTCCTGCAAAAGACTTTCAAGACAGCATCAGTGCAGATAGATGGATAAAGCATATGCTTTTAGTGTGCACCTAGAAGTTTCTGATAAAGGAACTACTTTATCTATCTCCACTGATGCTGCCTTGAAAGTCTTTTGCAGGATTTTTAGGCATCAGCTATATGAATCAGAACATCTCAAAAGTCAATTTAATAATAAGCATTTAAGGACTTTTAAAATAGGGGGCTGTTTAAAAACAAAGGCAAGTTTTGTCTTCCATAGAGAAGTTTTATTATATCGCTGTATGTGAGAAAACACAGAGAATATAACCAAAATTAAGAGTTGCAG
The DNA here is from genome assembly GCA_035222235.1 of Margarornis squamiger. Classification (NCBI taxonomy): domain Eukaryota; kingdom Metazoa; phylum Chordata; class Aves; order Passeriformes; family Furnariidae; genus Margarornis; species Margarornis squamiger. The sequence goes on from JAWWTY010000077.1 coordinate 127,198,359, forward strand.
ATGCTCTTAGAGAACTGCTGAACCTGAAATCATTTTTCAAAGGCATTCCAGATGACTTGGATAACTATCTTCAATGTTCTCCTTCTCACAAAAAGAACCACATATATCCCACTTTAAATTGTAAATGTTGCATCGTCTTTGAAGAATCTGTCTTCAATAGGAATTAGATTGAACCCTCATTAGAAAAAAGTACAGATTGCAGAATCTGTCAGATGAGATGAAAGCTTGGCAGCTGGCACTTTGTTTGATGAACTTAAAAAAGGAGACTACAGTGTCATTCTGAAGGGCAAGAACTGATGGGCAGGGAGTGAAGTTCATCTGTAAAAGAAAACTCTTAGTAAAAAGTTGGCCTAATTGATTCTCAAATTAAAAAAAAAAAAGAGCAGCATAGTTTTGAACTTGTAGTTTGAAGAGGGCTGATGTCTTCAAGACAAGATTAGGCCCTAATACTCATCTTCAACGGCCAACCCACAAACTGACTGGCATCTTGTTGATTTTAAGCATTAATTAGATCAAAGTATAGTCTTCCCTATCCTATAATAGTTGCCATGACTATGGGGATCTTTTTGGCTTTTAAAATTCATTACAGTATTTTTATTCTGTGCCATTTATCTTTCCTTTGGCATGCTATGAAGGGTTAAGGGACAAATAACTTACATCCACCCCCAAATATAAAAAACCTATACATATTTAGACTGGAAATGCCAAAAGAAAATTTCTTTTCTTTGAGGAATAAAAACACTGGATTTACTTCTGTTGGATTTTTGTTTTAACAGATTTCCCGCAGTATGCTAAGGAAAGATGAAGAAGAGGAGGAGGATGAGGATGAGGAGGAGGAGGAGGAGGAGGATGAGGAGGAGGAATTTGATGCTACTAAGGAAGTGAGATAACAAAGCTATTCTAAGAGGGTTTTTTTGTTACAGGGGAAAAATTACCTAAAAGGCTTTTGTGTGTTGATCAAAAATTTCACTGAAGCTGTATATTTAATATTCTAACAGGAACAAAAATCAGCACCAATTCTAGAGTGCCAGACAACAAATGACCAGTTTCAAAGAATCGAACAAAATCTGCTGAAAATGGACAGTTTCAGCAGCTAGAAAATGAAATGTTTAAATAGAATCCTGTATTATAATTGCATAAATGTTGTATTGCAGTCACATTTGCTTAAACTTACATGATGAAGTGTCCAAAAACTGCATTTACCTGACAAGCAGTTACGAACATAAGGGTTTGTTACTTTGCCAATATATTACCTTATTGTCTAGCTAAACACCTCTTCAATTTAGTAAGTCCTCTAGCTGTACCTGTCATAAATGGGTTTATACATCCCAAATTAACTGTAGTAGTCAAGAAACTGTTTGCAGCAACAAGCTGTTACAGTTTCACTTTGTTACCGATCTTGGATGGGAGAAGGCAGGATGAGGTGTATTGTTTTCTTGCTTTCATTTTCCTCAGGCTTTCCTCAGGCTAAGATGACTTTTGATTCCTTTACACATACAGAATGAACGCTCACAAATAAGGACCGAGCCCAGTATCTGCGTTTAATGCTGCTTTGCTTTTAAATAAAAGTGCCTTCATAATACCATTAGTGGATATTTTATGTAGTTGACGTTTATTTTACTAGTTGACATGCTACATATAGTTCAAATTTCATGTGTTTTAACTACATGGTTCAGTTTCTGATTCCATCAAACATACAAGAAATTACACAAATTTGATATAATTTCTCATTATGTTTGGAGGGGGTGATTACAAATGTTCATTTTTTAACAGTGTACAGTTGTCTGCTAGAAAACTGCTACCACACTGTTTCATCTCCAGCTTTAGTTAAAGAACGAATACATGCATAAATAGAGAATTTAAACTTGTCACTGGGAAAAAAAAAATTAAGTTATAACCAAATATTCTTTCAATTATGGAAATAAACCACGAAGTGAATTTACAGTGTTGATGCTACCTTTGCCCTCTGATTCAAAGTATGAAATGTGTAGGTGTTTTGACATGTGAAAAAACAAGTTTTGTCAACAATTAATGTGATGAAAATATAAGTGAAAACATCACAATATAGGGTTTCATTTTAAACCCAGAAAATAATATTACACCAGAATTATCTACTATTGACATTAAACTGTTGACAAGGATGAAATACCAATGAGCACAATTTTAAAAGCATCTAGGTAACTAATTCCCATCTATTTCAGTGACTGAAGCACTTCAAAAAATACTTGTATCACAACATCAGAATTATGGCGATGACCACTTTACCATTTCATACTCAGTGAAGCAGTCCATCTCCAAAACAGACGACTAACTTCGTAACGATACCAGGTTTTCATATAACATACATATATGCAAATAGCAATTATGTACTATGCCTTGAGAAAGGAATGCTGAAAAAAGATAGCCGTGTTCAGATTAATTGCTCCCTAAAAGATTATTAGCTAGGGTAAGAAAGAGGTTTTTGTTTTCTTCAGCAGCTTCAAATTCCTTCTCACTACTTCACAAAAAAGTCAACTTCAGGAATTACAGAAAAACTTCCAGAAAAGGAGAAATAGAGCGTTGGGCAACTTTGTCCTGCATGTATGATGCCTTAAATTTGCATGTTGCACAGAAATTGCATGCCCTTGAAACTACAGATGAAAAGTCCCTGATTAAAATCCTTTAAAGCCAGAAGAATTTAGAATGTAATTACAGAATTAATTATTACCTAAAGATACTTCTGCAAAGATTTTTCTGGTGGCACAAATGCTTGCAAGACTTTACTTATTCATTGTATTTTTGACTACTGACATCTTGATGATGCAGGCTTGTATCCATTCTTGCTGAGACTATTTTTCTACTGTTGAAAATGCTGGCACATTCCTTTTAGGATTAAGGGTTATCTTCTTGTGTTAATCAGTGTCCTGTTACAGCTTCCCTGAATACAGCAAGCTGCTTTGGTAGGTGATCACTCTTTCTAGTTTTTGACAACAGAGATTGTTCTTTATATCAGAATTTTTTGGACAATGGTAGCAAGTTCAGAGAAGGCATACCTAAGAAAACTTGCTGTTTTATATTAACATCACAAACTGTAGCATTTCATTTCTCTTTTACTAGATGGATGGTACTTAAAAAAGGAAGAACAGTATTTAAAGCTGTGTAATTATAGGTGGCTGCTGCTTTGTCCTTTGTACCAAAAGTACAGTGCCTCCAAGCCATTAAACATCTAAAGTTATATAACCCTATCAACAAGGAAATGTTGTCACCACACCATGCACCTGTACCACGTATTCAAGCAGAAACAGAGTATAATGCCTATATATACACATTCCAGTTTGGAGGGGGGATGGCAGGGGAGGGAGGGAACAAAGGCTGATGGACACACATATGGACCCAAGACACCAACCAGATAACAGCTATAAAAAAAGAATTGACTATCCCAGTAACTTTATTAACTGATATACTGGCATCCCTTCCCAATTTCAGTATACTTCAAGTTCATCTGTACATACTTTGAAGTACAGCTTATTTATTTATAGACCTTGAAAAATTCTTTTGGCCTGTCAATCAAACATTGCAGATTAACCTAAAGGGGTCATAAACTGTAATCTGTCTTTAAATTAAATTCAAATTAGCAATAGGTCAAACAAAAAACCATTTTGAAATGCCTCAATTATGACCTCTGCCATTACAACCTTTATGATTCTATATGTTCAGTAAGGGGGGGGAGGTGAATTTTACCATCCCAAACATTAATGGTCTTTTATCAGCAATTACGGTAAACTTTTTTGAGAATAGTTTTTTCTAAAATATATTCTCACACTTTACTGGCAAAAAACCCCTACTGAACTCCTGTCTTTCTAGCCTCCAAGTGTGAACTCTCCTGTTTAGTAGCTGGAAGAACTTTAAAACCAGCTATTCAGCGAAAGCTAACTGGAGTGGTAGTATTCATTTACAATACAGCTTAGTAGTAAAGGTCTTAGCTTACAAAAATAATCAGAAGTTTTCAACATCATGATGAGGTCAAGGAAGTTTACTTTGAGGATTCTCATGTCTTTATTTTACCTGCAAAGTCTTCTGGCTTCTTGATCTCTTTTATAGTAGTTATGAAATAAAAGCACAGATATGTTGGGCTTTAATTTCTTTCAAATTCTGAGGATTCAACACCATTATGATTCTGAAGCTAATTCCTACCACACAGCAAAACACTGGTTGTTAAGTGCTCAGAATTTGAAATCTTAAGCCACGTATGTTTCTTTGTTCAGAGTAATCTACATATACAGACCTTCCATTATCATTCAAAATGGTTTTTTTCCTGGCACTTAAAACAGAGAACAAATATTATGCAGAAGAAATAAAGCTATACTAACCTTTTAAAAATTACAGAACAAAAAATTCCCCTGATTTTGTTTGTTTGTACTTAACAGTTTACTTGGAAGTTTAGCAGCAATGATGACGACTTCACATAAATAAAGCACTTAAGGTTTGACCACCAGTGAGGGGGATCAGTCACAGCCTGCCTGGAAAGCTCTGCCCTTCGAGCTGTTTAGTATTAAAGGCCTTTAGTAACCTCTTCTAGCCGACACTGCTTTGAGGAGGGGGTTGGACTAGAGATGTCCCTACCCTAAGAATTTACAGTTTTTTGGTATTGCCCAAGCAAAGGTCATAAGTTTTTACAGTTGCATGTTTCCTGTCTTAATCTGAGGGGACTAAAATTCATAAAATTCTTTAGTATTCCAAATACTATCTTGTACAGTTGCAGTGTCAACATAAGTCCTTACCCAAACAACGAAAGTTTCCTACCAAGCCTGAATTTTAAAGATGCCGCTTTTTTAGGATAGCTTTTATTTCTTCCTAAAATTGAAATATGGTGGATCCAAACCAAACAAACCAACATGTTCTAAAAATACTGACATAAACATTTATTTTATTACATAAGAAAATAACATAGCTGGTTGTCAGCTTGGTTACCAGTGACAGATGTTAGTTAAAACTAATCAGAGATTGACCTGGAATGTATCCAGACATCATTAGCAAGTTAGTATTTCATATTATGCATATATTATGTGGAGATTGAAAACAAAGACCACTGAAGTCAGAATTCTTGATCTAATTCCAACATTCATTTTCTGCCTCAAGGTACTGGAGTGAGCAAGAAGAAAACCTGTCCAACTGATTGAGACTCAGATCTCTGTACACTACCTTTTCTAAACTATGTTGACAAATTGTAACAGTTCACTCTTTCCAGAGGAAGCAGCCAGCATCATTCTCACCAAAACCCACATCTGATGAGCACAGTAATTGAGATCATTAACTACACAAGTTTTAAACAGAAGACACACATTTAAATGGCAATTTCCTTTTTATTTAAAAAAGTTGCAAAGCCAGCTGTGAACAGAGAGCTCGTTTTTCTTCTTTTAACAGGAATGCCTGCAAACACAGGAAACCGAATGAAACCTGAAGTTTACACAAAACCAAAAGAAAATCCAAAATATAAAAATCAGTCATCTTTTAAATTTTAACCTAACCTCAATAAGAAGTGTTATCTACTAATGCAGGTAGCACTGAAAATCTTCTATTTGAACCATTTGTGTGGTCAGTCAACCAGCACTTATATTTTTATTTGATGCCAAGACATAGGACATGGAACTAAAGCAAACTAAAAAACAAACAAACAAACAAAAAAAAAGGCATTATAACTCCATCCCTTTAGACCTTGATGTATAATGTCCAATGTCCTACAGATATTTCAACCAAGAGCTAAACAACCGAACTGAGTATTATTTACAACCGTTGAGGAAAACTGTTTCTTTTGGATGTTCCAGTAATTAAAAAAGTTAAAATAACTGTCAATACTGTCAAACCTAGAATGTTTTACTATAGAGTATCTTTTTCTCCCTTACAGCAAGCTCAACTTAACTTTCCGTGGACCAATTGGCCTATCATTCAGTTCATTAATAGCAGCCATAGCTTCCTCATAGTTTGTCATAGCAACAATGGCATCACCAGAAGGCAATCCTTGTTCATTGTACTGCACAGAAACCGAGTCCGGTATCACTCTGTAGCCATAGAAAAAATCCAGAATCTCATTAGGAGTAGCTTTAAAAGGTAAATTTTTCAATAGAATAGGAACAACACGTTCAGAACCACCACTGAAATTCGGATCCGGCATAAATCTTCCTTCAGGAAAATTTCCCATTTTGTTATTCCCAAACTCCATTCTGCCAAAAGGCTCACTGTCACCACCGAAATCCATGAGGGGTGGTGGACCTCTAAAATCCTTAGGAGGGCACATGAAGTCCTCAGGGGGGTGTCTAAATTCAGAATGATGCCTAAAGTTCCCAGGGGGACCAAATGAATGCATGGGTGGCCCTTGTGGTGGCCCAGATGGTGAACCAACTGGACGGGAAAGCTCACCTCTGTCATATGGATATGAATGACCGTGCACTTCATTTGGTGCAGATAATGGTATATTTACACCAAACTTCTGCATCTGCTCTTCAGATATAAGTCTTATTAATACTTCTGTTCCCAAAAATGTCTGACGATTTAAATTTTCTGCTTTCATGGCTTGTTCTTCTGATTTAAACTTCACTAGTGCTTCTCCCAGTCCAAGTCCTTTTTCATCATAGAGCAAGTAAATATCATCTTCATCAATATCAAATCTTGCAAAGAACTTTTGCACTTCAATTTTTGACACATCAAATGGAAAATTCCTGACATAAACACACATCTTAGGGCTGGAATGACCTTCCCTATAACCTTTTTCTGATATGGCCTGTCCAGGATGATCTCTGTCCAGTGATCTTCTCCTCTCACAAGAATCAATTATTTTCAACATTGACTTTCTTGAAATTGGAAAAATGTAAACAGGACGATTGAGAAGAACCTTTCTATGACATTGCAAAGCAGCCTGGTATTCTCTCTCACTCCTTAACATCACAAAGGCATCTCTTGTCCTTTTCTGATGCTTATCCGTTAGAATCTTGATCTGTTTGCTGGATATATCCAGATCAGGGAAAAAATCTCTCAAATCTCTCTTCTCCACATTAAAAGACAGATTTCTTAAGTGTATGTAATATTCCTGGCTGGGAGATGAACGAGAACGCGTTCTTTGTCTCCTTGGCGATCTTGAACGAGAATGCTTCCTTGAATGCATGTAGCCTGAACTTTTTGGAGAAAGGTCTTCGCACAAAAAGTGATCCATTTCATCTGGCATGTCTACCGTCCCGCCACATTCAATCCACCGTTCCTCTGTAGTTGGACTAATTTCTATAAACCTCTGACCCATGTACTGTCTATGACGTTTAAGTCCTTCTAAGGCATCACCAGGCGTAGCACATTTTACCAAGCAATCACCATTGTTTAAACCATTGCGGTGCTTTATGAGAATCACTCCATCCACACATATCCCAGAAAGGAAAGCACGTACTTCAACTTCTGTTGCAGAGTAAGGTATACCACGTAGAAATAAGTAACGATCATCTGGGTTAAATGGGTGGGAATCCTTTCTTAACTGATAATTTGACTTAGGTATACCCATATCACCATGTCTTGTGCCATTGGTATGGAAACCAGCCTCCAGGCGATTTGGTGGCCCATAACTAGGTTTTCTTAATCCTTTTGGAGAAACTGTGACTAAATGTGGCATGTCTCCAACACTTGATGCACCAGAACCATTAGTACCTGTTCTTCTAGAGCCAGACATAGTTTCTCGTCCCCCACGGTCAAATCGTTTCCGGCTCATTTCTATGGTATTCTGCATTTCTGCCTTGCTGCTGAGAAAGAGCTCTACACGTGAGTCTTTGATAAACCCTCCTGAACAGCTCATGGCACGCCGTGCATCTTCATCTGTTGCAAATATAATAAAAGCCTCCCCAAGCTCTCCTCCAATAATATGCACACCTCCATCAGGAATATTCAATCCCAAGAAGAAACGACGAATATCTGGAGGACCCGCAACAACAGGAAGCCCCTGTAAACGGATGACTACAGCCATGCTGAGCTCAACCCACAGCAAAAATCACCTGCAGACAAAAAGGTACACATGATAGCACGTCTTTAGTACTCAGCTATTACAGTATCTTATCACTTAAGAAGCTAGAGCCTTTTTAGTGAATGCCCTTGATTCAATCAAGAAAGATGGCATCAAAAAACCCACAAGTTCACAGGACAAGATTAAAACACAATTCACTGAATGCTGATTAGTCAAAACAATTAGCTACTCCACCAGCTCAAGTGCCCAAATCTATCAATATTCCCTATACTAAGGGCAACAAAATCCATCTAAGTCACTCCTCACCATCCACAATACCTGAAGAACACCTCAAGTCTTTCATAGTTAACTGGCATAGTTACTGTACGCCAGAGATCTCTGCCCAGTCCTAAGGAACAAAAAAAAAAACAAAAAAAAAACCTGTTTCCTTTCAAACAGGACACTAGTTGATAAAAGAAGAAAGGAAAAAGAGTAACTATGACATTGGAAAATGAAGTAATTCACAAACAATGATGCCTTTACTGCTTTAACAAGTTGCTCTACCCAGTGATCAGTTCTGGTCAGTAATTTATGTTTCCTCAGCATTCAAAGAAGTTGTCTCTTTGAGGTAGTCAAAATATTAACTGCAGCAGCCACGAGCACTCAGGAGAGCATATCCTAGTTCCCAGCCACAAGTCTTTGAGGAAAAAAGGCTGTGTATGATCTTGTCACAATACTCAGTGAGAAGTGTTAAGCTTTTGGCAGCTTACCTGTTTCTGTTTTGGAGACCTGATAAATTCTGTAAAATCAACTTAACTGTGGAAAGAAAATGAAACATAATTAATGGCTGATACCTGTACTTTGCTTTACATACTGTGCTACACTGCTGCAGCTCATCCATAGCAGTGGCTAATACTAAAGCCAAGCATGTTATGAACCCATGTGAAGAACTCCTTCCACGTTCCAAGATGCTATGCAGTGCATCTTTGTGTTTCCATTTAAGAAGCAAAAGAAATTCAAAATTTAAGTTGACTTCTGAAAACGATGAAAACACGATGAGATTACTTGGTCATCAATTGTGCCACACTGAACTGTTGCAGTGAACGGACTGACAGTGTATCGAGGAAACAACTCGCAACTGAGTCCTTGAAAGATGCTTAAGTCCATCTCAGGATTACAGGATGTGTCCATTCTTCTGAGATCCACCTGGTTTCAAGGTTCGCAATGAGAACATGCTATTCACCAGTCCAGCACTGCACTTAATGTACAGTGAAGACCATCAATGAAAGAGCAAAAATATCCAACAAGGAGAAACTTCAGAAAGTACCTGAATTTACAAAGCCAACTTCAGTATTTTCCCTGTATCTTTACTGTACTGCTTTTCAAACTAAGAACAAGAAATGCTTCACTACGCTAACTTAAACATATCCTGATTTTCAACATTATCTAACATAACACAACAAATAGCACAGCACTCTCAGAACAAACACGAGCTTCTGTAGCAAAGTACCACATCCCTTTAAAACAAACACAACAGCCCAACCAACAATCTGAGAGAACATCCCTTCTACAAACCCCTTGCTCAGTAACATAAAGTACTAGATCCTGATGACAAGTTATCTATCAGTAACCATAATTATCACTCCAGCTGAACTAAGCAAAACAAGAGCAAAGCCTGAATTCTCTAACAGATTTTACGTCACTTCCACATCAGCACTCTGTAAGCACAACAGAAAACAACTGCCCATTTAGTAACTTCACTAAAGACCATCTGTTCTCTGTACTTTTGTGATGAGTCGACTCCAGCCAGCAGCCAAGCACCCACACAGCCAATTGTTCACTCCTCCTCCCCATCAGCAAGATAGGAAAGAAAACAGGAAGAACAACATCAAGAAAACTTGCGGATCAAGATAGTTTCATCAGTGGAGCAAAAATTGAGAAACAAAGAAAATCACCACCTCCTACAGGCTGACTGATGTCCATCCTACCTCCAAATAACTGCCTTGGGAGCCAAGAAAAAGTCTCCCCTAAGCAACCAAAACCATCAAACAAAATACTTCTTCCTCTACCTCAGTTTTTGTTGCTGAGCGTGACATTACACATGGCACAGAATATCCCTTTGATGAGTCTGGGTCAGCTGTCCCAGCCATACCCCCTCACAGCTTCTCACCCACGCTCAGCACACTCACTGGAGTGGCAGAGTAGGGAGAAGAGGTAAAGCCTTGACAGCCTTGAAAGCACTGTTCAGCCACAGCCAAAACACTGATGTGTTGTCAACATTCTTTTAGCCACAAATCCAAAACACTGAACTGTATGGGCTGCTGTGAAGAACATTAACTCTGTCCCAGCCAGACCCAGAACACTTTATGTCTCTTCTCAACAGATGCAACGGCAGTGCCAAAAAGCGTGGAGAATTCAAGGGCAGAATTTTCATACAGCACCTTCGTGTCTTGAAAAACCAAATCCGCTGCCCTGCTACTTCATGATGTATTTATTTAATCTGTAGTACTCCTGGATTTCACAACTCCACATTCTTATCCCAATTTTTAAATATCATTCACAACAGCTCTCCTCCGTATTTCTTCGCTGATAAACAGCAAGTTCTCCATGATGCACCAGGGATACAACACACAGCCTTCAGTGGTAAAAGCTAGATACAGTGATTCCAGATCGTAAAGTGATCTCTAAGAAGTCCACAAACAGAAATGCAAGTTCAAATAATAAGCTCTTACTGACTGCATATTAAACAATCAAGCGTGGATAGAAGGTACAGACAAGCCATCTAACAAGTTAAAATGAATAACCAAAAAGAGTGACTTGTCATGAAAAGTAATACCCATTAAATGAGCAAGGACTTCAGAGAGCAAGGATTTGGAGAACAGATTGACAACTTCATATCACCAACTTAAAAGCATAGAAGTGTACACAATTTTATAAAATTTTATATTTAAACAAAGCTGACTAGAAAATAGTACTACACCTAATCTTCCATAGACTTGAGAAATTCCAAATACCATTAAAGCCATTAAACCCACAACTTGTAAACACTGTAGGAAACTAAGCCTGCACTAAACTAGTATTTTTACCACAATATTGAGAGATTAGTCTGCATGCAAGCCAGAAAGCACACACACAGAAACACTCCGACCATAAAACTACACCACTGTAAAAATAACAGGTGGATCAGAGGGAAATCTCTTCTTCTATTCTTCAAAATAAATCTTAATAGTGGAAGCAGGCTGCTGCTAATGGCAGTCTGGACATCACTGGAGGAAGACGCAAGTGAGCTCTGCAGCTGGGCCCGCTACACGGCCGGCTGGAGCCCCGCTCACTCGCAGTGAGCCGCCCCGCCAGCACCAGCGCCAGCGCCGCTGCAGGGCCCGGCCGGGGCCGGAGCGCGGGGCCGCGGGCGGCAGGACGGGGAACGGGCAGGGGGGACGAGCCGGGGTGAGGTGAGGTGAGACTGCCCCGCGCCACACGCTCTCCGGCCCGACTGAGCCGCTTGTGCTCCGCCCTCGCGGAGAAGCCCGGCCGCCTCCCGGCACCGGGACAGGGCTGAGGGAGGCACTGGGAGCGGGGGAGGGGGTTGGAAAGCCCGACGGCACGAGAAGGCCGCGGCCCGGGGAGCGGCCGCGCAGCGGTTCCGCGCGGGTCGGGCTGCCGAGAAGCGGCTCCCGGCGCGAACCCCGCGTCGCCCTGGGCCCCACGCCGCGCCGCGGGGAGGCGGGCGCTGTCCCTCACGCCATCCATCCACGCACCCACCGGACTCGCCGCTCGGACGGGCCCCGCAGCTCCCGGCACGGCTCCGCCAAGATGGCGCCGCCGCCGCCGCCCCCCCGCGCTGAGGGGAGCCTGCGCCGCGCGAGCGCTTCCGGGCCGCGAGCCCCCCCGCGCGCCGCCACCGAGAGGCTGCGCGCGCACCCTGCGGGAGGGGCGGGGCGGGAACGGCCGCTGCCCCCGGCCCCGCCCCCTCCCGCCGCAGTCGCGCGTGCGCGGCCTCGCGCCCCCATCCCTCGCGCCACTGGTAGTGCGCATGCGCCATGCTGCCCGGGGTCGGCCGTGTGGTGCCCGTGTAAATAGATCTGTGCAGTAATAGTCTGCTTAATGAGAGATCTGTGCAATGGTACATCTGCATGACATCACATCTGCGTGGCATCACATCTGCACGGCATCACGTCTGCACGGCATCAGTCAGCGCACAGAGCTCGGTCACGCTGCCCAGCCCAGCCCCGCCCTGCCGTGCCCAGGCTCACCATCCGAGAGAGGCTCCGCCGGCACCGCGGACGCGGCTTCCCACCCATCTCGGGGCTGGCTCCGGTCTGGGCTCTGGGAAGAAAGGCGGGCAGGGATGCGGGAATGGCAGAGGAGGAAAGGTGTAAGGCTGTGTAAAGGGAAGGGCAGAGGTCAGACTAATCTGGTTATGTAGGTGAGGTGGTTATTTTATCCCAGTGTTTATGCCACCTGCCTTTCCCTGTTGTTATGTGTTCTCCCCTGTATTTCTAGACTTATTCAGCACTTACCTGGTCCAGTTTACATAGAAAAAAAAGTCTGTACTATTTTTGGTATATTCACCTAGTAATGTTGCCCATTTTAGGAGCTCTCTAAACACAGACATAGTCTAGTTTAGGAAGGAGACGTTGTTTATTCTGCGCAAGATGCAAGATGGAAGTTTCCACAAATCAAGCAAGGGGTACAAAGTTACATCTTTTGGATAGTAAAATTTACATGAAGTTTAGCCTGTGGACAGGTAATTCAACTTGAAGACGTCAGTAACACAACCTTTAAAAACTTGTTGAGCCAGCACAGGAAATCCAGTGAGGAATAAAGCATTTGGTGCAATAAGCATATGGACTTCAAAGCAATGCTAGTATCGAGAATCATAATAGTTAGGCATTTATTACACAGGAAAGGGGCAATGAGGAATAATTAATATCCAGGACAGGAAGTGCCCTGCAAAGTTCTGGTAACGTTTGACAGAATAGGACAAGAGGTAACAGGCAGAAACTGATGCACAGGAATTTCCACCTCCATACGAGGAAGAACTTCTGTACTGTGCAGGTGCACTGGAACAGGTTGCCCAGAGAGGCTGTGGAGTCTCCCTCACTGGAAATACTCAAGAACCGTCTGGACACAACACTGTGCCATGTGCTCTGGGAAGACTCTGCTTGAGCAGGGAGTTTGGACCAGATGACCCACTGTGGTCTCTTTCAGCCTGACCCATTCTGTGATTCGGTGGAATGCGAGCAAGGGCGTTCTGGCAAAAGTGGAAAAGGCAAAGGGGAGTACCTTCGGCTGGGCATCCATTAGCGTAGGCATTTTGAGTTTTCACCTTGTTAGCAGTTTCCTCTGTCAGGGGGAAGTTACAAACAGGTGTTACATTAGTACGATACGCTGTTCAAGAGAGCACCTGTGCCCTCTCCCCCCCCCCCACCCCGCGGGCACTTCGCGCACTGCGGCGCCTGGTCCCCGCCGCTCGCCGTACAGCGCGGCCGCCGGCCAATCGGCGGGAGCGCGCCGGTGGCCATGGCGACGCGGGGCCGCGCGGCCGCCGCGATGCTCCCGGCGGTGCGGGCCGTGCGGGCTCTGTGGGCCGTGCGGGCTCTTTGGGCCGTGTGCGCCGCGCTGCTGCCGCCCGCCCGCGCCTTCTCCATCCCGCTGGAGCGCCCCGCCGCCTGCGGCCCACACCGATATTTCGACAGCTCCCGCCTGGCCTGCGCGCCCTGCGGGGCCCACCAGCGGCAGAGCGCCGGCGGTGAGCGAGGGGGGAGGCGGCGCTGCCCGGGACCGGGGCCGATCGGGCGGCTCCGCGCTGAATCCGCCCCCCGGCAGCGGGAGGCGCACAGTCGGGGCTCAGGCTGTGGCGGTAAAACAGCAGCCGGCAGGGGCGGGTCTGAAGGCTGCGAAAAGAGCCAGGATGCCTCAAAGACCTAAGCAGCGCACCTGTGATGTGTCTGAGTTACAGCCCTGAGAAACGGCTTTTTAAATAAAGCCTTTTTAAATAAAACCTCTTAAAATAATCTTTCTTTCCTCGGGTATTTGCATGATTGTGGGTATTTGCGTTTTCATCGGTAAAATTCCACACGACCCTGAAATTATGTTCTTGAACACTTCGGTGAGTTGAAACTCCTTGTCAGAGCCTGAATGTCTGAAGTGTCAGGAGTCCGCGATCCTCAGGCTGTGCCCATGCTAGTCTGAGTCCCACACTGGAACGTGGAGGAGACGCAACACACCTAAACAGTACTAAATAGAAAAATCCAAGTGGTCAGTCTCTTTCTTTAGGGCATAAGAAGGCATGACAGGAGTGGGAGTTCACTGTTGTGTGTGCAGACACAAATTTCAGAGTTGGGACCCGACAGCATCTCTCTGCAGAAGTGGTACCTCAGTCAGAAACAGTGGTGTGAATGGCTGTGTTCACTATGTAAGAGGTGGTCACCAACAACAGGGTACCCTAAAGAGTAATCACAGAGTTTATTTACAGGAAAAAACTACGCTGTAATTGTTTTCAGATCTCTGGATAATGTGGGTGTTTAGATCCATAACTCCCTTTTAGGCTGAATCTTCCTCGAAATCAAAGGCTGCTGTAGAGGCTACAGGGGGAGGTCAAGGGTTTATTTTTACCTCCAGAGTCTGACTGGAGCACTGTAGGTATGTGCCACTCAGTCTGGTGTTTGTGTCTTGGCTGAATTCCACTTGTGATTGCTAAAGTCTGTCCATACACTGGCTGGATCACTCGTCACTGTGGATTCTCCTTTCAAGCAACATGCCTGCAAATTTAGGTATCACCACAGTGAGTGTCACAACTCAGGCCTCTTCACTGATATAATCCTATTAGTCTTTTTCTTCTTTGTAAGTATGAATAGTTGATCACTTTGACAAGTGTGCAACTGGACTCGTGAAGATGTACTTTAAGGTTACTAAACTTTTCAGAATTTTATATTATTTTTGCATGCACAGTTCAGTAAGCTGAAATAATAATAAAAACAGTTTATTGGTACATATAATCAGTTTTGGTTTGTAGTATCTGTTTAAAAATATGGAGAGAAGTCCATGATAGTGAGACTGAAAAGGTTTCTAAAAAAAGTTGCTGAGCACTAGCAGATGTGTGCTATGATGTGCCATGAACGTGTTTAATTTCCTGCTAAATGTTAAGTAGGTTTTGTTAGTCACTGAAAACTGTTCAGTTCAGAGATTGATTCCCATGCACAATTTTAAAGGCTTTGCAAGTTTAATACAGCTTTACATATGACAGTTAAATTTTGAAAAACCTTTGCATGTAAACATGTTTTGGTTTTAGGACTGACTTCCTATTGAAAGAGTAAAAACTGTATACAAACATATAATGCTGGTGTTGTAGAGAGAGTGGGCTGAGAAAGTCGGTGTGGCAAGATTGAGTTGAAGATGTTGTTAAATCTGTTATTAGATCAACTGATACAGTTTGGTTTAGAAAAAACCCAAAAACACAAGCTCTACGTTCCTGTTGCACCCTGGTGGATCAGTCAGCCTTGTAACACTTTCCTAAAATACCTGTGTACAAATTGTAATGTGGACATTTTTTAAAAAGCAAGATGATTTTCATTCCCATCTCGGGTATTTTATGTGTCTGTCTGTCTAATAATCCATATTGATCTCTTGAGAACAACAGCAGTTCTTAGTATTCTGTAAAAAACAGACAGTTTTATATAGATTAAAAGTACTGTTGTTTTGGGGTTTCTTTCAGGTATTTCCTGTGTATGTGAGCCGGGATACAGGATGATTTCTGGTAATGATGGGTTCTCTGTTACGTGTGAAAAATGCCCAGAATATATGGTAGGTATTGAACTTTTCATGCTTTGCCACAATAATAATAGTGCTTTTTTAATTTTAAATTTCTTCCTGAATGCAAGTTATTTTTCATTAATTTAAAATACTTTTGCTTAATGGTCTTTGCTTGGGAATTTTTAAGACCATGTTTATAGGGTTTTTTTTCAATTTAGAAGTATTTATAGCATTTCATATATTAATATATACTGGGTTTTTTTCAGTTTAGAAGTGTTTATTACTATTATTTTACAGGCACTTTTTCATTACAAATTTGACCCTGCAGACAAAATAAGAATATTTTGAATGTGCCACTGCTTTTTCCTTTCTGCTTCATGTTATGTTATCCTTGCCTATAGAACGTGACTCTGTAGAATGTCAAAGATGTTTTTCAACTCATGCATATCTTATTTGACATAAGTCCTATTATTGTAATATTTAGGCTGTATCTTTGTAGCCCCTGATACTTCTTTTCACTCCAAAGTGAGCTGCTGCTGTTTTGTTACTTTAATTATAAATACCTTTGTAGTTTGGCCAGTTCTTTCTACCATTTTTGGCAAACAGCTATAATTTTGAGCACTGAGCCAGGGACACCAGGCTTAGCCAGCCTTTTCCTGCCATAGTAATAGAGAAATATTTTTTCCTAGTAAATCAGCTTTTCAGGGTGAAGCCTTCCCAAATACTTCTTTCTCTTTAATAGCTATAGAAGAACTCTTGAGCAAGAGACCAGCTTAGTTGCCTGAGTTGGGTGTTTAAGGGATAACAGGCGATGTAGGTAATTTCCATCTTCTTCCCACCTACTTGCTAAATTAGACAAAGACACTGACAAATATCCTTTGGTGATTTGATCATTTGCTATTTCTTTCTCTCTTCTGCAACGGAGGCATTTGTCTTTGATCTCCTGGGAAGGCTTTTGCAAAGATAAAATGATGATAGTGGAGAAGGGACATCAGTATCACTTGATTTTGGTTTTTATCTGTAGTGCAATTACTTCATAGTGTAAAGTACATTTGAATATGAACTGTGTGGGCATGTACAAAATTTCATGCAATGATATAAGCTGCTTCACTTAGAACTCCTCCATTTATTTATTCTTATTTTTCCAGTGTAGGGCCTCTGTGGCTCTTTTTAAAGCTTCTACTTTTAATCAACTCTTATCTTCACTGAAGGGTGTGAGCTAACAGGCTCAGAAGAGCTTAACATTTTTTTAGTCTATGTCTGCATAGGAATTACTATTGCCAGATTGTTTAGCTTTTTTTTATCTTTAAAAGCTTCATGAATGTTATCATTGTTTTATCTGAACACATTTTCTAGTAACTAATGGCTGGATAAGGCCAATTCTTTGCAGACATTGAGTGATGTCTATATTTTTGAAAATTCTAATAGTTTTATGTTTTGTTTTAGAGCGGAGTTACTCAGGATGGGTGGAATTGTATTACTTGCCCTAAAGGCCTGACTTTGGAAGGAAAATGTAAATGCCCCAATAACGAAATATTAGGTAAAAAGCATATGCAAGTTATGAGATGATAGTACTTATTTTAGATATTTGAGTTTACTAAGACATGCTCTTCTGTTAAATAAGAAAGGAAATTTAACATATATTTACATATCTGTTGTAAAATTCAACATTCCTCTTGATCTTAATCGTCATTCCTGAAAGACAACAGATAAATCTGTACCATTGTTCATTTAATGAAAAACTATTATGTAAACATTCCAGAAATGAGTACTGATGTATCAGTTCCTTTAAGCCCATTGGCACTGGATGGAGGCCTTAAAATTGGAATAAAAACAATGTCAGTATGGACTAAAAAAACATTACAATGTTTGGAAATATATAAAGCAGTAAAGAAATTATACATGATAGTAGGTGGAAAAGAGCAGCCTGAGCAAGCCAAGCAAACTGCTGTGTGTTAGTATCAGTGGATTTTCTACTTCCCTGACACACCCACCTGTACCTGTGGTTTTCTGTGATGTGCTTCCCTATAACTGTGCTTCTTACTTGTTGCTCTAATAGTTGCAGATGAATCTCAGTAGACAGAAAAATAATATTAATGTTGAAATTAAAATATTAATTAGTGTTTGTGTTAATTATGTTTTTATTTTGTATAGTTAAAACGTAAAAGCAAAGTACAGTTTTCATCAGGGGTGTAAAACATAAAAGCTTAGAAATAAGTTTTCCTTATTTTCAAAGACATGGGACAGATATAATTCTTTGAATCAGTATTATAAATGTCCACTTTAGTTACATTTCTAACAGAGTATGTTGGAGAATTAGTGTTTTCCAAATCATTAATTTTAAATTTCCTAGAAATCTGGAAAGTAGTGAATACTAATCTTCTCCCTTAAACTTTATGAGAGCTGCAAAATACATTCTGAGCATTTAAGGTAAAATATTGAGAGTAAAGCTGATTCTGTAATTTAACATGCAGAAAGAACCTTTGTATTGTAATTTTTTTTCTATTCTATTTGTGTTTTTGTTTTTTTTTTTTTTAATAATTAGACTTGAACTCACTTGCCAGATGATTTAGTTGCTGGAAGATGCAGTTTTGAACTTGGGATTTGTGACATTTTCATGAGTCAATTCAGATGAAGTTTAATTATTTTTTCCCCAGTAATTTGTAAGCTTGACATGTTGAATTTTTGCTTTGCAGTGAAGCCTTGGTTTGAAATTTGGTTCATAAAAAATAACAAAGGAACAGCAAAACTGGGCATGAAATGTTGCATTTCTCACTAAAACTAAACTGCATGTGCATAGCTATATGCAATGCACACATACACACATAGTTGATGTTATTTGCAAGTTGTGATCTTGATTTTTTCAAAATAAACTCTTTGAATTAATTTTAGTTCTGCACAGACACTTTATTTTTTCACACTTTTCTTAACCTGTGTGACATACTGTGCATCGTGCAATTTTATCACAGTTGCTTTTCTTTTCTGCTTAAGTGGAAAGAGGCATTGATGGCGTTTTGCTTAATGAAGCATTGTGCATACATTGTAATGGAAGTGAGCAGTCATTCTCTGCTTCAGATGCATCAGGAAGTAGGTGGGTATTCTCTGCCTTTTGTGATGATAAATTAGAACCTGTCATGCTGTGTTTAAATGGAATGTTCTTGAGGAATAGTCTGTTTTTTTGGGATGACGGTTTGGAAGGCAATGAATTGGAAATCCTCAACTCTGTATCAGACTCTGTTTTGTACTTGCAGAAGTTTTTGTATGACCAGCACTTTGGTTGCTTTGTCTGGCTTTAGCGTGATTACAGGCTTTGGATTGGAAGCAGAAATAGAATTCTTATTTTGATAATTAACTATTTGGTTTATTTTCTGCCTCACTGATAGTAGAAACAAATCAGTAATAATTTTTGAACTTCAGAACTAGGGAATCTGCTGACAACATCGGGCATGCTATGTGGTCAACTTTCACTAAGTACCAATTCTCGTACTTAAGTGCATTTTAAATTCATTCTTCATGTTTGCGATCCATAGGTGTGTAAGATGTGAAAAAACATTCATTCATGTAAGCAAGTCCTGTGACTGCAGCAGCCCAAACATTCTAGTAAGTAGAATGGTTATTATATTGAAGTTCAGAAAAGTTATTTTGACAAGCGTATATAGTTTTTTACTCTTTTATGTCTTTCAGACTGGGGGATTGTGTTTCTTTGCTCAGGAAAGTTTGCCCCCAAAGGGAGTTGCAACTGTTCGTTTTGCACAGCTAGTAAGTCTATTTATTCTAAAACATTTCTAAGCTTTCTCACTGTTTGCTTTTAGTAAATATTTTAAATTCCGATCCTGAAAAACAAAGCTGGTAGTTTGTTGTCTGATTTGCATCAAGATAGAGTACACTGAGACCAGGCAAGCACTGTTCTAATGGAGTAAGTTTTTAAAAATTCATGCCCTTTTGGAAACTGCAAAAAGAAAGTCATTTACATGCCTTTAGTATTAGAACAAGTAGCATGTGGTCATTTGTATTGTGTGCATTTTGAAGCACACTCTTGTATCACAAAAACAGGCTGATGAGGTTTTTTTACTACGTAAAATCGGTATTTATGTAAAACATTTGAAAACATATAAGGACTGAGCTTACATCTTTGGCTTTATGGAGTTCGTAGAAGAAAATGGACGCCTCTAAAATTCAAGATTATGTATGAAGTTGCTGAACTCTTGAATTGAGAAGAATGAAGGTATTTTAGACAATGAATTTTTATTTTGAAATATGCTCAAAGTTAGGACCATTTTCCAAGTACCGAATTCAGGAAAGGCTATATGGTTAAAAAATGTATTTTAGTTTGTAAATGTTTTAATGTTAAAGGCCACTACTTGAGAGAAAGTATGCCTGGTATGAAATAGTGGTCTTACTTTCTGAAAATGCCATCTTCTAAGTAATATTGAATTTATGTCTTTTCAGTGGCTTAAAGTATATACAAACGCTGTTTAGTTCAAATGTGAGTAGTTATAAAAGGCAGGTTGTGAAATAATTAATTTGGGAAATTTGGCCATGAGTTAAATTTACCACCTACTCAACATCTTACCCTTGAAATTCCTAGTATTTCCCTTTTGTAGTAAAGAAAACTTGTGTCACAGAATCTATATTAAAAGCTTAAATATTTCAGCTCTTGTTCTATATATTTTGTCTGATTTAGTGAAGTGAAAAATTATTGCATTATGCTTGTGTTTTGAAGTGATATAATTTGATTGAGATATTTACACAGGACGGAAAGCTCTTAGAAAAAAATAAGTAGCATCTTTTAGCTGACATAGTTTTCCAGGCTATTGTATTATGGATAAATTGTTGTGAACAAAAACAGTGAAAAAAATCCTTATTTGCAGGGTATAACACTGACATCAGCATGGTTTCTGAAAAACCTGCAGTCCTCAGCTTTTGCCTGTTGGGTGAGTTTCATTAATGTTTGCAGTTTGCTTTTTTATACAGAAGTGGTACTTTCTGTAAAAGCATGGTACTTTAATTTTTGGAAGTTACTTTGCTTATTTTTAAATAATTTTATTTTGAGATGACAGTAGGTAAGAAAGAATTATATATATACAGAGTGTTTAGAAATATGGAGGGCAGTCAATGTTAATGCAAATCTAGAGGGCTGGAATTTTCAGAAGATGAATGGGAAAAAGAGGATGGTTACAACACATGCAATTATAGTTGTCAGTCTGAGGTCTTCGATGGAGTTGTCTTTGTTGTACAGCCTAAATGCAGATTTTGCCATTTCTGTCACATCATCCCATCATAGCTGATTCAACTAAAACAAACTGAAAACGTGAGGGTATTGATTTCATGCTGCCATCTGGAACTATAAAAATATGGTACCTGAATACTTGTGAGAAAATACTAAATGTTTACAAAATGAAATTTTAAGTGAAAACAGGGGTTTAGGAGTGGATTCTTAAAAATAACTTTAATTTTAGGGTTGCCTCACCAAAAGCAGGGTAATCAAATACTTTTGTGTGTGTTCTTGTGTTTCTCCACTGCAGTTGTACTCAAATTTAACAGCATGCCAGGCTCTTGGAAATATGTGTGTGATGAATATGAACTCACTGAGTTCTTCAAGTACAGATGCTTGTGGTTTATTTCAGTATATTTTTATTGATACAGCAAGGCTAGGCATCGTTCATTCAATAGCCTACTGGTAAGTTGCCTTTTCCATAACTTTTGGTCTTAAATAGCATTTATGGAAATTATTCTAAATGTTCTTTGATGAAAAATACTGTGTTTCTTTAGAGAAAACATTGTCATTCTTTTCAGGAGGCATAGTCTTCCATGGCTATATTATGGTGATCAACCAGGATTAGCATCCCAAGTGCTTGAGAAAAATAATTTCCCTACAACCTTCAGTTTTAAAGGAAGAGATAAGGTAGGTTTTGGGTGGTAGGCATGGGGAAGCAGACATTAGGAAGAGGACATAATCACATAGAGAGGTTTAGATGTATTATAGATGTGACTCTACTAAAGGTAAATTTTAGGCAGTCTGCATAACAAAACTCAGTGTGAGATCTTATGGAAGAAGGCAATTATTTATAGAAAATAATGTCTAGTAAGATGATTTTACTGACACTCTGTTCTCTCACTCACACATTTGCTTTGCCTATGCTCTCACACCCGAATTCTCATCAGGCCAAGATGTGCTTGCCTGAGTGGTCTGACCAGGATCAGTTGTGTGACAAGGAACAGATGATGTCAGCTATTACATGTTCATTGTGTCCCCAAGGTCCTGGGGAGGACTAGTAATTAGACAAAGCTTTTATACCCCTTAGGAGTTAGTTGTTTTGGCACTGTCCTTTGCTTCAGTCTTGTTTACTTCAGTCTTCATAAATCTGAAGCAAAGTTGGTCTTTGTCTTTCTTCTTTGTTTGAAATATGTTGACCCTTTTGTCAGTTTTCCTGGTGAGATAATTGGACAAAGAGGGGCATATGTGGTGTGCTGTAACTTTGCTGTCACCCACCTGGTGTGACAAAGTGCAGGGTCTTTTGCTGACAAGTTGTCCATGCCATGATTTCATCACAACCCATTTCTCAGCTCTGTTGCTGGGAACAGTGTTCTTCCTCAGTGATACGTGTATTTAACCATCTTTTTTCTGTTCCTTCTGTTGCTTGCACACATATTGCTCTCCCTACTTCATTTATACCAACTATAATATTTCTGTTACAAATCTCTACAAGCTGAGTTGTGTCAGAGATGGATTCAGTGTATTACTCCAGCCTTTTCCTACAGTGAACTAGGGTTAAAAAACACAAAAAAGGTGAGAAAACCAAATCATTTCAGTTTTAGCAAAGAGCCATATCCATCCCTGGGAGACCTGGACTGCTAAAAGTAGCTTGTTAACTGGCACAGTTTTATGGAGAAATCAAGTAGTAAATCTAACAGTAAAGTGATTTATTTTACAGATTCATTGTAAAAATAGAATAACTGTAGTAGTTTATTCAAGTTAAGCTAATCACAGAATGCAAGCAGTGCTAGGGATAACTTGGTTTGTCAATTATACTGCCAGATTTATCAAGAGGTTTTTTACTGACTTGAAAATAAGTCTTTTTCAGCCATATTCTAAAAAGCTGTATTTTAAATTGAACAATGTTGCAATACATTAGTTTTAACAAATAAAATTCTTGTTATTCTTCGTAACACTAAAAGTCCTGGAAGCTCTCAAGATTCCAGTGTAGTATACGTTAGAAATCTGCATAGATTTCTGATTAGTTTAGGGCATGTCTACCTGTGTAGAAGTTCCTTTGGAACCTTTTCCACTGAAGCTGTAGAAGTATGGTTAAGTGTGGTCTTTTTGAAAAAGTTAACTACCATAACCAATATTAATATTGAAAGGGAAAAAAATGAAAGATTATGCTGAAAGTTTTAGGAAGCAGCGAGCAATGAGACAGCAGTCTCTAAAATATGTATGTCCACTTAAGGGCAGTTTCATTGTTTCTTTATCTTTTTTTCATAATCAGGATGTAAAGCTGCAATTTATTGCAGCCTCGTTTGATGCAGCAGGAAACTTCCTTAAATGGCAAAGTTTGGAAGGGGGCATCTTACAGGTATGTCTGAGTTTAGTTATCTTTTCGTGATACCATAACATTCTGATTGCCTTTAGTCAAATTAATACAAAAGGCAAGAGTTTGATTACTACACTAATGACAGTTCATAAGTATAGAGTGACATTAGGGAAAATAGCCCTTGATTCTTGCTCACAATGATCTCTACAAAATTAAGAGTATAAATTCTTCAACATTGCCTTCATCCATTGGACCAATATAAATTCCAAAATATTGGAAAGCTCTGGAAAATAGTGTTAGTCATTTAGAACGAACCATCTCTTTTTTCCTTTCAGCAGGGTACCCATATGTGTAGTTTCTTATTAGATCTCTTTTGCTTGTTAAGAAAAGTGTATTCTTTAGCTCTCAGCCCACATATGTTTATAGATGTTCTATGAGTCCATCCCTACTGGATGCTGTCACCTGCTTGCCACATGATGAGGGTGACAAGCAAATCGGTGGTTATGTCACCATCAAGAGAGGTAGGAAATCTGATCTACTACCCCATTTTCTTTCACTTCTCTTTGGATCTTTTGTTTGCTTATTTCTTTTGGTTCAAAATACAAAATGTACACTTTGGCCAACATCTGCCTGTCTTTTTTGATAATAGAAAGTTCTAAATACTTGGTAGGGGACTATATGTAGAAATGAGTAACACTGGCTAGAAGACTGACAGCACCCCTGGACACTTGACCCTCAGATTTCATTGGCACACACACACATCCTACTTTATCAGTACCATGCTGTATAGATAGGGTGTGAAAAATGCAAGTAAGCAGCAAGTAGAAAGTGCAATAGTCATTAGCTTAGCAGCAAGAGAAATGGGCAGCTGCAACACAAGTTACAGAGTAGAAATTGTTTAGTAGTCTGGTGGTGATCTAGGCACTCTCAGTATTTCCCTAGGCAGGCAACAATAGAAACACTGGCAAGAACAATTGGGGATTGTCTGCCCCTTTTTCTAGGCTCTTCTTGTCACTCTTGGAGCATGTCACTTCAAATCCTCTAGTGTCTACAAAAGAGCAACTGACATTCAAGATTTAAATAGTGACTGCTATTTCTTTTGTTACTGTCTAAGGATGAATATCTTACATCTGCCTCTCCAATTTTAGGGAAAACTAGTGTCTGAGTGAACAAGTTACTAAGACAATTATTATACATAGAAAATTATATATTCTGAGGTAGATTTTAAGATTCATTAGGGCACATTAATTTTGTAAGGCAAAGCATTTAATAGCTATCAAGAACCAATGGGAAAGGAATATCTTTTCCATGCAAAGCCTCTTTTAATGTAATACTGTGTATGCTAAAGCAGGCTCAATGCGTAATTGTAGCAATTCCCAGATTTTCAGTTTCACACTAAAGGAATTGTGTTTTGTGTAAATTTAGACTGATAATCATTTTGGGAAAACGGCTATGTCTTCCACTAAATAATCACGTAGATAGTATTTGGACCATTTTTTCTAGATTCAGTTGAATCTGATGTTCTTTGCATAAAATATAAGTGTTATAGTAAAAAAAAGGAAAAAATCCGTTACTTGCTATAGCTTTAATCCTGTGATAATGCCAGCCTAAGAAAAGGGGTGTAATATGAAGGTGGACTCCTTTTCTTATGGATTCTTGAATTTAGCAGAAGCCACTAATAAAGCTTGAGGCAGCACAGTGCATTGAACATTCGGTCCCCAAAAAGATTATTCTTGTCTGTTTGGATGCTGCTGTCCACAGATTTCAGTGGAACTGAAAAATGCTGTGCAAGTATGAATAAGCTAAACCAGCATTTTAACACCAATATTAGTGCAATAAATAGCCATATTTGCACTTCAAAATCAGTCCTTCTATTAAAAAATAGAGCAAAATATCTTTTCTGAGAACTGTGAATACATAAACTGCTTGAGGTACCTGTAAATATTGTTTATATGAGAAAACTATACTTTTGAACTAACCTAATTAAAATTATGTTTTGTTCAGCTTTGCCCTGATACAGAAACTAAACTGAATGCAGCTTATACATTTGGAACAACTTACCAACAAAGTGTGAGTAAGATAAAAAATGCTATTCTGAATTTTGAATCAAGTTGCTTTTTACGTCATTAGTAATTCAGTGCATGTCGAAGGATGTCTGGAGTTCAGCCATAGGCTGCAACATGGAGTTCTTTCTTGTGAAACTGGTGCTTATTTTAATTTTTTTATTATTGAGTGAAATAAGTGTGGGATTTTTTTTAGTCATTTAACTATGCATCTCAAACTTGTGTATTACATAGCATTATCAAAATAAATTAAACTGGCATTTTATTACTGAGTTTGCTGACTTGGCAGCGGAAGAACACAATGCCTGAATTCTGACAGTCATATGCATCATATCTTCTAATTTTCCTGTTGCCGCCTTTGGCCAGGTTTCATATGGAAAGAAGGCAGATTCAGTCATGTCATGCCTGTATGTTGTCCCTTTTAACTCTTTAATGTGTGCCCTGATTTTAGTGAATTCAGTACAGAGATTGAAGGCCAAATAGATGACTAATCAGAGGAAAGAGATTCTTTAACTGTCTTAACTATGGGAAAAAACTGTTGGGGTTTTAACACCCTACTAAACAGCAGGAAAGAGAGAGGGAGGGGTTAGAGCACTTGAGTTTGTGTATACGCTAAATTCAGTCAGCCACAGACATGGTTCTGCTAGCGATAAAGCATCATTAATTTTTGTCACTTAACGTGTTAAATGGTAGTCTCTTTGGCAGGGGGTGGTGAAAGAAGCATCTTTATTTTTATAAAACTCCGTATGTGTGCACAGCATCTCATACCTATATATTAATACTGTTTATTAACTCATCTACATTCAAAACCATTCCCCACATTATGTGTTGCAGTGTGAAAATATATAAACTCTGGCTGCTGCTTGGGTAGTGTGAAAGTCTTGTTGGGTAATAGCTGTCAAAGCTTTAGTCTGTGAAATCTATACTATTTACAAAATAACATTGAGAAATGTTAAATATTTTTACTCTTCCATATTGTTTAATGTTGTATAATCCATATTTCTGTGTTTCAGAGAGAATGAAAACATTTTCTATTTAGATCATTGAACTAGTCAAGTATGGTTATTTTTTTTGGTGCTGTTTAAAGTCTTATATATTTGATATATTGAGTCTGTAGAACCTATTAAGTATTAGTAACAGTTAATATTACTGGATTTGAATAGATACACTGATAAATAATAACTTACTGAATATTTTTTAATGTAACTGTTTTTGTGGATTGCAAGTTTTTTTCTTTCCTATAACTTTGGAGAAAGCATGGTTGACATGTATGAGTATTTAAAGACTGCATGGTTGTTCACATATGCACCTACTTTCACATTTAATTGCTTCACACAATCACAGAGTGGTTGAGGTAGTCAGGGGCCTCAGGAGGTTGTCTTGTCCACTTCTCTGCTCAGGCAGGACCACCTAGAGCAGTTTGCCCATTACCATGTCCAGATGGCTTTTGAATATCTCCAAGGATTGAGACTCCACAGTCTCACCTGTGTCAGTGCTTGGACACCCTCATAGTGAAGAAGTGTTTTCTGATGCTCAGAGGGAACCTCCTGTTTCAGTTTGTGCCCATTGCCTCTTGTCCTGTCACTGGGAATTGCTTCAAAGTGCCTGGCTCTGTCTTATACATCCTCCCTTCAGATATTTGTACACATTGATAAGATCCCCCTGAGCCTTCTTATCTCCAGGCCAAACAGCCTCAGCTTGCCTCATAGCAGAGATGCCTGCACTAGGCTATATCAAGTAGCTCCTTTCTCTCTTGTACTGGTGAGCCCGGAACCACGTTCAGTACTCCATGACTTTAGTGTTTATGTTTCTTGACTTTAGTGTTTACGCTGTTTAAAATTTTACACCGGTGAAGTTTGCTAGGATATTTTTTCTTAATCTGTTGAAAAACATTAAAATCTTCATTCTCCACATTAGTCATTCTAGTGAATTGCAATAATTTTGAAGAAGTTTGTATAAAATCATTAGTACTTTGTAATTACTTGTAAAGAGCTGGAATGCCTTGCCTATCAGGACTTCAGTAAAGTGACACAGTTTCCCACAGCATTCTCCTGGAGTAACTGGCTGTTCATGGTGTGGGCAGGTGTACTCTATGCTGCGTGAAAAACTAGCTGGATGGCCAGGCCCAGAGAGTGGTGGTGAATGGAACTAAATCCAGTTGGTGACCAGTCACTAGTGGTGTTCCTCAGGACTCAGTATTTACTGATCATCTGGGTGAGGGGATTGAGGACACCCTCGGCAGATTCACAGAAGACACCAAGTTGGATGGGGCTGTTGATCTGCTAGGGGGTTTGGAGGCTCTGCAGAGGGATCTTAGGGTGAATCAGTGGGCTGAGGGCAGTTGTATGAGGTTCAGAAGGGCCAAGTGCCAGGTCCTGCACTTGGGTCACAAGAACCCCATGCAGTGCTCCGTCTTGGCGAAGAGTGGCTTGAAAGTTGCCTGTCAGAAAAGAACCTATTTGACAGCAGCTGAACACCAGCCAGCAGTGTGCCCTGGTGGCCAAGAAGGCAGGTGGCATCCTGGCCTGTATGAGGAATAGTGTGGCCAGCAGGACCAGGGAAGTGATTGTTCCCCTGTACTTCCCACTGGTGAGGCCACACCTCAAGTGCTGTAACCAGTTCTGGGCTCCTCACTTCAGAAAGGACATTGAGGTGCTGGAGTGTGTCCATAAACGGCAGTGGAGTTGGTGAAGGGTCTGGAGCACAAGTCTTAGGAGGAACAGTTCTGGGAACTGTTCAGCCTAGAGAAAAGAAGGCTCAGAGGGGACCTTGATCATTCTGTGGTTCTGTCTTCTGTGACAATAATTTTGTAGGGAAAGAATCCACAACTTGATAAAATAATTAAATATCTTAAGCGATCTTTTTACATTTTTTTCTTGTAGTGCAAAATTTCAGTTTCTAAGATTTTATTGGATTTTGCTAATCCAATCTTTTATGACCTGTTCCTTGAATATAATGGTGACAATGGACAACAACATCTTTGGGCCGTGCCAGTTTTAAATTTGAATCTTCAATACAATGAGAAGTTTGTTAATCAAGGTAAGACTATCACAGTAACAATTCTTTGAACTTAAATAATCTGACTAACCTTAAATAGAAATAATTTATATTAATTACCATTACCAAGTTGTGTTAAAGATACCACAACACAGCACAAGTCGTTTCCATTTAAGGAATTTAATATTTTGTGGGCAAGTTCTGATAGTTTTAAGTGGAAGTTTTTGTTGCATACAGTGCTCCCACCAACTATATGCACAAATAAAGTAATCTCATTTCATTATGTATTTGTTTAAGCTGAAAGTAAACAATTTTATATCCTAAGTAGTCCTGTGTGTTATACAATTGTATGTGTCGTTTCTACTAAATTTAATTTTTTTTGTGTGTCGAATTATGTGTGTGAAACTGTCATGTTTTTTCAAAGGCAATAATATGAACAATTGGCTTTTGACTCGTCGATTTTTTTTGGTGGATACACTTAGTGGAAAAGAGACTGACTTGGGAAAACCACCAAGGGTAATTCGGATTGCTAGCGAAATAACAGTAAGGTGATTCATTCATATGATATCTAGTACATAGAAAAGAAAGCAAGTATTGTGCACTCTGCATTTGATTGTCTTAAAGTTGGTTTATTATGCTGTTTCTAATATGTCTAATATGTAATATGTGCTTCTTTTTCCATTGCATACTTGAAAATGGCATGAATTTTCATAGGTTGTTCTGATGAGTGAGTGAGAAAACACTGACTTGTGGTAGTTAAATTTACTGTGATTACCTTCCAGGTACAGTGGATCAGACCATGTTAGCAGGCATTCTGTCACCTCTGAGAAGCAGATATCATCTGGAAAGACCTAAAAACTACTCTGTTAACTCTTTTTCAATATGTGTTTTGCTGACTATACAAGGATGTTATTTCATATTCCATAATCTTTTTTGCAGTATTTTTACAACCTTTTGCCTATTCTTTTATACAATCCAGAATAGGCTTGAAGTAATCTAACTGAAATTGTGAGACTACCTGTTAGGATCATTACTGATGGTTAATTTCAAATGGAATATATTTTGAAAGAAACTTTTTTGCTCTTTCTTTATGTGATAATAATATCTTTTTCTGAGATAACTACCAAAAAATTGGTATCTCCCTTTTCCTTCAGCTCTCCTTCAACTTACCAGTTAAAAGATTGCTGAGTAGCACTGAGTACTGATCCATTCTAGTAATAATCTTCACAGAATCACAGAAAATGCCAAGTTGGAAGAGACCCACAAGGATCATTGAGTCCAACTCCTGCACAGGACCATCCCTAAGAGATTAATTTAGTGTACTAACTCCATTTGCTGAGAATTATATATTACATTATTTCAAAAGATAAGGATTACCTTATGTATCTTTGGAGAACACCCTCCCATCCCCTTCAAGAAAAGGGTAATCCCAGAAATTCAAATTACACATTAAAAAAGTCCATCTGTAATGTTTTGAGAAAAGCTACTTTTTGGACTTGGCTTCCGTTGCAGCTATCCTAATGTCATCAGGCAGGTGAAGATTGATTCAGGTATTTTCTTACAAATAAACAACCCTTCCCAGCTTTTTATATATTTGTGTACATGCCTTTGTGCGCTCCAGTTGCTTTTAAAATGTGAAGTGCTGTGTCATTGGGATTAAACCTCACATTTTATTGATGAGATTTTTCTGTTCACTTAGTGTTTTCTTATCAGTATGAGTTTCAATTAATGCTTTCCAAGCACTCATCCATTTTTTGTGTAAAAATCATATTCTGTATTTCTGCAGTATTCGTCTGGTATCCCATGCGCAGAGAGGAACCATCTACCCTCCTCTACTGTCTATTGCTTACACAGATGTGCTTGTCCAAAACCCTGAAACCCAGAGTGTGACGGTGAGATCTTTGTGCTATCTTAAACTGATTTGGTAATCTTACTTTTAGGTCACTTGGAATTCCAGTTTTCCACTTTAGTGAACATTTTGACAGGGCGTTATAAAAATCTAATAAGCAGTTTCTAATTCTGCTCTTAAGTTTTCACTAAAACTTAAGCCTTTTAAAACAAAGCAGTTAAAAGTATTCTCTTTTTAATTTATATTGAATCTTTTTAACTTAAAATATTTAGAATTTGAAGTTGGTTTTATAATGATAATTTAGGCTACAGTTCAAAAAAAATTATATTCCCAGAAAATAACAGGAAAAGTACTCTTTATGCAACAATTTAATCAAGGAAATTAGTGTTTTCAGTTAAAGCAGTGGATTAAGAGGAGGTTGTTATGACACAAACATTTCAGGTCACCTGTAGTTTAAGTTAAAATATTGGTAATATATCTAAAACATCCTTTATTATTTTGTCCTTCTCTACTGAAAAACCACAAAATTCTGCTGCAGCAGATGCAGAAGGGACATTTCCTACCTGCCCTTTTGCCTGCCCTGATAGGCAGCAGCTCAGATGTCAATTCCTCTGCCTTGCTTGCTTGTTAGATCACAGTGCTTTAAAAAGTGAAAATGTTGAGCTTAATATAATAATCATTCTGCTATTAAAAAAAATAGAATTAGCATTTTCTGCTTGTCAGTCTTCAGCAGCTCAGATGTACAGTACAGACAGACATCTAGCTAGAGATTTCTGGTGCTAGAACCATTTCTTGCATTCCGTGTTACTTGCAGGAAAGCAAATAAGAGACAGAATTAGAAAGAGAAAAATTAGTCAGACAGTTCCTTCCTGCCTAAATGATGGTTTTATTTAACCACAGGAACAGCAAGTGCACCCATCCCCAGCATTAATGTTGGTAAAATCTGCACTAAGCATAGCAGAGCACATGCTAGTACTAAGCCTGGCACCACAGCTTTTTTTCTTACTGTACATACGTGTGAAACTCTCATGTTTTTTCAAAGGCAGTAATAATAAGGTTGTCCTTATATAGTAGCCCTACATGGGAGTTTCTACCAACTAAAAGTGTGAAAACTACCACTGCCTATAATGATTGTAGCATTTCAGAATTTCTGTTCATATTTACTTTTTGTATCTTAATATTCAGGTTTCCTTCTCAGTCACTTATGAGATGAATCAGTCAGAGGCTCAGATTCAGACTGATGTAAGTTGTAATTCTCTTTAATTTGTCAATATAATGATGAATCTCTTTTGTGGTTTTTTTTTTTTAAATAGCTGCAAATAATTTTTCATTATTTTCAGATCGCGTTGGGTGTGTTGGGCGGGCTCGCAGTGTTATGGTCCCTTCTCAAGACTGCAGGCTGGAAGAGGCGTACAGGAAGCTCTATAATTGACTTGCAGGTATAAACAGAGGGCAACCTAAAAGGAGGTATTTCTTCCCCTCTTTCATGAGATCTTTGCTATCATTCCCTGTGATTATAACTATTCTGTTTCTTAAGGTAACTGAAATAATTTCTAACCTGACTGCACAGAACTGTGCCCTAAAGTTAGGCTCACTTGAGAAAGTAGGTTTTTGCATTTTTTTTTATTCTGATACTGTCATTCATGAAAGACTTTTGCTAAAAATGAAGGTATTTACAGAGCTATTCTGATCAGTTGAGTGAACATAGTTTTCAGCTTAATTCTTCTTTGAACAAAGACTAGCATTTAGGAGTTTCAGACAGTGAATATGCCATAAATATATGACCACAGTAGAAAAGTTTTGTTCAAGGCAACTTTTCAGTACTAGTTTCCTATATGAGCTGCATAACATTCTATATGTATGTATAGATGCATTACTTATTGGCTTTACAGATCTCTACAGTATGTTTTTATAATTGCAGACAGTTTTCAAGTTCTTACTGTTTTATGCTGGAGACCTTGCCAACGTTTTCTTTATCATCACAGTGGGAACAGGAATTTATTGGCTTGTATTCTTCAAAGTAAGTATTTTTCCAGATTTGAGTGCTATGAAAACCTATTAATATTGCATATTTTTTAATACGAATATTAATTTTCTCTTTTTCTTTTTCCTTCTGGTCAGACTATTGAGGCAAGTTTATCATACTCTGTGTTGTGTGCTTAAGTTTTGTGTTCACCTGTTTCTTTTCCTTAGGATTCGGTCTGCTTAATAGTCACTTAAAATATTTTACACATTCTGAATGATTGCACATTAAATATTGATCTTTTTCTGCAAAAGCTTGCTCACTTTTAAGCACTCCAATGTTACTTTCAATGTAACTCCTCAATTACAGGCTCAGCAGTTTGTCTCTGTCCTTTTGCCACTTCCGACGCAAGAAGAACATTTTGTTACATACATAGCATGTGCATTTAGTTTAAAGGTAAATATTTTTTCTTCACCCTTAAATACATGTTAACATGCTTGTGTATATTTTGTCTTGTTTTTAAACATCTAGTACAGTTCATTTTTAGTCTGTAGGCATAAACAATTATGTTCTTATAATAAATCATTTTTCCATAGAAATGTATTTTATGGAGTTGTAATAAGAAAACAAATATCTAAAGAAGATTATCTATGAAAAATAATTCTTTCAAGGATAAAGGTCCAAAGAAACACAAATAAAATAACCTATCAAGAAAGCAAATGCCTTCTTTTAAAGCAGAATATAAGTGCTGTCAGTTCCCGATTAAAAAGAAGATGGATTCAAATAATTATATTCAAACATTTAGAATTCAGAGATCATTGTTCTGTCTTCATGGGACATACAAGTATTGTATTAGTTATGGGTAATATATGGAATTATATTGGAATTCATAATACAGGTTATTATGTTATGGAGAAACAGTTTGTTGGAATTTGTTACTTTGCTGTATTTTGCTCTTAATTTTGGACATCATCACATGACTTACCATTATTCCAAGCTTTTAAATTTTAAAAAAAAAGGTACGAAAAGTTGGCAATAAAGTTGCAGTGTCAAGTATAGTCAAGACATTACTTGTTATATTTAATGACTGCAATGACTGTTTCTTCATCTTTCGTGCTATTGCTGTCCTTACTTGTTATAGTTCTCCTTTTTCTCTCTTAGGCTCTGCAATTCTTACAGTTGCTGGTTTCACAGCTTACTATAGATATTTTCTTTATTGACTGGGAAAGACCTAAAGGCAAAGTTCTTAAAGCAGTTGAAGGTAACTCAAACTATGCTTGTTTGTATAAACAGCTTTGGTTATATTCTGGTATTACTCTCAGATGTTAACTAAATTTCAGAGCTTTATTGTATGTACTCTTTTTAGGTGAAGGTGTTACTAAAAGTGCTGCTGCGCCTGTGAGCATATGGAGGACATATTTTATAGCAAATGAATGGAATGAAATTCAGACAGTGAGGAAGATAAATCCCCTCTTTCAAGTGCTTGCAGTTCTTTTTTTTCTGGAGGTATTATTACTACTATTACGATTATTGTTGTTGTCGTTGCCGTTGTTACTTATTTTTTGTATTTCACAACCAGTGTTTAACTCAAGGGTCTGTTTTTTAATTCTTGCATTTGCTGTGGTAATAGTGGATCACTTTCAGGTTTACTTGAAAACATACAACTTATTAAAATAATTATTTTAATGCATTTTTTAGTTTAGACATATGTATAGGTCATTGTTATATTTCATCAAGGAAGACTTAGAAAACCCTCAACCTTTAAATACCCCAGAGACCTTTGTTAGTTTTGTTTGGTTGGGTTTTTTTAAGCTAATGAGTTACCCTAAATGGCTTAGGAAACTGATAAATCTGTGTACGCACTCAGTCTTTATTTGCCTACTAGCACCCTCCTGTCACAGTTTACAGCTTTACTTCTGGTTTCCTTCCTGCTCATTTGCTATAGTACCCTTTTATAACACAGGAAATTAAATGTGCCAGTTCTGTTCCTGATGGCAATATGCCTTCAGTTACAGTTTCAGGATATGTGAGAAATTGTGCCTTAATTGGTAAAAAACATTTTGGTTTGTTTCTTCTCTAGTTTAGTAATTACTTCTATTTTTGGGAAGTATTCTTAAAGCATATAGCATATAGTTGTTTATGTGAAGTTCTTCTACATATTATTTTTATTCAATTTTATACTTAAATTTTTACTTTACATTAATTACAGTAAAAAACCCCAAACTTTCCTCATTCCCTATGTGAGCATTTTGTTGTTGGTACATACAGGCCAGGACCAACTTAGGTGCCGTGTTACAAGAAAAGAATGGGAGGAAAGAGAGCACATATTCTTATCGCACTCTACAATTGCCTGAAAGGAGGTTGTAGTGAGGTGGGTGTCATTCTCTTGTCCCAAGTAATAAGCAGTAGGACATGAGGAAATGACTGTGAAGAAATGGTCAACCCACCACAAGTATGTTTCTGATGCAGCTTTAGTTCTGAATGATTTTCACTTATTTTTCACCACTGAAGTGTTTCAAGACATGGCGTTCCTCTCACCTTTTTTATTGGGGACTTTTTCTAGATTTTTTGTTTAAAATAGGTTCAGCTGTACAGACAGTGGAGGGAGATACATTTCTGTTGAACAAAACCAAAAAAAAATCAGTTGTAAAACACAGTAAAAATTTGGTTTAACGCTGGAATATATAGGACCAAAGAGCTGAAATTTGGCAGAAATAATATCCCTATGCAGTCTAACACTAGAATATTTTTGAAATCTTTAGTAGAAACCAGTGTTGACTTTTTATGAGATTTAGGTGCACGTTTTTAATTTATTTATCAACATGTATATGTACAGTTTATGTTTTCAATTATGTTTCTCAATAATGACAGAATTGAGCTCTATCATAGTGAAAATGCTACTCTTCCCAGGTCCATTTTTCCTGACTTTTCTTGCTTCCTGCTATAATGGAAAGAACAGGATCCTAATTAATACTATTCATTGCCTCCTGTTGTTATACTGACCTTCTTACCTCTTCAGGTGATGGGATTTTCAAACCTGGCTTTAATGGATGCTTCTTCCAGTCTTACAAGAAGCAGTGAGAGCTATGTAGCTCCTTGGAGCCGCATTTTAAGATTTGGTGTGTCTGCTGCGCTCTGGATAGCCATTGCCATCTTACAGGTACGTGAAACACATGATGTATCCTGAATTATCATTTTCAGGCTGGTTCTTGGAAGCTACAACACATCACTAGGCCGTCCATACTGCTTATCATAGCATTTGGGTATGTTTTTCACTGTTTTGTTTAGTTGTTTTAGCATAGTACAACTTTTGGACTCAAAATGTATCTTCTGAGCGATGAGACATCTTACTTACAAGTCAGAATTTTACTCCTCTCAAAGATGTGAATTTATGCAACTACTGTGGGGTTTTTTAAACAACTTTGAAGGATCTCACAAGTTGAAAATGAAAAGCAGGTTATTGCTACAACTTTACTTCTTAAAGGAAGTATGTTAATCCCATTTCATAAAGCCCAATCCACTATAGAAGTCTATTATTTGTGCATGATAAACTGTGAAATTAATTGCTTAATAAAGTCAAATCTGGTGAACTAATAAGAGAAAATGTGGTTGATTTATTTCAGGTTATTTTTTTCTCTGTCTTCTATGAAAGATTTGTTGAAGATAAGATAAGCCAATTTGTCGATTTGTGTTGTGTGAGCAATGTAAGTATTTCTTTGTGTTGGTTGTACAGTGGCATTTTAAGTTGAATAATACATAAGATAATTTTAAGAATATTAAATAATATTTATTCATTTAATTTAATCAGAGATTATTAGTTAAGAGCCAAAGTCAGTGTTTCTTTCAGCTCACTTTATTGGTGAACTCTTCAAGATTTCAGTTAAACTTCAATTTGAAAAAGATTATGGAACCATAGGTATCAATATGTTCTTTTAGACCTGTTAAGTTTTTTTGGTTGGGGTTTTTCTTTATTTGAATTGGTTACATATGCTCATACAAAATTCAAAAATAAAAAGTTATGACAAAAATTAGGTGTGGAACCATTTGCTGCTATTCTGTCTAACTGGTTAATATTTTAGTCTTCCTGTCTTTCAGACACAGTTGTCTTGGTTTTATTTAATACATTTCTGTTCAGTTTCTGCTCCTTTCTCTGTGAGGTTGTCCCTCAATTGCTGAACTTCATGGTTGTCCCTCTTGAAGAGTTATCACCTTTTCCATGTATTTTCACTTACATCTGAACTACTTCCCTTTCTCTTGTTTAAAAGTGGGTCTTGAGGGTCTTTTTAACCAAAGAGTACAGTCAGAACAGATTAGATTCCCTTATTTGTCCAGAACTTTTTAAAAATACAGTGATTAACCCCTTTAATCAGCCTTTCCAGCCTCGGTTATTCATCTTCCATGAAACACCCATGTAGTGCCTGGGTTGTAGAGAGAGTTAATTTGGGAGTTTATATGACATATAAGCACTGTATCATACTGACTGAAATTCTGTTGAATACAATCTCCTAGGAGCTCAGCTGGAATCATGCATATGTATTCTGTATCACAGAAGTAACTTTTGAATCAAAATAAAAGCTAATAACTTGGGTTTGACTGTATGGCTCAATGGAATTAAGCAGTGATCCTTGCTGTTGATAAACTAAGCTTGAAGCTAGTGTGTGGTTTAGTTACATATAGATAAAACTAATCAACAAGTTACTAAATATTTTTCTCCCATGTTTATTTCAGTACCTACCTACTTTGTATTTGTAGAAGGGCTGGCTGGTCTGGCTGATCTTCACTGTGAGTTCAGAAGTTCAAAAATAAAATGAGAATTGTTAATTAAAGTATTCTTTTCCCCCTTCTCTTAGATTTCAGTGTTTCTCTTGTCACACAACTGCTTTGGTTATTATATCCATGGTCGCTCAGTGCATGGACATGCAGATACCAATATGGAAGAAATGAATATGAACCTAAAGAGAGAAGCAGTAAGTAAAAGTATTAAAATTTACACCTGCTCTAGTTATCTATCTTATATAAAAACACTCAGACTTTTGCATTATGGATCTGCAGTTGTGCATTACATTACACCAAACTATGTTACTTACAAGCTAGCAGGTGTTGGTGTGTATATATATGACTCAGTAGTGCTTTTAACTAGCTCTTCTTCTTTACTGTCTCCTCTTGTTACTTCTTCAGATTTCAAAGATATGAAATTCCTGTTTGTCTAAAAAGGGTTTTTTTCATGTATTTAAGAACCTCATTTTCAATATTTAAGCTTTTCACAAGGTCATGGCCACATTCAAAAAATTGAATACCAAAAAACTTTCATAAAGACACAAATTTGAAAAACTCCTAATAAAGAAACATCTACTCTTCCAATGAATTCTTTTGTTCCATCTCTTCTACTATGGGGATATAACCTATTCTTTACAGGAATTAATTTGTATAAGTATCTTTTCTAGTTTGTTATATGTTGTATCTTTGCTGCAAGATCAGGCAAACGTAAAATGTCTAATACATGATCAGAGACTCCACTAAATGTCATGACATCTTGCCTCTTTGTAGGGACAACTAAGAAGAAAGTACCTTAGACAAAGGATATTGCTATTTCAGTGATAAGTGGACAGAAATAAAACATAACCATGTGAAAATTGAATCTCAAAACTGAAATATAGAGTAACCTTTTAATAATTTTTTTGA
Organism: Margarornis squamiger; assembly: GCA_035222235.1. Classification (NCBI taxonomy): domain Eukaryota; kingdom Metazoa; phylum Chordata; class Aves; order Passeriformes; family Furnariidae; genus Margarornis; species Margarornis squamiger. The sequence goes on from JAWWTY010000077.1 coordinate 127,236,157, forward strand.
CTTGTGTATTCCTATAACTTTTCTTCCTAATTGCTTATTTTAATATAATTTTGGGAAAAGCAGAGGGGGTTTTTTCCCTATGGAGATGTTGAATTTTTTGCTTCCTTGGGGTTTCTGAGATTTTTTCAATGTGACCTGAAAAACAGGGGAAAAGTCAGGAATCCAAAACAAACAAAAAAAGCAGGACAATTACAGAAAAAAGGATAAATCTAAAACAAAGGTCTTCCAAGTGAGTATCAGAAGATGTATTAGAAGGTAATGAACTGAACACAGGTGAAAAGAGAAATATGACTTTGTGACAGCAGGGGTCGGGATTTCACGTCTTAAGAAAGTCTTGCTGTGGTAGGACCAAGAGTGCAATGGATTCAAATATTTAGAGATATTAAGTACTATGTATTCATGAAAGAAAGGATGAAAAGCTTTTGACTTGTTTTGGGTCTGTGAATGACATTAATAATGTTAATTTACTATTGCTTTAATTGTATAGGAAAATCTGTGTAGTCAGAGAGGTTTGTTACCAAACACAGATGGCCAGACATTTCAGATTTCTATCTCAAGAAAAATGCGACTGCACTATGATTGGATTCATGAAACCCTAACAAGAGTAAGTGAGATGTTGGTGTTCTCTAAATATTATTTAAAATGTGTGATTTTTCTGCTGAAGTCATGGTCGTGTTACATTTCAGAAACGTGGTCCTGCTAGGCTTTTGAACTCATCTGCAAATACCTTTGAACAAAGCACGAGGGCATACAACACCATGAACAAATTTCTCAGTTCTTTTATTGATCATGTATGTATACTGACATTACTATATTAAGGAAAATATAATTATACTAAGTAGAGATTAAAAATTGTAAATCTGCAACACAGTAAGACTGCTCTTAAAAACAAATCCTTTTTTGTTAGGTACTTATTTTTGTCTTTGAATAGACCAGTGCTTTTTTTTTCATTCATAAAGGTCTATGTAGCCATATTTCACTTTGTAACAACCACTTTTTCTTTGAAATCATAACATAAGGAATATTGTTTTTCTTTTTATTATAGGTTCATAAAGAAATGGATTATATTGTTAAAGATAAGTTGCTGCTTGAACGGATTCTTGGCATGGAGTTCATGGAACCAATAGAGAAAAGTATTTTTTATAACGGTAAAAAGATTTGTGGTATTTGTACTATTCTAAGTATCTAGGTTTCTGTGTAGATTTTTTTCTCAGGGTTTCCAATCTAAACAGGACTTCACAGCAGGAGGGGTCACTAAATGGTTGCTTGTGAGGGAGGTATTTAAGAGAAGTTCTTCAGGTTACAGAAATCCTATTTATAATTTATTGTTTAGCTGCTGTTTATTGTTTTTCTTTTAGGCAACTGAAAGGATCCCGTACAGATGATTCATGAAGTTCATACTCATAAGCATTGATAGAAATATATAGTTTGATATATTGTTTCTTGAGACTGTCATGGTTCCCAGAAGTTTAGATATAAATCAGGATTTCATACAGTAGGACATGCACAATTTATAATGAAAATATACTGTTTCAAATCAAGCTTGTAATGGACATTGTTCTGAAAAAGTAGAAAGAGGGAACAGAATATGTTTTCTATAATAGCTAAAGTATTCTTTTCTCTTTTAAAAGTGGTGCTTTTTGATAAATAGTGAAGTGGATAAATGATCTGGAGTACTTTGGCTATGAAAAAGGTATTTTAAGCTTAAAAGACCCATTTTCTGGGGCACCCAATAAACAAAGACAATGCTAAGCTCTGAACCTACTCCTAGGTAAGGCTTTAAGCACATGTTTTTATTATTTTGTTGAGTTGGGGCCAGAGCTAACAGTTGCTAAAAATTTCAGTGACAAGGAAGTTAAATCTGCTTCTCATTTAAAACTACCTTTTTAAACAATCTGAGATTTCAGCATTGAAGAGAGTTGCATGTGGCACGTGGCTTTTTCTTGTGTTCCATCAGTATCACACTGAAAAGGTTTGTATTATTCTTCAGTAGGAGGACACAACTAGCTCTATGTTTCCACAGAATGCCATTAAGTAGCTCTAGCTCTGACTTTCCTTTTTCTTAACAGCTTTCTCAGCATGCACTGATAAACTCCGCAAACGTGCAACTCAGAGAAATAACCGTTTTTGAAAAATATTTTCTTTTTGTAGACGAAGGACACTCTTTCAGTGATGTTCTCTATTACGGCAATGAAACAACACTGCTCATCTTCGATATCCTGTTTTTCTCCGTTGTGGATCTGGCTTCCCAAAGTTTTGTTTTAGCAGCTATTCTGACATACTTACAACAAGAGGTAAATTTGAACTGGAGAACAAAGTAATATTTTTTAAATAAGGGTCACCATGGCAGTTTATATAATTCACTAGATAATCAAAGCAGTAAGTTAGCAGTATGCAGTGACAGAGGATTATACTGAGAACTTATAGTTTCTTGATTTTTTTTTGTCAAATGGGCTTGTGAGAAATTAATTTTGTTCATGTGGCTGTCATGAATAGAGCTTACTAACAATTTTCAATAGAAAACACAAATATCTGTTAAAATTAATCACACAATTCCACCTTGATTTAGGGTGGAAAGGTAGTAGAAAATATTTCAAAAATGCTAAAGTGATTCACTCATATTATTTACAATTTAAAGATAATATGAAGTTATTATTTATATTAGATACTGAAACATACTGTTTAAAGTATTTTCTCATTAATACATATTTTCTAAACTGTTCTTAGATATTTAGGTTTATTCGTAATACACTTGGGCAGAAGAATTTGGCATCCAAAACCTTGGTGGATGAAAGATTTCTCATTTAATTAAGAAGATGAAAAACTTTGTTAAGTTAATTGTGGAAATTATGTCCGTGATCGGAGCATCTCTGACCTGCAGTTTAATTGTAGTGCACTTTTCAATAATAATAATGTACTGGGTTTGAAATTTGTAATTTTTTATATTGTGTGACATTAAGCTTTATTTTTCTGTATTTACAGATTTATTTTTTTTTTTGTGAACACTAAGACATAGGCCTTTAAAAGGAAAGGTATGTGCAAAAAAGAAGTAAATTTACTGTAGTTATTTTTAGAATAAAATAAAAATTATTTAATGGCTTCTGGTAAGATATGAACCACTCAGTTTGAGGCAATAATTTGAGCATCTGGTTGACAGGAGAAGTTTTCAACTCTGAAGTTTTCTGAAAAACCTTCAATCTTTTTTCTTGTATTTATTTTGAGGTGTAACATTTAGCAAACCTATTTCCAATTTTATGGAGCACAGGATTTGTTCTGAATTAAGTTAATATTTCAGGAGGACTTTTTAAAGATCACTTATTTCAGGTGACTCCAACTTGAAATTTTAACTTTTCTTTATTGTGGCATAGTATTGTATGCCTCTCTCTCTTCTCTTGGATTTTATTGTTTCTCTTGGGTGTGGCCTACACATGACATCCATATGTTTGAGATACAGTGGTGTTACAGCAATGGAGAAAAACAGGCTGCTTATGATAGAGCAGAGGAGATGGTTGTTGGCATTTGGGAACAAACTCTCATCTTCTGTCCTCTAATGCAAGATGCCCAGGGGAAACAACGGTAATTACTCTGTTTAGTTTTTCCACACAGGTGAAATGGAAGCAATTGTTCTTATCCTTTTCGAAGTGTTTGCACAGGTGCTCATGTACCTTTGTCTTTCTTAATTTTCTGATTTTATAATCTTTAGATATAATACAGAGACCATAATATGATGACCATTTACTGTCATCATATTTTTGGAATTTAAACAAGCTAATAGTTATTCAAGTGCCACTTATTCAGTGTTAAGGGAGATTATGAATGGCCTCTAAATCACCTTAAAGTGAGGTGTCTACCTCCCATTTTTGTCACTGAAAAGTCTCCCTGCCTTTTTATACTTCGTGTTTTTTCAGTAAATGGTTAAACGTGAATAGTGTTTGCTGTTTTTATAGCTGTTACTTGTCTTTAGATGAGTCAACAAGGGACCAGTAAAAATACCATAAAAATGTAAGTCAACATCATCTCATGCTTACTCTAAAACAGAGACCCGAGGAGATGATTAGTTGGACTTAGCAGATTTCCAGTGCAGAAATGCTTATCTGAGTTGAAGCAGCATTGCATTTCAGATGGTTTTTGACTTCATAAAGAGGAACGTGTTCTCTCTCATTAAACTTAGAGTAACATGGACATAAATCTCAGGGTCACTATTGCTCTGAAGCATTTGCTTCTGTTGTTGCAAAGCCTGTATAACCTGCTAGGCCAATACAGTTTCTGTTGACTGATAGAATGTGTCTGCTGGTAAGGCTGTGACCAGACAGATAACTGAAGGGTTGATTTTCAGCAGGACATCCATTCAGTCATTTACTAATGTGCAGTTTAGCACAGGCAATCCCATGTCATGCTTTCCTTGCTTTTGTCTGTTTATACACACAATTCTTAGTTTGTTGGTGCACACTATGCCTCAGAAAAGGTGTGAATAAAAAACTTTTAACAGAGTGAAAGTAACAACCTTAATTTTATTTATAGTGGACATTTCACTCTGTTAAAAATTAAAGTGTCCATTAGGTTCTGGATCTGTTTAAACAGGCAAAAATCATATTTCCACTGGGTACCATGACGGTCTGACCTCATTAGTTGTGAGATTGCTTGTCAGTGACCTACTGAGTGCCAAAACTGCAAATTAAGCTAAGGGGCCTTTTGAAAAAGAGTCTGCAGTAAGACATTCACAAGGTAAAGTTAGGCTCACATGGTGTCCATGTATTTGGTCAATATCTTTGCATAGCTTAACTAATCTTAAGTACCTATGTGTTCTACTGCAAGGTCAGCATACTAGAGGAAATAGGAACTTTCTCATGTGACCGTATTTATTGAAGCTGAAGGATGTGACTAAAGGGGTGTAGAAAGTTTCTGCAGTCCATAAATGAGCAAGGGTGACCCTGATGAATTGCCCTAATGTTGGTCTTGACTTACAGCACTTTCCAGCAATAGGAACTGTGCATCACTGTCAATGGTCACAGGCAGAGGCTGTTCCTCTGAATTCTGGTGACGTGTTCATGGGCATGAAGTTATTCCAGGGAATGGAACCACACCTCAAACATGCCTCCTCCAGAACGGTCACATTTATGAAGGACTGCAGTCAGAATAACTAAAACAAAGTAACTAGACCCAGGTAAACCAGGGAATGACTGCAAGCAAAATGAAGATGTAGTCATGTCATCTGTAGACACAGATGTGTGGTTTTAGATAGTACGGTGCCAGTAGAAATGGAGACCTTTCAGCATGTGGGCTCTCATTCTGTACCCCGTTTTCAGAGATTGTGCTAACCAGGTACAACTTTCCATACAACACCCCTCCTTTGAGTTTGCTTTAGATATGTCTTTAATTATCTGCTGCTCAGAAGGGTACATGAAAGCTTTAAGGACCTTTCATTTTGCAAGAACTACTGCTAAAAGCAATTCTTCTTACAGATAAATTATAAATTAATCTAAAAATGTCCTGTGAAAAAAGTTGAGTCATTTGGCCCCCTCTTTCTCCTTGGTGTACACACTACTCTGTTTTGTTTTATTTTTCCAGGTCATTTGTCTAAAAGGTTAATATAGCTACCATAGGCATTCTACATGATTTAGGAAATAATTAGAGGAGTCAAAAGTTCCAGGAATTCATAGAAGCTTTTCTTCATTCTTGCTGCCCAGGTTGAAACAGGTTGACTGAGCTTTGTTCCCCTATTGCTTGATATTTGTTCAAGAAATATCAAGCTTGATATTTGTTCAAGAACTATCTCTTGTGATTGTATTTCTAACTGAATGTTTTTTTTTCTTTAAAATTAGTATGCATCTACACTGTGTTGTTCACACAATGTCTTTCAGGTTTCTAAATGTTTTATTTGGCCACATGGCATTTCAAACTTATGCTTTCTGTTTCTCTGAGCAATAAAAAAGTTTCAAAGATTGGAGATGTTTTTTTGCACTTATTAAACAAGTTGATCCAAGCCTACAACACAACTTTTCTTCCATGAATATGAGAGTAGGGCCAGAGGCTGCTGCTGGGTCTGCAGTCCGAAGATCTGTCAGGACAAGTGTGAGAAAGGGATTTTGCAGGCAGTACGACAAAGGAGGGTATGGTTTTGGGTAGTCACAACTAATGGAATGAGATGGTTGTTTCTTGACAAGCATCTTAGAGGTTACATACCAAACAAATTTCCACAAATAATTACAACTTGTATGTACAGACAGTAATTTCAAGAATATGTTTAAAATTTACAGATTTCATTTACTAGTGAGGACTTGCTGTTTTACTACAGCATTCATTTGAATGGTAGGGGTGGGTGTGACTGAGGTAAACCATACCAGAGGTGAGAAGTGCAGCTAGCAGAGTATCAGATGATGCCCTGCCTGTCAGCTTTCTGCAGCATGGGCAGCACCAAGCCGAGCTCCAGCTCAAGGGATTTGGGTTTGTTTTCAGTCAGTGGGAGCGTATGAGCAGTGGGTGACAGGGGGAGGGTGACGTTGTCACATGATCCTGTGAAAATCACAAGTAAACTGCAATGGTGGAAGGAGGTAACTACCAAACCTCTCAAAACTGGTCTTCCTCAACACCACCTGCTTTCCCCTCTCCCCAGTACCACACCCTTTTCTCCTGTACCTTTTCACCAGTTTAAAGCACTAATCCTCTGTCTGACTCTCCTGTGCCCCAAGCCAGTGCCTCCAGGCAGTGCCTGACAGAGCCTCCTAATTCACCCCACCACTGTCAACTGAGGCACAGATCCTTCCCTGCCCTGCCCTTCCCGCAGGTCTCCAGTGCGGCTCTCTGCAGGAGCACGTGCTGCCTGTCCCCACTTCCCTGGGAAAATGAGGAGGGAAGCAGCCTCGGCAGGAGAATGCTGCCAAGCACTGCATGCCAAGGTGTGCCTCAGGGTAGCAGCACAGGTTCTTTGGTAAGAAGAATAAAAATCCAAACAGCCATTAGAAATCAGTTTAAAAGCATGAAGTCCCAACTTCTCTGTATGTCTAAAAAGAAGGAATTAAAACAAGACACCTTCAAAAAAACTTGCTCTTTGAGCACTGGCTTCCTCCAGCTTTGCCTCCTCTATTGCCTACATACCATCTCCAGCCCAGCACACCCAGCTTCCTTGTGTGACTCCTACCACGCCGCAGCAGAGATGACACCACAGGCGGCTTGGGAAGGCCACCATCCTTGCTGGCCTGCCACTGCTGGCGCCGAAGGGAGAAGGGCTGTCGATGACACCCTGCAGGGAAGGTTGCCGAGCTGCTGGGAGGCAGGAGTGTGTGGGCACTTCTGTGCTCCAGTGCCCACAGGGAGGACCTGAATCCACAGGCTGGGCTGGGGATTGTGGAGCCTGAGGGACAATCTCCAGGAAACTCCATGGGAGGTGCATTTGCCTCTCTGTTGAGTGTTTCCCTCTTATCCTAGTAGAGTTTCAGTAAGCTTTGATGGTCCAGAGCTGTGACCAGCTCTATCCCTCTCTGATCCAGACTGCTTTACCAACCTACTGGTGCTACTCAAGACTTGTCACTCCATTAGTTTTCCAGTGTGACTTCCTTCACAGCAGGAGTGGCTCTAAGTCTGGCAGCTGGGGAGAGGTGAGGCAGCCTTTGGGGTTAACAGGGAAATATTTGATGTTCAAAGCTCACCTGTGGAATAGCTCTGCAGAGATCAGGAGGCAGCACTGCATTAGCTGACATTGAGAACTTCCTTTTGAATGCTCAGAATTGTTCTTTTGTTAATCTGCAAAAGCTGAGCCCACACCTGACAATCTCCTCACAACCTGTGGTGTTCATGGAATTAAACGCAGAGGTTGTATCAGAGTGGAGAGAAGGAAATGTGCATACCACTTATTCCTAGAAAACATGCAACACTTAAGAGACAAATCAAGATGGTTTATTTCTGTGGTTGGGTTTTGGGTTTTTTACATAAGTGCATACCATTATAGAATTATCACATTTCCATTTTATAGCTCTCTGCATCAGGGTGGCAGAAAGGCTCATGCAGTATGAAAGAAATGGGAATTTAAAAGAAGACCTGTAACTCCATGGTCTCTGTAACCTTCTCATCCTGGTTTACAATTGCAGGAAAATAATCCCCTTCAAATCAAACTAAAAAATAAATCTCCAGTTCCTCCTGCAAATGCTGAACGGAGATATTTGCTTTTGGCTTTGCCTGATACCTGGGACAGGAAGAGTGGCACCAACTGACCTAACGTGCAAACAGCTCGTTATCTCCAGAGCCTGGCCCGATCCCCCTTCCCATCCATGCCCTGCCACAAGCATCCAAGCTGGAATGAATGAATGGATTTTGGACTTTCACATGCTGCAGTTTACCTGAATCCTTTCCAGGGTCCATGGAGCCGTTGGGCTCTCAGAGGATGGATCCAGGCACTGGCTTTGGAGCACATCCCCAGGCTGCCGCCCCACCTGTACCAACCTTTCCTCTCACCTCTTCCTTCCCAGGTTCAGGTGGGCCTACAGTATTTATGTTTAATAACAGCTGAAAGCTTGGTATTTATTGCATTATCCTGGAAGGTCAGGGCGGCGATGATGCTGGGAGAGGGACCCCTCAGGTGTTCATTTCTCCTAAAAACATACAGTCAGAAACAAGTTTCTGTTTGTTGGGCAATTTGAGACGAGTGCACTTTTTCCTGGGAAGGAAAAGGCTGCATTTCCCATTTCCAACATTTTCTTTTCGTGTGTATGTGGATAGTAAGAACCAAGCTTCACTGTTGTAAAGACCAAAGTTACTTTCCCGTACCTTGTAGTATAAGTAGTTCTGTCTACAAACACTGTAAAATATTACCACATGGTCAGGCACACGACAGGACATGCAGACTGTTTTTGGTGGAGATTGCAGTGCAGAGGGGGGTTGTGGCCTCAGTGCACAACTTGATGAGACTCTGGGTTCTCCCTGCAGCATCCTAAACCTGAAGGGTCAGGGTGGCATACCTCCCCATAGGGACAGAGCCAAATCCTAACAAATTCCTCTGTGTAGACATGATTACAGTTATTAAAAGAGAGAGAGAGAATATGGCTTCCTGGCTTGCACAGGCAGCTCCAGCTCTCACTGCTCACTAACAATGGTCTTACTGCATCCTATTTCTCTTAGATCACAGCCTCCCTTTGCATCTGCAGAAAGCCCAGCACTATGCTGTTTGGAAGGCAAAACACTGAGTTCCTTTGAAGTCTGCAGATGCTGTGATGAATCCCAGGGATGGGAAAGCACTGGATCTCAGACCTGTCGATCATGACCATCTGGTCCGTCAACAGGAAGAGCAGGACCCTGCAGCAATGCTGTCTGGTTTGGAGCCACAGATGTGTAGCTGCAACACCCCTGTTACACAGAGTGGGGTAGGGGCGGGTCAGTTGAAGTCAGTGAGGAAGTTTTGCTTCCTCACCCCAAATACTGTGAGCAAACTGCAGTGTCATCAACCTCATTTGCTGTTTAGAGCTAGCACTGCTCTCATTGCTGGCAGTCAGGATAAACACAGAGTGATGACATGCTTCTTGGAAATGAAGATATTCATTGCCCATGCTCACCAGATGTCAAGCCAGAAGAGATTATGAGGTAATGGAGCCCCCCTTGGTGGCCACTCAGGGCTCTTGGCTACTCTGACCCAGTCACACCGATTCCCCATCTTTGTCATCAAGGGAAGCACTGCCTTCTCAGCAACTTCCCAGGGAAGGGCTGGGATCCTTTAAGATGCAATTAAGTAGCAGACACATTTAATCGTATCTAGATGGAGGAAGAGAAAGGAGCTGATCCCCTCTGGGGAATGTTTTTTGTTTCCCTAGGCTTTTAGCTTTCCAAGCTTCCCGTTTCTCTCCAGAACTGTTGGGTTGCAGCTGCTTTAACTGAGGGAGAGCTTGAAAGGGGTGCAGTAGGTAAAGTTGAGAATTCAGGAAGCTTAACCTCCCCCCAGTCACTGCCATGCAACCAGTAGTTCTAAAAGCTTTACTGGAAACCATGGTGTATAATTAGAGGAGGTGGATGTTTTCCCATTCTGTGCCTGTGTGTATCCTGGAGTGTAAAATCCTGGCTGCTCTTCACAGCCCTTGTCAGTCCCTCAGCTCAAGAATGGCATAATAGGAGTCTGCAAGGAGCACAAGCCAGTTCTGTGGATGCATGTGCTAGAAATAAACAACCCCAGAACCTGGCTCACAGCTGGGTTCACAAGTCTCAGCCCCTGACATTGTCTGTGCAGCAATACTGAAATGGATCTGTCTGGGCAAGCGGCTCAGAGGGCTGTTGATGAGCAATTAGCCCTGGCAGGTTCTGCAGGTCCGGGATGATTCTGGTGGCACCACATAAGGAGAGGAACACGTGGAGGAGCCAGGCCTAGGAAGAGGCACCTGGGGCAGCAGGGCTCAGCCTTGCCCACAGGCACTGGAGCAAAGCACAGCTCAAGGCCACTGGCACTTTCGGTTGTCTTTTGGCATCACTCAGGGAATACAAGGCAGACCATTCTCATGTGCTCCTTCTCTGCAGCCCCTTTGTCATGAGAAGAGCGTGCAGGGCATGTAAATGATGGACACGCGGTACCACTGCCACCCCTGGCTGCTGGCAGCCTGCCTGCCCAATGTGTGCTGAGCTGGGACCAGAGAAAGGGACACAAGCCAGTGCAGCAGGAACACCCACCTGGTGATGACACCTTCTTTCATGGTTTTATATTCAGACCTTACCCAAGAACTACCAGATTCCCTTGTCCCAGCAAATACCTGAGAAAGGCATTTCTTGAGAAAGGTGCCCACAGCCTTAGATGTTGCCATCTTCCATGTGACAAAGGCTCAGGAGACCCATGGTACATACATGACTGGGATCTGCAGGTCTGGTTTCTGGAGACTAGACCCACTGATACTCCTGTTTGATCCCTGGACTCCCTCCTGGGTGTGTGGCCATGTACTTGGCTACCTGTGTCTGCCCAGCACTAGACTGATGAGCTTCCCCAAGGAGCCCTTGGGTCTCTGCAGCCACCTCCAGAGTGAATGAAGAACCTCTGAACCACCTATCCTCCCATTCCGTAAGCCATCACAGAATCACGGAATGGTTTTGGTTTCAAGGGAACCTCCATGATCCTTATGTCCAACCCCCCTGCCACAGGCCTTCCACTCAATCAGGTTGCTCAAGGCCCCATCCAGCTTGCCTGTGAACATGTCCAGTGATGGCTGCATGAAACTGTATGACTAAGTGAAAACTCTCCCATGATATGGAAAACAGCAACAGAAACTATGTGTGCATGTTGGGTTGTTGGGGGAGACCATCTATCTGTGGTCCATCCTGATAAACAGGAAAACTTGGCAGCCTCTCCATGGGACACGTTAACATGCCAAATCTTATTTTCAAGCACTCTAAAGGAGAGGTTAAGGAAACACGTATTTATTGAGAGGAGGCATCATTATAACTTAAGAACAAAAGCCAGTAGAGGGTATGTGAATTGAAATAATCCAGCACTGCCCAGCCTGCTGGATGGATTTGTCACTGACGAGCCTAAAACCCACCCCTGAGATGCACCAAGGACTTGTCTCTTTAATCCCAGATTCCTGGTTTCAGCTCAGGCCAGCTCAGATGAGAGGCATGTGCCCTCATAGCCTCAGGCCAGTTTGGTCCTCACTCCACATTCCTGGCTGTTGGGTTATTTTTCCAGAAGAGATGGAGAAGCGCTGGGGATGGGCAAGGACAAAGCCTGATCCCCTGAACCCTTGAGACAAGCTGCATGCTGTGAAAGAAAAGTTCAGAGAGACTCTCTGGGAGCCACCCCTCCTCTGCTTCCCTGCCGGTTCCTGCTGCCAGGACCAGTAAGGGAGTTGCTGGGACACACAAATTAAACTCTGCAGGAAAACTGGAGCCATCAGCAGGTTGAGGAATAGAGTGCAAGTTCCTGCTCTCTACAGCAGGTCTGGATAACCACAAAGTGCACTTTCCTCCCCCAGATGACCTCAGCAAACCAACCTGATGGCTCCCAGCAGGGTGGCCATGCTGGCAGGTAAAAGATAGTTCCCCTGGCCCTTGGCCCTCCGTGTTTGTAACCATTAGCCCAAGAGCCAATAGGGTCCAGTGACCTTCCTGGCCCCAAGGCATTGCTTAAGAGTTTAAAGGCAGGCTGTAAGCATTGATAAAATGCCCGAAAGCTCATATCCCTGTCCAAAGTCTAGGGATGGGGCAGCTCTCTGTCTCCTTTGTTGCCAAGGACTGATTAAAGGAAAGGAGTTTCTTTGCTTTGGCTGGTGACACTGCTGCTTGTAAATGCTTTTCTCAAAAAACCGCACCAAGCACATGCTGAAACCCCACTGGTGGCCTGATCCCCCTTGCTATGTCACAGCACAGGCTCTTGCACAGTTTGCTACCAAAGTATTTATTTTCAGGGCTAATTTCTGAGCAGAAAAGGTACTCATGCTCCCAAGGAACTATGCTGTTAATCAAATGCAATTTTCTTCCGGGTTTACACACACATAACGAGGGCTGTGCTGGGGCCAAACCTGGAACAGAAATGTTTCAAACAACCTCCCTTTGTTTGCTCAGTCCTGAGCAATATTGATTTAAGAATATTGTCTTGATGGTGACCTGTTAGAAAAGTTTCAATTTCTTTCGTAACCTGGACAGAAAAGGGGGCCTCTCAGTGAAAGCCCTTCCTGGCAGTGGTAGAAGTTGGGGCTGGTTCACCACAGCCCTGCTCCTCAGAGAGCCAGCTGTGCCCCTTAGTTCTGCTGGAAGGCTGCATTGGCCTGTCCTGGGCAAAACAGGAGGGCTCTGGAAAAGGACAAGGTGTAGCAGCTGGTAATTCCTCTTTTGCCTATACCCAATCATACACGTTTAAATGAGATACAGCTTCAGGGAAATGATTTTGGAAGGCTGTGCAGTGCTGGAGCCCTGCAGAGGTTGGGCTGGCTCCTGACTCAGGGGGCTGCACTCCCAAAACACAGCAGAGATCTGGCAGGGGCAATTTCTCTGCAGCTGGCACCTTTGGAAGCATGTAAAAAAGTGGGACAAAAGACACATTTGTGTAAGCTGCGGAGGCTGAGAGAGGAAGGGTGTTTTTTGGCATCCCTTCCTCTCTCCAGCTGCTGCTCCCAGCACAACCTCAGCAGTGCTCCCACACCCCTGTGCTGCCCACCCGCCTCTGAAACAGCCCTTTTGATATCGAGTTGTCGTGTTAAGATCAAACTGTGCAGCAGCAGCTCTGCTGTCAGTCCAAGCTCTGCTCAGCAGGAAACTCCTCACAGCTGCACAACAAGGAGCCACAGAGGCTCTGTGCTGCCGGCCTGGCACCCTAGGGGCAAGGAGCAGTTGCCACACTGGTCTTGGACATGTTGCTGGGAGTTGTCTGGCTGTAGCCCCAAACTCCTCTTCCCTCCTAAGCCCACCAGTCCATTCTTTCATTCTCTCTAAAGACACTTCCCCACCTTATGCACCTCCCTAACCCAAACAGTACATCCATGACTACCACCGTACTGCAAGACACCAAGCATCTTCCTGCCCACGTGTCCCACAGCAGGATGGATGGATGTCAGATTGGTAGTCTCTCCACAGGGAATAGGTGCTGCCAGGCAGCTCTGGCTACCACCATCCTCTCTGGCCATTTACGCTCAGTTGCTGACAAGAGTTGAGCCAGACAAAGCCAGGCTTTTTCTTGGACAGAAAGCAACTACAGAACCACCCTTGGCCTGGGGAAATTCTACATCCAGGACCAGTACAGGATTTTATTTTGTTTTCTGGGATAGAGAGGACTGTGAAGAAGAGGGAAAAAAACATCTGGGAACATAGGAAAAATGCTTCTTGATGAAATTTGCTATTGTTTTCCAAAAATACCTGGGCTGAAGGCTGAAAGCATTTGTGTGACAATTTAACCCATTATACCACTGCAGTACAGAGAGCTGGGGACACCCATTGAGAATGGTGGGTGAAACACTCCAGAATACTCCCAGACACATTGCAAGATGTTAGATCACCTTTTTGCCATCGATCCTCTGCTGAGCACTTGGAGCCCCCTGCTCCAGGCCTGTTCTGTGCAGCCTGCTCTTGCCCAGGGGCAAGATCTAGCCCAAACACTGCCTTTCCAGCTGCAATCTCAGTGCTGCCAGCTGAGTTTCAGTGCTGAGGCTTCTTCAAAGTAAACAAAACCACAACCTCCTCTGACACCCCCATCCACTGGCTGTCTATCACTCTGCTTCTGCTGGCTGACAAGGGGCAGAAGCCAAAGGAAGAGCCTTCCACTTCTGCTTGTGACAATCTCTCTGTTGAAATCCAGTCAAGTTGTTAAGTGTCCTAAAAAGCATAAAATGTGTATTAAAGGGACTTCAAAACAACATGCATGGAATAGGATCTCATAGAGACAAATGTGAAAATATGGTATTAATTAAAGCCAATCTCCCTGTAATTATCTCAAGTTAATGCTGTTTTTGTAATGTCATGCCTATAATAATCTGAATTAATGTTTTTATATGTATATATTGTATATATTGGTATATAGAACAACATGTAAATCACTTTAGGGCCATCTGCTTCTTATCACTCCCATCTATATCTTATGAGTTTTACTCAGAAAGTATGAACTGAGACAAAATAGCTAAACCTTAGCAAACCCCCACTTATTTTAGACGAATTATGATCAGAAATACACTTCCATGAAATCATGAGGGCATATATGCACCTGCATGCACATACATTTCCTGTTCATGAATTCAGGCAATTCAGGGCTTGAAATCATATTTTTCTCACCCCCAGCATAGGGAAATGTAAGTAGGCCACTTGTTTTGCTGCTCTGCTCCATGTATCAGCCACAGAGGGTCCAGGAGTTAGTGCTTAGCTGGCAATTTTGCTGATAATGCAGGAGGCAGAGCAGCCTGCTTGTGTACAGCCACATCACCTCTGCTGAGAAGTAAAAATGGACTTCTGTCAACATCAACAAACAAATTAGAAACTGCTCTGAAGATGCAGGAGCTCTGGTAGCCCCACTGCATCAACAGGCAAAGAAGGGGAGGGCCAGGACCTCCCAGCAGCTGGCTGCAGGAGATGTGGAGAAGGACCTGCCTGCCTGTAACGCTGCTCCTCTCCAGCCCTGGCCTGATTCAAAAGCAGCTCATGGACCCAGCTCATGGCTGGGTGCAGACGAAGCAGGGCTGTGCTTCCTGAGCATGGTGGATCAGAGTTTGCCGTCCGGCTGACACTGGTCACTGCAGCTCCACCATGCAGTAATGTATGTCCCTCATCTGGCAGGAGTTTTTCATCAAAATAACAGATTTTCATAAGAAAACACCAGGTCATCAAAATCAGCAGTCTTTGAACTACAGAGCAGTTTCTAATGAACTTCTAAGGAAAAAAAATAAAATAAAAATTTTCAGGGCCTGCCTCATTCCTTCCTGGTTTCTTGAGTTGCACAGTTGCCCACGGCTCCCACATCCACAGCTCTGCAGGGCTCCTAATATTTCAGACTTTTTATTTTCCAGGGCTGAGAAGCCTGGAATGTCCTAGCAGGAATGGAGCTTATAGCTCCCTGCAGCACAGGACAGAGCCTGGCATCCTGGAGGATATCATCTCATATCATATCATCACATCAACATAAGGGTTCTCATGCCCAGGGAACAAAGAGCTTGGACACATTGAAGAGGACTTGGATAACACAAAATGAAATTCTGGGAATAAAGGAGGTTTATGGGAACACCAAACCCTAAACAACCAACCTAAACCCCAAGATCTCTATTCAGGTCTCATACTGTCCAAACTTCATTTTGAAATTGAACATCTGCTTTGTTGTTCCATGAGGAACAGACCAACCGCCTGTCCTCCCATCCTTGGGAAAGGAGAGTATTCAGACTTTCTAACTCTCCATCCTCTCCTCTCACTTCTTGCAGGAGCTGCAGGTTTTGCTGTCGATTTCTTATGGGAAATAAATGCTGTCTTCACAGTATTGAGGGCACACAATTTGTCCTTTTATTCAGGTGCTTATCTCTACTGTGTTTGATATTTGTAAGAGCTATTTGCCAAGGTGTTCTAATAACAGGTGTTGCTTCCTTTATGTATGGCAGAGTGAAAATGCCTGTATGAGAACCAGAGATACAGAAATAAGAGACATACTGCTCTGGCTACGATAGTCTCTTCTTCTGGATAGACCTTTCCTTTTATCACCAGGGCAAGACTGGATGCCCAGTTGGGTGGGTCAGTTAATGCTGTTGGAGGGAGCAAAGTCTACTCTGCATAGTCCAAGAGCTTTTCATGCAATGTAACCAGCCCACAGCCCTCATTGCCTTATCCATGCTGAGTTGTTTGGATGCCTTTCCAACACTGAGAACTCACAGCTCAGAGAAACATGGTCTCCAGGGCTCATGCCAAAGGTGACATTCAGGGACATTTTGCAGACCTGCAGGTGTCTAGCTCTGATACACACACTTTCCAGACTCCAAAGGAACAAGGCACACACTTACAACCTTCCTTATAACCTGAAGTGCTTCCATTGCTATTGCTGGTTGATTACCTGTGGGTAAGCATCTGCTTAGTTACAAGCATCATCTTGAATTCCTCATTAATAACCATATCAGATATTGAAGTGCTGACGCCCTGAGCCAGAGCTGAACTCTAGATGAACGTTCCAACCTAATGTTATATTTAGTCATATATCTACTTATTAGCCAAAATTTTGCTTAATTAGTGTATTTGTTATGAATGTATCTGTCTTTCTGTATTTAAAGACTAGTCAAGGCCATGGAAGTAGACACCTGGCCTTATTAGATATGAATGTATCTATCCTTCAACAGTAGTTGGTCCAAATTGACTCCCTGATTTTCCTCTGAGCCCTGGCCAGGCTTTGGTTGAAAACCAAGGAGAGAAGAAAGTAATTTATTTTCCACACTAAATAAGTGATGGAAGCTTGTTTGATTAACAATATAAAAGCTGGACCCTTTCACAGCAAAGACAGAGACCTCACCTATGAATGGACACATTGCATAGGATTTCTCAGTTCCCAGGAGGGGTTCTCCGACCCTTCGCTGTGATTGGGGCTCCCCCACTGACGTGTGGGTCTGGATGATGGGAATGCATTAATGGGGTAACTGGTGATGTATCTTTCTCAATCACTAGAGACATTCTTTGTAGCAATGATTAGGTGCATTGCTAAGTTTATCCTTTTACTTATCCTTTTATAATTCTTTGCTTCTTTTGTAATTCTTTGCTGTTTTGCACTGTAGTAAATTTATACACTTACTCTTTAAAGTTGATGTCTTTGTTTCTTGTGCTGATCCTCATTCCCTGGCAAAACAGATATTCACACATTCCTCCAGAGCTCTAGTTCAGCCTCACATGGTGCTGGTGTGAGCAAAAGAGCTCCAGCTACAAAGGGTGTCAGGCCCCGGGTTGAGAAGAGGGAAGGTGTCCCATAGCTCCAAAGGCACTAAATACATCACATTTCTTTTGCTTGCAGAAAGTAAAAGGAAAAAGTGACATAGGGAACAACAAAGAAGAGAACATGAGGAAAGATGATGGCGGGAGAAAAGGTTTCCCACTGTCACCACTGAGTCTTGATGCCTACAACAGGGGTTATATGAGATGACTTCTGATGTCAAATAAATCATGGCTTGATGTATCACCCTATTTTCCTTACAATTACTTGATTACCAGACCACCTTGTTGCTTTACTGCATTAAAAGCACCTGCCAACAAGGTTATAACATTGTGCCTCCAGAAGAAACAGGCAGAAATCCTCACCGTGCTCAGCATGGTGCCGCTGGGGTCAAAAAAACATGAGGACCTTAGGTACCTCAGATGACATTGCTGCCCTCTGTAAGCAGGTGGCCACCCCCTCAGAAACAGGACAGATGCAAAAAGTAAGACGTTCAGAAGAGGTTAGGATTCAATAAATGCATAGATATATGCTTTGATTTGGGGAAAGCCTGTGCTTTTACCACCCTGATGGGCATAGGTTTATTGAACTCAGAGACACACAACTGCTTGGTCCTTCACCACTTTCTCTTTCATGGTCTGCTTTCGCTGTGTTTGCTGCTGGGAGAGCAAGTTCTGCACTCAGTCACTCACACCCAGATGTCATGAGAGCTGATCAGCACTGTGCACAGACACCCAAGTGCAGAACATGCTCTGCTTTACAGACTGACCTCCAGCCCCACCACTACTTCACTCTTAGCCTCATCATTTTTTCACCACAGGAAATTTTGGACACTCCTTCCACTGCTTTGGTTTTGATTAAAAATGTGGGTTTAATTCCACTCATTATTTTGAAGAACTTGAGTAGCTTTACCAGAGCTATTGAAAAAAAAAAAAATTATGTGTTTTTTTATTGCCTAATTACTGCATCAAGGCTTGAAAAATTATGTATTTGCTACAGTCCATGTTTCAGATGGGGGCTCAATGCCAGTTTGCTCTTGGGGAATAAAGCAAAGATGAAAGAGTAAATGCAGTCCTGCATGTTCAATACAGAAGCCAACTATACTATTTCAAGCCATGTTTTAGACAAAGCCACATGAAGTGATTTGGAAAGGAAAACTCAGCTGTAGTCTGACAGAATTCAGAGCTAACTGCAGCCATGATCATTCTCTCTCTCTCTTAACGGAACTCCATCAGAAAAACAAAAACATCCTTAATATTCCTAGCACAAACCAGGCATGGATCCAAGAATATTTTACCTCTGAGTAACTGGGGAAATGAGCTTTTCCACCGTGCATTCTACTGCAGTGACTCACCAAGCAGCTCAGCCCCCAGCGTAAGGCATCCTTGCACAGTGATCCATCAGGAGCAATGCTCAGCCAAGCATATGGCATCACAGTCACAGGCTGCAAGCAAACTGAAGATTTATTTCACTATGGGTATGAAATACCTATTTCATCATGTCCACTATGCAGATGTGCTGTGCATATAAACTCAGAGAGCTTGAATTTGATATCAAAGCATGGTGAATGCTGGTTTTACTTAAAACTCTACCAATATTGCATCAGACATCTCGTTCAAAACAAAGCCCTCTTCATGTCAGTTTATGGTGGTTCATCCCAAATGGCCAGGAAATCCCTTCTGTAAGGTACACAGATGGCATACTCCTATAATTCCATAATACACTACTGTATTAAGGAAGAGATGCTGATTGTTTAACAAATCCTATGGCAACACACACCTTTAAGCTCAAAAGGCACAGCTTGATGATAGAGCAGAGCCAAGAGGAGAGGCAGACCTGCCTTCCTCACTCCCATTTGTTACTCCCCAGGAGTCCCTCAGCCCAGCGCAGCAGCCCTCTGCCTCCTCTCTGGGCAGATTCAACTCACTGAACCGGCAGTATCCAACACAACAAGAAAAAAATGAATAGTCATCTATTTCCAGTTTGGGAATTGTGTTGTCCTGGCAAAGGCTCTGTGGAGCATGACAGCTGGCACAAGGCAGGGGCCTGAACTGCAGGTGTGAAAAGCAGGCAGCAATAAAGAGGAGTTTGGTAAGGAGGGATTACCACAGCTATATCACTGGGCTCCTGCCCCTTTCCCCGCTTGGACCCAAGAGCAGTGGACACCTGGAGCAGGAGTTGCTCTCAGTGGTGAGCACAGGGCAGACCCAGGTGTGCCAAGTCCTCACCTGCAGGGCAGTATGACCCAGATCCCAGTCTGCTTTGGAATGACTCAGGGGCCTAACAAAACTCCTGAATCAGTGCCAATTAGTCATGTGTCATTTTTGATGCGTTAGCAGGCAGCTCATAGAGACAAGTTGTTCTGACAGGAAGACAGATACCTTGTTGTTGCTCAGCTAGAGGCAAAGGCATTTGCATTTCAGTAGATATTACATGAAGGCCTTGATGATTCCTGCTTACCAGTCACCACCCTGAGACCTCATCCAAACTACACTGAAGTCAGCGTTAAGACCTGCCAACTCCAGTCACATTTTTTTTTTTGTCCAAATAAATGCCAATGTAATGCAGGTCTTTACATGCAATATATCCTTTATAAAAGGAAGTCGTGGGCATGCCTGTTTCCTTGATGGTGTATATTTCTGCAATGAATTGAAACGCCAATCTAAATTTCAAGGACTAGGCTTAAGTAATGCACAGAAGGTATGCAGACCAGGTGCAGGAAGTTCCATGTCACTCAATGGTTTTGGGGAAAACAACATGATGGAAAATGTCCCTCATCTCACATTTGCTCAAGTATTTTTAAATGAACAAGTAAGATCTTTCACTTCACAGTTAATTGCAGAGATGAAAATGTGTCTTTCATTGTAGCAGAGCAAGAGAAAAAAGATAAAAAACTAGAATTACAATACAATAGAGCCAATTTCAGAACTCTGCTGTAACTATGGCAACATTCATTCATAGCATTTAACTGAGACTACAAAAAAATAGTGCATTTAGCAAGCCTGAATAAATAAATTGCTACATCATTGGCTTACAAATGTTTCAAAGACATGAACTTTTACAAAAATTAAGCTTTGTAAGAAGTTGTGTTTGCAGAAAGCATTTGACATTACCTTTGCATTGCCTGTTAATATTGACTACAGGGACATGTCTATTCTGAGTGGCCAAGCATTAAGGGAGATACATTTCAAGAGGACAGGCAAAAGGGGAAAAAAAAAAAAAAAAGAAAAAAAAAGAGGTGAAATCCAAAATAAAGTATTAACATAAATTCTAATACAATGCTCTGTAAGTGTACAGTTACTGTTAAAAGCTGGCGCTGTCAGCAACCGTATTTTAGTTTTCCTTGATAGTCTAAAACCAAAAGATGACACTGGGCCAAATTCTTCTCTCACTGAAATGTATGTTTTTCCCACCCACCTTTGCTGGCGTCAGTAGCCTCAGCTGGCTGCACTGTCACAGTCCCCAGCTGCTTCCCATACGTAGGCTTGAATAAAGAAGTAGTGTGGTATTAACAGAAAACAAAACAAAAGAGAAGCAATAGATCAATATAGTGACATTTCCTCTCCATGTCCAACTCCTCTGATGTTCTGGGCTGGCATAGAGGTGCTTCACTCACCAGCTGCTCCCTGGTATGTGGCACAAGCCTGTTGTTCATCTCTGCATCATACAGCACTTTTCTCTATTCTTCTGTACAGAAGAAGCCAGTACAGAAACTGGCTGTAGCTGACAGAAGATACAGCAAAATAATAATTTTCAAACACCAAAAGCAAACCTTTCTTCTTTATAGAGATGCTTGGTTTGAGACAGCTAGTGAACAAGTTTTTATTGAATGCTATTTATTGATGTCCAAAAGAAGCCAAAGTGTGCTCCAGATGATGTATTTACTTCAATATTCACTGTACCAATGCATCATGTGGAGCAACTGCACCAGAGGTATATTTAACAAACACTTAAGCTTATTGTAGCTACACAAGCTTGGTTAGTGGCTCTTGGATGCAAAAAAGAAGAAATTTCTAGTTCACAGGAATGGGCAGATTTCTGGCAGGACTCATAATTGAAACTCTAATGGGGTCACGGACATGTGGCTTCCTGACACCACACTACACCTGATGATTTGGCCTTAGCAGTAAGACCAAACAGGCTTGAACACAATCACAGAACATAAGGTAAAGGTGGCAAGGCATCTGGCAGAATTATGATTGCTGCAGGTGTGCTGAAATCATGAGAACAGGAGGGTCTGGTACTGTAAGTACTGTGTAAAGACGGCCTTAAGGAATAACCCTGGAAAATGGAACAGCGTGGGAAGAGACTCTGTCATGCTATAGTCTCATTTCCCTTAGTCAGGTTTTCCTTGTTTCATTTACAAAGTCCCTGTTCACAAGAGGGTTGGCGTTACTGAGCACAATCATGCAGGGAGGCACTTGAGACCCAGTTTGTCTATTCTCACAGGTCATCCTTAAGTATTTAAAATTAGCCCTTTCTTTTTTATTTTTTTGAGAAAGATCTGGCAACACAACAACATTTTAAAATTTTCTTTCCTGACATGGTTGGAATGTTTGGGTGTGAGCCTTGCTGCAGTATGTGTTACAGCCTGAATGCTGCTGCAGCAAGCCCAGTGCCTTTGAGGACAAGCTGGGCATGGGGAGTGCACATGGGAGCCCTGATATGTCACCATCTGGAAACAGTTCAGAACTGTCGACGACACAGATTTGCTAATCAAAACTCCACATGGCTGAAGGACACACACACTGACCTTTACTACAGTCCTGGGAATGTTGCAGCAGCCTGAATTGACTTTCTAGAGCTGCTCCCACTGCTTGAGCTGGAGAAGAGTCTTTGCCAGTACTGGTGGGGATACTGTGCCTCTACACAAAGCACCTTTTCAATATGTACATTTCAGAGAGGGGAGGA
This sequence comes from Margarornis squamiger, assembly GCA_035222235.1. NCBI lineage: Eukaryota > Metazoa > Chordata > Aves > Passeriformes > Furnariidae > Margarornis > Margarornis squamiger. Next base: position 127,258,400 of record JAWWTY010000077.1, read on the forward strand.
ATTATCTCTGATTCAACAGGGCTTTCAGATACCCTTTCCAGATTACTACAGTGGTTTCATTCAGTTATGCAGACTTCAAATTAAAAGTTAATGAAAACTAACACACTTCTTATTTCTCCTGAGGCTCATTTGCTCTCCTATTCAAATGGCTGAGAAAAGGAAGGCAGAAGAAAATTCCTACTTGTTTGACAAAGGGTTCAGGGAGTCTGAGAACTGCCTAGCAGCACATTCCTGCATCAACACCTTTGCTGTATTTTTGAATCAGTTGTGTTCATTTTCCAAGTTTGTTTTATAGCCAACTCCCACATGGCCATGTGTGAGCAAGTAAAGTATCATTAGCTATGATGGGCACCCTTTGTCTTCCCAGGAAATGACTAAATGGTATCCTCAAAAAGCTGACCATTGGAGAGTAGTAGACATTACAGATTCATGTTTGGCACGGAGTGTTGTATTCGCAGCTGTACTGACTGCCTGCCAGGAGCAGTCTGCCTACAGGACATGCTGTCTCCCAGTCGCTTGACCCGACATAGTTCAAGAGGATAAGAGAAGTGTTAGAGAAGTTAACAAACTTTCTCTTTGCAGATCCCTCTTGCTTGGTTTTATAGCTCTCCTCTGGGGGAAAGTGAGCTTGTTGCCAGTCTCCAGGTGATGGCAGATTCAAGAAGTGGTTTCCAGATTAACTTAAGGCACTGCTTTTTGACTCAGGGTACAGCATCCCTTCGTTATTAACATGCAAGGAGAAAAAAAAGAACACCTGTGACTCATATATTTTACCCACTGATGCATGCAAATACAAACGAGAGGAACTTGAATACAAGAAAATCACTGGGATTTTTTTGTACTAACATCTTTAAAATCTTACAGGTTCATAGCCCCTGTTCTTCCTTACTCTAGTTCTTTTAGCCGTTCCTATTTGATCCTGGCAATCACTCTGAGTCATGATGTTGGTACTGGGTATAGTGCAATAGACTCACCCGTACAATTCCTCTGTTTAAAAGTCCTTGCTCTTTTGAACACAGCAAAAGCGGACAGGCAAACAGCAAGAGCCCACCTGTGTTCACGTTCAGTCCCTTTCCAGGAAGTTCTTTGCCCCAGTGTCCTTCCTTTCAGTGTCGTGTCCCTGAACTCAGTTTACTGTGCCCTTTGCATTTCTACCCTTTTTTAATTTTTTTTTCCCCCTCTCTTACATGCACATGTGTGACTTCACAACTTCTGGCTTAACCACTTTCTGTCTGTATCATTTACCAGTACACTGCACTGCAAGCCTGTCCGGGGACATTCTATTACTTAATTTTCTGATAGTGGTGCAGTATGTTGGGAGGTGGATTGTACAGTTTTGGTTTTTAGTAATCAGTCATTTAACTGCTTTCTCATGATTAGACAATTTATTTTTTCCTCAGTCCATAACTTTTTCTTACTCTTTTCAACAAGAGTTGATGCGATCACAAGTTGATTACATTTTGCTGCATGAAAATGGAAGTAAATTACAATTGCAAATGTGGAATTTTGAAAATGGCCAGAATGATGTTGGGATAGCTGCCAGGGCTGATGGAGAGAACAAAACTCACTCCCTGGGTGTGGCTCTGTATTCTCTCCTGCTCCCCCAGCCCCCCTGCAATGCTCCTCCCTGCTGCCAGAGACCGCTGCCTGCCCTGCTCTGTGTGCTGAGCGGTCAGTGGAGTCGTGTCCTGAACTGCTCTGTGAAACGATCCAAGTTTAAAAGTGTTTTTGGGAAAGTTCAGAGCACTTTCACTTTAAAGTATGGATGGGCACACTCTTGTATGGGTGGTGACTTGGAGGGCCTGTGAGGGGACATGAAAGATGAAGCAAGAAAGAGCCTTCTAAAAACGAGGATACAGGTGGATGGCTTAAACCAGAAAGAGACTTCACAGTTACCTGTTCTTGTGCCTTTAACCTGCATGGCATCAGTATGACCGAACCAGATTACACAAGAGCACAGTGACACATCACAACCCATGTGTCCACTGGGTAGAACAAAGCACCATGTGCACTTCAACCAGGAATCTTATGTTTTCCACGGGGAACAAATGGTAGGGGAGGTTAGTTGCTGTGAGCACTGAAAATGAATGAGCATGAAGACTGTGCCTATGACAACAATATTTGTGAATGCAATTGTTTTATGAGGATTGGAAGTAAATATTTTATTCATTGCATTCGTGTGTGAATGCATGATTATATGAGCAACACATTCAAAAGAAACAGAAATATTGTGTGCTATAGTAGTTTACTAAGGAAACTGAAATAGTGGCTGAAGTAAATCAGTTTTTGATAACTGTAATTTAAAATATAAATGCCTTTCTGAGCTCATATCTTCTAAGCTGGATAGAGCCCAGCATGTTTCAGTTTTTAAATAACTCATTCCCATGACCTTTGCAATTCACTACCTTACACAACAGTGCAAAAAAGAGCCTCATACACATGACTCAGGCTGCCTTAGGGTTGCTGAAATTTAAGAAGGCAGCCTACATAACATGATCACAAGCGAAAGAAAAATAAAAGACTGCTTATATAACATCCAGCCAAACTGAACAAACCTCTGCAGTTACACAAGGCTGCAGGCTGCAGAGATGCATCTGAAGTTAAAAGTTTTACAGAAACAGCCTGATGTAGCTCATGTTTAGCCCCAGTGTTTAGAGACAACACTAGTACAATAAATAATCCTTCCTTTTAAAATACTGCTCTAAAATACTTAGCTTTCTATCTGGACACGCTCCAGGACATTTGAAACACCTCGAGTAAAATGATCATGAGAAAGGAGTAAGGTGCCTGGACTGCTAACTTGCAAGCCCAAAATGATCCACAGGAAATGTGCCACAAGCTCCTGCCAAGCAGCAGAATAGCAGTTACCTGGTGCTTACAATGTCTTCCTGGTACTCCTAGATCTTTATGGAGGTTCCTCGGAGCCACAGGCCCATCTGTGAGGAAACCTGGGATCATGCACCACCTCCCTGGCCTCTGCCACAGGGATATCATTGTGCTGTGCAACTGAATAGGCAGGCAGGTTATTCAGACTCACAAGCCAGATCCAGCCCTGGGCCGGAATCCAGATCCAAGGAAAGCACCAGGTGCCAATGCAGGGCAAAATTAGAGGGGGCATCGCTAAATAACTTTGTAAAAATCTTCCCAGGACAAGAAGGGCATCCCTAAAGCAGGCCTGCTGGAAATGGTCAAGATCAGGCCTTCTCTTTTCATCAAAAGCCTGGCACAGAAGCACAGCTTTGTTCTGCTGAGGTGGAGAGGATCTCTCTGAAGGAGTCGGCTGCCTCCAGTTCCTGGACACAATAAACAAAGCTCTGCCTTTTCTTGTAAGACAGTGTTGCTCTTTCTGCTCGTTTCTATCTTTCTGTAATAGCCTAGTGGCTGAAGCTTGTAACTGTAACACCCTGATAGACTTGTCACCGTCATTCCACACTGCCTGTTTTTCCAGGCGAGTCCTGTTACTGTCTGGCTGCAGGTCAGCTGAGGTCAGGGCAATCCCTTACCCTGTAGTGAACACTGGTCCCCAACTCACATAGGAATCCACCGCCCCTTGGCTCAGAGGCAGCAGCTGGGTTTCTGTAACATTCTGCCTAGGGCACCTGCCTGGAAAAACAGAGTAATTTACTGGATCTAGCCATAAGGCTTCATATATTTTTAAATTATTGTATTAGTTTTATATTACTTAGACTACATTCTCAGTTATTTATGGCTAGACTTGAGCTAACTCCTTTCCAAGTCACGAGGAAAGTATTTTCCTTGTTTTGAGAAACACACTGTCTAGGGATGGGCAGAGAAACCAAACTGAAGGTAAGAGGATAGAACACATTAATTTTTCATTTGTTGTTTTAAGATACAAACTAAACACACAGTATTAAAGCAAATAGTAAATATTTATTTAGATGGGGCCACTTGATATAGTAGGTCTATTTATCAACCAAGGAAAACAGTAACCTAACCCATCTTTCTTCTATGGAAAAAAAATAACAAATGCTTATATTCTTTCATCAAATACAAATTTCAAACCCCAAAGGATACAGCTGGGTCTTATGTCTACTCTTGGTTCAAAATTGAAATTTCTAATTTTATCTTCCATAACTACTTTTCACATCAAAGTGGACCTTCATGCTAAGAAGATAATACTGGTATTTCTAGTAATTTGCACTGGTTGCTCTTCCTCATTGCTGGAGAATGTTAGTCTTTAACGTTCACATTGCCCGGAAATATCTCAACTCAAATGAGCCCAGCTGTTTTTACAGACCATCTTTTGACTCCAGTGACCTCAAGTAAAGACAAAAGGGCTGTAACCAATTACCAGCCTTTAAACAATCTTTTATTTCAGATAGAGTGAATCCAGGATATTATTGTTCTAGCAGTATTAGTAAATCATATTTTGTCTGTTGAAAAGTGTAAGCTACTCTCTGCATGGAAAAATGCAGGCAAATTCCCCTCCCAGTTTTAATATCCTCTGTTTCCCCTGGAGTCTACTAAATCTTTTGCATGGCAGCCATTATAACTGCAAATGTAGCTAGTTTTTTTAATGACTGTAACAAAGAAATTTGAAAAATGCACATGCTGAACTACAGCTGGAAAAGGATTCAGACCCTTCAGAGCCAAGATAATTCCTAGATTCAACTTCCTGATATCCCCAAACTGCTTCCTCATAGCACAGACACTGATAATGTCATAAGTATCATTCTTGAAACTGGCCTAAAAATTATTTTCCAACAACATTTTACCACAGAATTTTCTTTACTTCATCAAATTGTCAGAAGGCTGTATTCCCCAAACTTGATACAGACCCTGAAAGACCAACCCAGGTGAAGAGTGCAAACTAGTGCACAGCTACCAAACGCAAAAAATGCATTTAATTCACTGCTAATGAGATGGGGATCGACATACTGGATGGTGCAAAGAAGTCCTGAGGGGAAAGAGGCAAGAGATACAAGCTCAACAAGGAAAATTCTGATTAACTGCAAGTTAAAAATCTTCACAATGAAAGTGGTGAAGCACTGGAACAGAGGCCCAGGCAGAATGGAGCACCTCAGTCCTCAGAGACATCCAAAACAGGACTGGACAACTTCTGGAACAACCTGACCTAGCTTTGAAGGTGGCCCTGCTTTGAGCAGGTCCTGTTTGACCTCAATTACTCTATGATTCTAGGAAGCTGGATTCGAACTGTTGAATGACTCAGACCCATTGCTTCATTTCAAAAAGCAACAGAGAGTGAAGATACAAAGGGCCTCCTGGGGAGATAAAAATAATTAAACTATCCCTGAGTCTCACCGTGATAGCAAAATATCCACTGAAAGCAATTGTCTCTGATTCCCCACTGGACTTGCCTTTAAAAAAGGGCATGGGGGAGAGATCAATCATGTGGCTCAGTGCTGCTGATTTACTCTAAACTTGATACTCTTAAGAGATGTTTTTTAAAAATCACCTTTTGTAGGGCTCATTGTAAAATTTCAGAAACATTCACTGTACTTGTGAACCCAGCTGTGTTCAGGGACGACGAATATCCCACCCACAGCAAATACTCCCTGAGAGGGCAGCAGAACACTTGGACCTATAACCAAACCCTCCCTTTGAAGCAAACTGAAGACCACAGGCCACCACTCTTTGCATGTACTCCAGCTGCTCTGAACTCTACTGACACATTTATTTTTGCCATGTACTGCTCCTGATTTCCACTAAAAATAAATTACTGCTCTGTGGAACGGCAGACTTAGTTGCTGTCATTGCTTCTGCAACACTCTCAGCAAAGGAAAGAAGACAGTTTAGTCTTGTCCTATCCTTCCTGTTTATTCAGTACATGGCATGTTTTTCTCCCTTATTTCCCCTCTTGCTAGGCTTTTCTTTACACTTTTGAAACTTGTATGACTCCTCTGTCTTTTTTCCCTGCGCTAGGTTGATACGGCAGCATGCCAAGTGGAAGTGTTTGATCTGTGCATTCAGTTTTGAGGCAGGGTTTATGAGCAACTGCTCTTTTCAACAAGCATAGGAGCAAAACAGCATTTCTGAAACATGTGTGGAGAGATCACAAGAATGTTAAGGAATCAGGGGATATCAAAACAAGTGAAGTATTATGCTGTGCTTTTGAGCTAGCTTTCAGTAAAATGAGTCAAAGAAATTGAATAAATAAAATATTCATACATTAGGCACAAGAACTTATTTAAACAAGACGGTTATTACCAACACTTGGTTTCAACTGAAAATGGGTTTTGATGCTCTACAGAGCATGGAGTTTCTCTGGAAATGTGTTTCTCTGGAAATATGTGTTAGGGAAACTACCACAGCACTTTAGCTGCAGCGATAACGCACAGCTGCCTATCGGTTCTGCAGCACAGAATTACACACTGCCAGCAACAGGCACAGTGGACAAGAACTGATGTCTTTTGTCACATGCAGTTGAAAATCCTTTCATCCAGGGAAACAGGGAGTCTTTGCATACCTTGAAGCAGTTACAAGTGATTGCTTCTCCATCAATCTCTGATGTAAAATGTGGAACAACAGGTTTTTATTCATTAAAATAATTTTCTTTAGAATAAGCAAAAATGGACTCTTACTCAAAGTGCACAAAAAGGTTTTGGCAGCAGCAAGATGAAGAAAAGGAAAACTCACCTTTCCAGTTAAATTGCAACATCCCACTTCTGGTAGACCAGCAAACTTGCATCAGCTCAAGAAGCAAGTGATCAGCCAAGTTTTAGTATTTTGTCTTTCTTTTGTAGGATTAATTATATGTGGCTGCTAAGGCCAAATTCTCTTCTCATGCAGTATTTTAAAATTCAGATTTTGTCTGTTGTTCAGAGATATGTGGTATCAATAGAATACTGTAAGAGAGGGAGCCACAACTTCCAAAACAAGCTCCAAAAATAGCTCTTTTTCTGGCCTGATCAAGAAAGCAGGAAAAGAAAGGGATAGATAAATAAATAAATAAACAGAGAGCTATAGCACTACTCTTCTGATTTCACAGAAAATTATGGAGAATCAAACTAATGGGCACAAGATGTTCTGAAGATCAGAAGTACTAAATGCTAACTATTTGGTGTTTTTTTTTTTTCTCAGTAGGCAATCCTAGAGAGCAACAATCTCTGCATAAATCATACATGAATCCACTCTACAAACTCTGCACTTACAGTCAGGAATACGAGGAAATGGGCGGAGACTTCATCCCAATCCATTTCTGTATACCTACTCATACAACTATCACTCAGATTCATCCAGGCAGAGGTCTCTTCCCACAGCCCTCTACCTTCTGATAGGGTAAGAAGATGCCTTAATTGTGCTACTGTACATAGTCTGTAAGAGCATTTCTAAAGTTGGAGGCTTTACAGTCACTCTTGCTGCAAGTAGAAAATTACATAAATGGTTGTTGTTTCAGCTCATTCTGCCAATATATTTCTAACCATGTTAAAAAGGAATGCAAATTATTCATCTTCCGTGCTGTTTAATGAAGTCTTTAATGTACAATGATGTCTGTCAAACGCCTTTTTTTGTTTCAATTCTAAAATAAACCTCAAAGAGAAGATGATGGTATACCATTCTGGATAAACAAATGTCTCAAAAGTCACCAGAACACTGATAAATGAACATTTTAATTTTCTGTGTTTTCAACTACTCCCATGGAAGACTTGCATTTTTAAGGATGGCATAATTTTTTTACAGAGAGAGTAATCAGGCATTGGAATAGTCTGCCTGTGGATTCACCATCCCTGGGGGTTTTTAAGATGAGACTGGATGTGGCATTTAGTGCCATGATCTAGTAATCAGAGGGGTGTCGGATCAAGGGTTGGACTTGATGTCTTCCAACACAGCTGATTCTATGATTTTATCTTTCTAGCTTGTTTTCACGCAGAGGGTCACAGGGCAGTACTTTCCATACTCTTACATCTCAAGCAGAGCTCAGTAAGTGCAGATTTTCCTTTGTTTCCTCTGGTGGTTTTGGTATACAGCTGTACACATCCTACTAACTGGGTAAAGATGGAAGTACAGTCAAAATCTATGTCTTGTTACAGCTCCTAAGGGAATGCTCATTGCAGCACCCTGAGGCTCGACGAACATCTGCTGTCAACATCACACAGCACAGTGGGCATCCCGGTCACCCTGGAAGCAGAAAGGCGTGAGAGCACAGGCATCTGTAAACAGACAAAGAGATCATCGAGGAAATCAAAACACTGTCGAATTTATGTACTTGCCACATTCAGAAATTTACATGAAGAATAAGGCTGGATCAGAGTATCTCATAAGCGTGTGCAAAACTGAGTGTTGCCCTAGGGATGTGGACGGGGACAGGACCGTAACTAACAGGATGGAGAGAAAGGAGGGAGGGGAGGGGGAGGCAGGAGGGGACGGGGGAAAGGAGGGGAGGGGAAGGCAGGAGCGGAGGGTGCCGCTCCTGGCGCACAGGTAGGAAGCACAGGCGCTGCTCTTCGGGGAGGGGCTGCTCCCTCTTGGCAGCCACTGCCCCCGGCCCAGCCCCTGCCCGCAGCACCGACGTGGCTCACGGGGCGCCCTGGCCGGGGGCGCTGCAGCTGCTTTGCCGAGAGCGATCCTGGTGAAGACAAAAAAAAAAACCAACAACCCCCCCCCCCAACAAATGAGGCCGGGGGACCGCCTGTGGCGGTGCAGGCTGCCGCGGCCCCCCGCGGCCCTAGGGTGCCTTGTGGCCGTCCGCCGGCGCGGAAGGAGGCACAGACCCCTCAGCCATGGGGGCGGATCCGCCCCTGCCCTCACGCGCGCGCCCGTGCCCGTGCCCTCACGCGCGCGCCCCCCGCGCGCCCCCGCCCCCCCCGCCCCTGCGCGGTGCGCGCGCACGCAGCACCCCTCCCGCCCTGCGCCGCCCGCCCGCCCGCGCGCGCTCCCGCGGGCCCCGTGCCACGTGACCGCCTTGCCCTCCCCGGCAGCCAATGGGCGGCGCGCCGCGCGCCTCAGGGCCCTTTATAGTGCGCGGCGCGGCGGCCGCGAGCGCGTAGGCGGCGGCTGCGGCGGGCGCGGGAGGGGGGAGCCCGTGCGGGGCGTTCGCGGCCCTTCCACCCGCCTCTGTCCCTGTGCCGCCCGGCCCTTCCACCCGCCTCTGTCCCTGTGCTGCCCGGGAAGGGGCCAGGTCTGTGCCCGGGACGGGCGGAGGGAGGAGGAGGTGGTCGTGCCGGAGGCGGGCGGGCGGCCGGGGAGGGGCGGCCTTGTCGGGGCCGCGCAGCGCCGGAGCGGGCGGCGGTGTCCCGGCGGTGTCCCTCCCCGCGGCGGTGTCCGTCCCCGCGGCGGTGTCCGTCCCCGCGGCGGTGTCCGTCCCCGCGGCCCGCCGCAGGGCACAGCGCTCGGGGCCCGGGTGGGTGCGGGCGGGCGCTGCGGAGCTGGCTCGGCCCCGTCGGCGGCCCCAGGGCTGTGTGTGCGTGTCTCCTCCTGTCTGCCGTCCCACCTCCGTGCCGGAGCTCTCCGTCTTCTCTAACAAACTCTCTGCCCTGCTTCTCCCCCGCCCCCCGGGCTTCTGCTTTGTGGATGTTGGCGGCTTCATGTTGTGACAGGAGAATGTGTGTGTGCCCTGGGCCCAGGCGGATCGGTATGTATCTCCGCTCGGGGTCGGAGGGGCCGGGCAGGGGCGGCGGGGCCGGGGCCGGGGCCGAGGGGAGGATTAGCGGTGCTGCCCGTGTGTTGGACGCTTCTTGTGCCTCCTGCCCATCTCCCCTCCTCTCCAGCAGGCTCCTTCAGGTCTGTCAGGTGTAGGGAAGGCACCCCGGGCAAGTGGTATTACCTGAAGCCACGGGTGCCTTCGGCACAGCGTTCTGGAGGAATCTGTGCTGGGTCACTTGACTTTCATAGTGTGGCTATAACACCCTTTTATTAAGCAAAGGGGTAATATTTTTCTATTTTTTTTTCAGTGTAGTACTACAAAACCCCTAAATTGACCAACTGACTCATTATTGGCCGTATTGTATTTACAGCTTGAAAAGTAGCATTTGTACCCTGTTCTGGGCTTGGAGAGGTGTTTACACTGCATTAGTTCCAATCTCTTGACAAATCTTGATTAAACTGTAAAATTTCTGCTTCATGTCTTTTCCTTCTCTACCATCTTTTGATAAATCATAATGAACTTGGGATCTTAAAGTAATTATTTAAAGGCTAGATGGAGTGTCTGATTATATTTGGGGCATCTGTGTTGTGGGGATAAATGGGAGAGACTTAGAATTTCAGTTCAGGTTTGGAAACTTCCAATTTTGCATTTAGTTAATTAACTAGGATTTATTAAATCTGGTATGTGAAGCAGACTGATCTCTTAAGCTGAGAGATCTACTGTAAATGATACAGCCTGTGGAAAATCTAACTTTCTACTACTTCCTCTTGGATTTCATGTAATATTTAATAAACTAACAATTAAAAATCAGTGAAATATCCTCTGGTGGCACTGCAGAGCCATTACAACAGCGGTACTTTGATATTTTTGCTTTATCATGGGCCAACAACAAAACTGTCAGAACAGTTGTGGCTCCACTGAGAGTCAGCACTGAACACAAATGCTGAGTGGTCAGGAGAACTTGATTCAGTTGGAGTTTAATGGGAGACTGGTGCTGAATGCAAGGTGCTGCTATAGACCACGCACATTCATAGAACCTTAAGGTTACCATTCTGTAAGCAAAATTGTTGCTTTTAAATGTCATGTGAAGAAATACACTTAACTGTTACCAAAATAGCTCCTGTATAATTAGAAGGCAGCGAGTAGAATTTAAAATCTATATTTGGAGTTGCAGTCTACTGCTGTCATGCTGTGTGCATGTGAAGCCTGGACTGAAGAAACAGCTTTTGAGAAGCAAATGGATTGATCAGAATCCTGTGGCTGAAGCTATGGAAAGCTCAGGGAACAGAGTGTTTGCAGAATGCAATTCTGACTGTATTGTGGGATCCTTTTGAGTATTTGCACTTGCTGCATATTTTAGAGCAGTTGTCTCATCTGAAATACTGGTGTGCCTGCTTGGCTTAAAAAAATCAATTTGGTAACTGAAGCACCTTGCATAATACAGAAATACCCATTTTTTTTTTAAGTAAAACAATTAAATCTGTGATACAATGGTGCTGATAGATTAGTACTTACGACTGCAGTAAGCCTTCTAATGGTCTTTTCGAAGAAAAAGCTTTTATGATGGAACTTAATGATAAAAGTTAGAGAAAATTGAATTCCCCTTAACTGCACGTACTTCACACAAGGCACAGTTCAATTCCATTTCCACTCTGGAATTGTTTCCTCAAGTATGACATTGTAAAAGACTTCCCGATAATGAGGCATAGATAATAAGACTTTTAAGAGGTACTCGCACTAATGTGATTTGGTATCTATGTGGGGGCAAGGAAGAGTGTGTTACAATAATCTTTGTTCAGGGGAATAGAAAGTAAAGAAACCTTTTAGATGTGGCAAGTAATAGAATTTTTTTTTTGGATAGTAGTTTAACACTGAAATAGCATTAGCCTGTTGTTCAGGGCTCTGTTCTAGTCATGGAAGCAAACACAGGTTGCATGTAGTTTTTCAACTGAGTGGCTTCTTAAAGTGTTTTATAATTCTAAAACTTAATGGAGTAGATGAGCTGTTGGCAAGGTGTGGTTGCATCAAGAATATCTGCGCTTTATGACCCACTGCTTGCTTCTGCCTAAACAGTCTTCATCTGAAACCCAGTTACATGTCATCCCAGAGTTGTTCTTGAGTCTTACTGTTAGATGCTTTATCTTCTTTAGCCATAAAAACAGTTTTCTACTCTGTGTGCCACATCTGGCCTTGTTGGCTGTGAAATCACCAGGAAAGCAAATATCTATATACAAGTCCTGTAGAATGTGACAATACTGCAGCATGCTCCATGCGAACTGTTGTCCTAAGTTGTTTGAAGCTTTGTCTGTCTGGGTGATGTTTTCACTTTCTGCCTGCTGTCTGAGTTAAAGCTAAAATACCTATGCTGAATTGAAGTATGGTGTAGTTTTTTTGTAACAGCCCAATGTAGTGTTGATAAACACCTCTTAATGCCTCTCTTTGTCAAATCCTGTGTAGCTATGAACTCCATATACTAAGGAACTTGGCTAGGTACTGTAACAATCCTAACACAGAATTCAGGGAGTGGGAAAAATAAAAATCTGTTGGCTGTCCCCCTAAGCATAGTTGTTCTCTTGTCTTTCAGCAATTCCAGTTCGAAGCTCCAGGCTACCATTGTTGTCTGATGCCATGCCAGCACCAGCTCATCTGTTCCCATTGATTCGTAACTGTGAAATTAGCAGAATCGGCAGTACTGCGTGTTACTGCCACCATAAACATCTGTGTTGTTTATCATCTCATTTTGCTCACAGTCACTTCAGATATGCACCACAGAAGAAATTTGCTGCACTTTATAGGCCAAAGGAGAACTTTAATCACTTTATTCACACAAGGGATCATGCTTCTGCGCCACAGAGGTTTTACCTCACTCCTCCACAGGTCAACAGCATTCTGAAGGCAAATGAATACAGTTTCAAAGTCCCAGAATTTGATGGTAAAAATGTGAGTTCTGTTCTTGGCTTCGATAGCAACCAGTTGCCTGCTAATGCTCCAATAGAGGACCGTAGGAGTGCTGCCACTTGCTTACAGACAAGGGGGATGCTTCTGGGTGTGTTTGATGGCCATGCAGGCTGTGCTTGTGCTCAAGCTGTAAGTGAAAGACTCTTTTACTACATTGCTGTCTCTTTGTTACCTCATGAGACTTTACTTGAAATAGAAAATGCTGTGGAAAGTGGCAGAGCTCTGTTGCCCATTTTACAGTGGCACAAGCATCCCAATGATTATTTTAGTAAAGAGGCTTCCAAGCTTTACTTCAACAGTTTAAGAACTTACTGGCAGGAGCTGATTGATCTCAACAGTGGAGAGACTACTGATGTGAGAGAAGCTTTAATTAATGCTTTTAAGAGGCTTGATAATGATATTTCTTTGGAAGCTCAAGTAGGAGATCCAAATTCTTTTCTCAACTACCTAGTACTGCGAGTAGCGTTTTCTGGTGCAACTGCCTGTGTGGCCCATGTGGATGGTGTTGACTTGCACATTGCAAACACAGGTGACAGTAGAGCAATGCTTGGGGTTCAGGAAGAAGATGGATCTTGGTCTGCAGTTAATTTATCCTATGACCACAATGCACAAAATGAACATGAAGTTGAACGTGTGAAAATGGAGCATCCAAAGTCTGAAGAGAAAAGTCTGGTGAAACAAGATCGTCTCTTGGGTCTCCTGATGCCTTTCAGAGCTTTTGGTGATGTGAAGTTTAAATGGAGTATTGAACTGCAGAAGAGAGTAGTAGAATCAGGCCCAGATCAGCTGAATGACAATGAATATACAAAGTTTATTCCTCCAAACTATCACACTCCCCCATACCTCACAGCTGAACCAGAGGTCATACATCACAGATTACGGCCACAGGATAAGTTCCTGGTTTTGGCCACAGATGGGCTGTGGGAGACAATGCACAGACAAGATGTGGCTAGAATTGTAGGGGAGTACCTCACTGGTGTTCACCACCAACAGCCAATAGCTGTTGGTGGCTATAAGGTAACTTTGGGACAGATGCATGGTCTCTTAACAGAAAGGAGAGCAAGAATCTCTTCAGTATTTGAAGATCAGAATGCAGCAACTCACCTGATACGACATGCAGTGGGTAACAATGAGTTTGGAACCGTGGATCATGAGCGACTGTCCAAGATGCTTAGTCTTCCAGAAGAGCTGGCTCGAATGTATAGGGATGACATCACAATTATTGTGGTGCAGTTCAATTCACATGTTATAGGTGCATGTCAAAATGAGGAACTGTGAATTTCCTGTAGTGAACTACTTACCAAAGTTGTAACAATGGCCAGTATAAGCAGCAAATTAAAAACATCCACACAACGAATAAAACTCAAAAAAGCCTTTGGCAAACAAATTGTTTGCATGTTAGATTCAGCATATCCATTGTTCCTGCCCTTCCCCAGAGCTCTAAATACATGGGAAGTGCTATTGACCTAATGAAAAACTTGAAGATGATGTCACAGCTTGGGAAAAGAGGCTTTTATAACAACTTTGCACTATTGATTTCATGAATGCTGCTAGAACAATGTCTTGAATTTGGCAGATTTGGATGAGGGAGGGAAGTAGGATGAAGAATTAACTATCAAAGATCTGACTGTCAAGAAACAAAACCTGTTTATAAAATATCTACAAATATCTATATCTTAAAGAAAAGATGAGTAAAGTGTTGTTGAATTTTTTACAGGGCTAATTCTTGCAATGTTTATGTGTGAATTTATAGTCTATTGTTTCTCTTAAGCAGAAAGTCACTTTAACCAAGTAAGTCTTCAGTGTAACAAAGTTGTCTCACTTTCGTATGGACAGTGTCATTCATGTAAGGATATTTGTCTAAGTGTTGATTTTCAATGCAGGTCTAAGCCATAATCAATACCTGAGATTGTTACAGCTTAATCATATCTTATGCACGGTAACTTCTAAATTTCTTGTGCATAAATACTTGGCTCTGGGTTTCTGCACAGCTTGCAGGGCAATAATACATTACAACATGCAGCAAGATACCAGATAACTTCGTGGAGGACTTCAGTTTGCAGTATAAAGAAACTTGTAAAAAGTCAGTGTTGTTGGTTAAGGCTATGTTTACTTTCCTAAAGGTTATGTCCTTCATGGACTCCACTTCTCTTGTATTGCTTATCTAGTAATCTATTCACGTGAAAAGATCAGGAAATCATTGCTAACCTCTTTGTGGCTTTGTAAGTTGCACTCATTTTCACTTTGGCTATGTCAAATGGTCATATATCAGATGTCCCTCACTTGAACTCATATTTGTAAGTTGGGTTAAAAACTACAAGTTACAAAAAATTGAAGTATGGCTTGTAAATAGCATTTTAATTGGGAAACTAACTGGCATGCATGTGTATGTTCAGTGGCTGTTTCTAGCAACTTCTTTTAGTTGTGTATTTCTGGACAGCTGGTGTCTGCATGTTCTTCAAGTCCAGAATGTTATCACAGAGCAATCTCTGAAATGGGTCTCTCTGGCTTGTAATGGTTGAATTTGAACTTAAAAAGATTGGCTATACTTATGTGCCTAAAGTTGTTTGGCTTGTAATTGTAAAAAAGTAGGGACTGACAGCTAATTGGTCATCACTGTATCTATTTTAGGTATGTTGCATTGTAAACAGATTTATTTTAACCTGCCCTTAGGTTAAAACTCAAATGCTGGCTGAAATACTAGCCTGTGATGACAGAGAACACATGTAATTTGATTCCTGTGTTGTAGAGAACAATGATAGGTCAGCTTATTTCACTTTACCGAGGTGTTTCAGTTAAAATACCTCCCTAGCCTTCATCACAGCTACTTAAATCAACACTTTACTCAATTAACCAAAATATGCTAGGTTTCTAAAGTGATATTTTCTACTACATATAAATCTTGCCAATTAATGCTACTGTTGCATAGAGTACACTTATTTTAAACAACATATCTGTCCTACAGTAAACATTGGCTCCTCAAACTCAGAAAATGCTATGTGTACTCAGTGTCGTGCAGTTTTAGTATGTCTGTTTCTTTACCCAACCTTGAGTATTACCATCAATATTTCTGTAAGGTTAATGATATCTAAGTTCACATTCAAGATGTGCACAACCCTTCTTTATTTGAAGGGAAAAGGGGAACTCTAAAGTGCTTAGACAAGTACTGGCTGTTGACATTGCTTCTGTATGTTGTGTTTTGGTGACTATGTCATTAACTAGGTCAATAGATTTTGTTCTAGCATTCAAATGCAGTATGTAATCTCAGCTGTTGCAGTATTTAACTTTCTTACTTTTTTTACTGTTAAAGCTCTATTACATGTATTGATGTACTTACCCTATAATTGTTGATATGGATTTGGTACAAGTCATAGCTAAAAGAAATGCACATTGGTCCCATGGATACAACTCTGTTGAGGAAAAGCTGCTTTTTATAGTAAAGATGCATATGTATGGGGTCAGACAAAATAATATTTATGTATTGCTTGGAGACTTGCTCAGTATGTATGCAGTGAACAGAAGCAGTATAACTGCCTGCTGAACAGGTGATCTGAACAAACATTACTAACATATTCCAATAAAATGATCAGTTACACAGAAATCCGTGTGTATTGTTGATGTAGAATATGATTTCTATTCTGCTAGGACCGAGCTTATGAACTGCTTATTTTTCAAGACTTTCTACCTTTGTGTGGTCCCCATTATGAATAGAGCAGATGGTCAAACAAAGTGAAGTATAGATGGAAACAGACTGAGAACTGAACTTCTGAGCTCTTGAATGCCGCTATGAGGCTTGAACTCTTGCATCAGGCATGTTGGTGCTGCCTCCCTCAGGCAGCAGAACTCGAGTCCTACCATTGTTCCCACTGCGTGTCTCAGTTCCAGCACCTCATGAATACTTTCAGGGGCAGTGCTGCTGTTGATTGTAGACCTATTTATGGAGAAATACAGCATTTCATAAACAATGTATAATATGTATGTGCAATTAAATTGGCATAAGAATGAACTGATAGTGAACTGAATGGAAACAACTCTTCTGCCATGGGCTGCAGATGTGTTGTTTGCATTATCTACCAGCATTGTTGCATTGCAGAAAGTACAGTTACGGTATATGTAAGGGGGATGCTGTGATTACTGTGTCAAATAAGGATTTCACAGCTGCAAATTCATTGCTCAACCAAGGAGGATGGCTGATATGTCAACACAAGACTTCAAGTTCACCTTAATCTTTAAAACTGTTCTGGATGAATGTGCTGACAGAACTGTTTAACAGTAATACTAGGTAAGAGAGGAGTGGGAGATCTGTTAGTATGTGCTTCCAGCTTAAGGCTTTGTAACCCTTGTGTTTAAAGTGGTATGTGCATTGTATTTTTATTTGACAGTATTTTACAACTACTGGTGTGATAACTTCTGTATTCTCAGTTTGCTGTTGAATCTCTAAGGTTGGAAAAACCTCTGAGGTCATGGAGTCTTAACTGTTAACCTGCTGTGGCCAGGTCCACCACTAAATCACATTCCAATGCCTAACCATCTATTTGATGAATAATTTTTTCCTACTGTACAGTCTAAATCTTCTCTAGCACAACTTGAGTCAGTTTCTTCTTGTCTTGTCACTTAGTACCTGAGAGAAAAGTCTGACTGTTGCCTATCTACAGGCAGCCTGCTTTCAGGTATTTGTAGAGAGCAATAAGATCCCCCCTGAGCCTCCTTCTCTCCAGACTAACCAACTCCTGCTTCCTCAACTACTCCTGCTAAGACTTGTGCTTCAATGTCTGTGTGCCCTGTATTTGCCTGACTTTGTGAGCACAGAACTTAATAGTTTCCTTTTCCACTCATTTCCTCATTGTAGGGCAGAGTTTTGCATACTGCAGACTTGTAAAACACAAGGAGTGAGGTCTCAACCTGAGCTGCCATTTGAAGTTAGTCTCTTAAACTCGCTTCTCTCTACTTGAAATTGTTCTGGAGTAAAGAGGTTGTCTGGTACCTGTTTCTGGTAAGTGCTCTGTGGAGTGGTTAGGGTGCTCTGTCCTTCCTCACAGAGGAAGCATATTTATAATGAGTTTACTTGATGTAGATGGATAATTCAGGTTTCTAATTCTATGCAGGTGTGACCTAAGCTCCCTGATGCAGACAGTCCATCTGGTTTCATGACAAATATGTGCTGTCTGATTTGCACTGGTGACCACTGTGGCATAGACTGCAGAACACTCAAGTGCTGCTGCATGGCAGTCCAAGAGCAGTGCTAGCACAAGGCATTTTGGCACACCAAGGGACTTGGCATCTTTCAGTTGAAATGCTTACATAGGATCAAGAAACTCATGCAGCTTCTGATTGTTCAATAATGTATAAATAGAAACCTGTGGAGCTGGAAGATCTGGAGAAAACAGGTTCACTTTACTTTTCTCCTATCACAACCACTTAGGTATTAAACATTATTAGTAATTGATTTTTTTTTTTTTAAAAACTGCTATCTTGTAAAAGCCAAAACTTGAAACTAATTGCTGAGTCGCTCTTACCATGAGAAGTAGGCTCTTAGGAGAGAGGAAAACAGAAATAAACCATGTAATTAATCCTTTAAATGGGCAAACGAGTTTGAATTTCTGTCCTCCTGTTCAGCATCTCGTCCACCTGAATGCTGAAACACAACCCCTGTCAGTTGTACAGAGTGCACTGCTTCTCATGTAGAACTGTACTCAAAAACCTCCTTGACAGGTTTCAGGAATAATAAATTGCCCACCCCATTGATATGGTGGCAAATCTAGGGTTGTATTTGCAATCCAATCAATAAGGTTGTTATGCTAGTTACACCTTTTGTTTTATTTGCTGCTCATAGGAATTTTAATAATAAATTTATGGGTAGTGGGAAAGGATAATTCAGCTTTCTTAAGTGTCTGACAAATGCAGTGGAAGTTGATAGGAGCATTGTGTGACAAAAAAGCAATGTGAGATGGGTAAGTGCTCTGTTTCATCTGTTCTCCAAGGTCTGAGGGTAAAAAAAAAAAGGCGAGCAACTTATCTCATGTATTGATCAGTAAGTCTTCTGAAACTGTATTTATTGCAAGTGATCCACCTAATAAGTCATGAAGCTTTCCAGGATTACATAAAACAGCGTGAGAAAATACAGGCACCATTCAGTATGCCATGATAACAAGATAATTTTTTTTTAATGAACTTAAGAAATAAAAGTAGGCTAAAAATTTCCACCCCTCAAAAAATCAGGGTGATACAGTACAGGATTATTTTGGGATTGTCCTCCCTATATTCTTTCTTTCTGTGTTGAAGGGGATAAAAAGGGTAAAAAGAACAGCCAGTCTATCCTAGATTGGATAAGTATTGGATAACTATCCTAGTCTGGATAAGCAAGTAATCAATTTTACAGATTGCAAGGGATGTTTTATGCATCAGGCTGTTCACTGTCAGTGAATCTATTTTGCATGGAAAAATTATCCTTAATTTATAGACTTTTTATTACATTTCCTAGCTAGGAGATCCTATTCAATAAAACTTGTCAATACTACATTATTTTTATATGGCATCATCAACAAACTGGTCAGTTTTAGTATCCTATATCTGTACTTAGTGTAGCTTTTAACATATCGCCTCATGTCTTAATTGCAAAAATAATCCATTTAAAGCTGTCTTAACTGTCACGTCACATGATGCTGAAAGACAGGAAAAATGCCTAATAAATCAGGGAATCATTGACATTAACAGGAAAGCACCCTATGAGCTGGCACACAGCCATGTGTTAAGCATTGTTTCTTTCAAAAGCTCTGTATATTAATGAAATGAGTCTGAGAACTGCAGCAAGCATATAATCATTAATTCTGTAGTTTTCTCTGTTGCTCATCCCTACTACTTCCTTCCCCACTGTGGTGGCTCAACAGCTGAGCTAATACAAGAATA
Organism: Margarornis squamiger; assembly: GCA_035222235.1. NCBI lineage: Eukaryota > Metazoa > Chordata > Aves > Passeriformes > Furnariidae > Margarornis > Margarornis squamiger. Next base: position 127,277,829 of record JAWWTY010000077.1, read on the forward strand.
CTGTTTTCCAGGGGTTTGTGGTTTATATGCAAGTTGATTAAAATGACTCATGGTATTTGGTCAGTGTTCCCAGTTTTAGGCAGCTGTGAGAGGAGTGAATTGCTTCCCTAACAGCAGCGTCTTCTAGAGGGGGAAAAGGTAAATCTTTACTGTCTCTTAACAAAAACTGGCTGCTGTACAGCAGCTGTAGCACAGCAGTGCTTGATAGGGATTTATTACTCCGGCTAAGAAGCCAAGTGTATTTATTTGTACAGCATGCTACATTAGTACAGCTCGCACCCTGCTACTCTGGTACTAGCTCAAATGTCCCTGCAAAACTCAGTGTTCTCCTGTGTATATTCATAGTCACTGTTGTTTGCAGATACCTTACCGGCCTTATCTTGAGACACCTAAACTTGGATTGTTCTGTATGGGTACCTGCATACTGAGTGTTGAAGCTCCTGTTAGTGGTGGAGCTATATTCAGTGCGTGCTGTAGAGCCTCAGTAGCTATTCAGCCCACTCCACACCTACATTAAACTCCATTGAGCACAATAGACACTTAGTCACCTTGTCCACACAGGCAGCTTCATTTAGGTTTTTCCTGGAGGCATATCTTAACCATTCTTTCCTGTGTCTTCAAAGGTAGAGCAGTCCTGTACAAGGACTGCCACAGCCACATTGCTTCTGCCACTTCTCCATAATGACTGTAGACTTAATTGTGTTGTACCTAATTTACCTGTAATTAGTTCCATTCTAAGGGAAGTTCTTGCCTTTTTGTTCTTAAGGTATATGTAAGTGCATCTCAAACTCCAGTGTCATCTTTTGTGTTGACCTACCCGGGTAGTGCATAGGATGTCGCTGCACTGTGCTTTTACACCAAGGGACTCCCTTTAGTTTCCCTGTTACTGAGCCCTGCCACTGTTTAACAGTTAAGTAAGCAATGTGTGGTTTCCTTGGCATAATCTCTGAAGCCTGTACTTGCAGCAGTGTTGTTCAGCCTTCCTTCTAGCTCTCACGAGTAGGAATCTATAAAGCTATAAAGCTCACAACACAGCTGATCAGAGGAATGTGTGTTCATTCTACTACAAAGCTCAGTTGTAAGAATGGTGCTACAGAAAAGATGATCCAGGCCTTTACATAGTTCCTCTTTGTCTGAAAAAGAAATAAAAAATCTAAACTGAAGACACAATGTCTTTTTATCAGTCTACTTTGTAAAAAGGTAAAATATTAATAATTAAGGAAAAAAACCCAGCCCGAACTTGATAGTACGGAAGGGAGAAGAGTCTTCTAGCAGGAGGATTGGCAGCACTGTTATGTGACAATGGAAGGCAGACGTGCCAAACTGAGTCAGTGAATCTGATTTAGAAATGAATACTGAAGTGCCATTCACTGCTTAGCAAACACTGACACAAAAGAGTCTGAGACGCTGTCTAGCTCAATGTCAGAAAGAGATAAACATAAAAAGTGGTTAGGTGTTTGATAGACACTTTTTTTGGTATTTTGGGTTTTTTTACATTTGGACCATGTTTATTTAACTTCATGCCAAATCATCTTCAAACAGGTGAACAGAATCTATAGAGTTGATGTGTAAGAGATACTTCTTACCACTGAGGAAGAACTACTGACTACTTGTACTTTGTCAAGAATATGTAAGGAGCAGTTGTGAAAATCCAGCTCACAGAAAATTGTGAGGAGAGAAAGTCATATAAGATTAGGCCCCAAAAATAATAGACCCCAAGTTGGTAGCTGTCAAACATTCCAGCTGGTTCTACTGCATTTTAAAGCCATTGTAGCAAACAACATTGTGGGACTTAAAATTTCCTGACCTATGACAAGAGTTCAAACAGTTGAAGTATATCCTTACTGAATTTGGTAAAAGACTCAATTCAGACAATTTTGATGCCTGCTATATTTGCTAACCTGTATTAAAATAGAAATATCGGAGTGAGGGCTATGGGTCCTATTTTTCAATGCAACAGCTCAAAGAAGCCTTTGAAGCACATCACAGCAGTTATATTAAAAGCTCGGTTCTGAAGTCAGGCAATCGTAAGAGTCTCTTTGATAGGAGATCAAGTGTTCCCAGGGTACTCACAGGAATGGGGCTTGGAAGTTCTCAGTCACCACGGCAGCTAACTCTTTAAAAAGTAACACAAGATCTGTCTAGCTAATGAAGAGACATAAAAAGTACATCTTAAGTTGTGAGACAATATCTGAAATGGGAGTGTGGATTTGGGAGGCAAGTTCAGAAAAGCAACAGAGTGTGGAGTTTTTCAGTAGTAAACAGAAATAGAGTGATTTTGAATCCTAAAAACAATTTGGGCTAAAGTAGTAAAATGTAAAGGAGACAAAAACCTATCATAAAATGTCTTTAGAGTTAAAATTGTACACACAAAAGAAAATATAGATATGTGTCATAAAACAGATGCAGAAGGCAGCACAGTAAACTACAACGATGTCAGAGATAGCTATGATGAGAAAGAATCTTGCATCGGTTACGGTTGGTGACATGGTCCTGCCCAGAAAAACAAACAAACAGCAGATCAAGAGATCAGAAATGACTGGATGTCTAAGCTGAAGCCCAAAAAAAAAAACCAAAAAGCCACCTGAACAAAGTACAGCTGCTGCTGTTTTGATTTTTTTTAAAATTAAGGTTACTGTTTCTGTGCAAACATGAAAACAGAGACACGAGTCATCAAAACAAATGTATGGATGCAGGGAATTTTAAAAACCAAGGGACCAAAGGCAGTACCTTTCTGATTTTTACATTGCAATGGCACCTCAGTACAGAAGACAGGAAGCTGTGGGTGAGGAAGACAACAGAAAAACAAAGTAGAGGAAAGAAATTAAAATCAGAGCTGAGGAGCACTTGTCACTTCACTTTTTTTTTCTGTCAAAGACTTCTAATTTGAATGATGCCTATGTGGTTTTGTCAGAGGTTTTTGAGCCCTAAAGCTGTTCTTGTAGACCACGAAAAGTTATGTTTAGCTTAGAATGTAGTTAAAGCAACTTTATGCTGACATTTTCATGGTTGTTAAAATGCAAAACTGGAAGTTTTGCTCTCATGCATTCCAGGAGTTACTGCCCAAATGAATACTAATCATTGTGGCCTTCCCTTGTTCAACAAGTTTTTCTTGTTCCCCATACCTGAGGTGAATGCTGCTATCCTGAAGACAGAGTGTTCCTTTTGTCTATCATAAATCACCCTCACCCATGAGAAGAACATGCTGCAAGCATGCACATGAATATCCATGTGCGTTCCGTAAATGGAATATCCTCAAGGCATTCAGAGATCCTGCCAGTCCATCAGAGACAACCTGGTCAGCTACTATCAAGGGGGGAGTAAATAATCAGATGACTGAATTGTTTGCAAAACGAGGAATATCACATGATGCCTGGCACCTTCATAGTCAAAGAACTAAAATTTTTATCATAAGATAGCTTTTGGGGGTGTTTCATTCTCAGAAACTTCGTCTGAGATAAATTTAGTTCCCAGAATATTCCACTGGGAGTTTAGTAAAACAGTGAATATGTCTGTATTGATGATGTGATTGTTTTGGCATAACCTGCCAGGAACATAAGTACAACACACATTTGAACTTTGTGATAGTGAATTGATCAAGTAGTGACTGAACTAAGCAAAAATTGACATTCTAGCATATTCCACTAGCAGGGACAATAATACATCCAGACCTGACAGCAAAACACAATAGGAAAGCAAAACCCCAAGTAAATAAAAAACTTGATTCAGATCTTAAGCATAATATTTTAATGGGCAGTCATATCAACTGTGACAATAAGAGCATTATTGTCCTGGATGAAAGTTTGTAAAATGTGTTCCAGCTGAAAAAAAAACCAAACAAGACCTACAAAAAGCCCAATACATCAAGAACAAACAAATAATTTCCACTCTAAGTTCAAAGTTTTCTTTTAAAGGGGGGGGGGGGGATGTGAGAAAAAAAAGCCAGTGATTAATAACAAGGACAGAGATAATGTTTGATCAAATTGATACCAGTTTTTATCTACTCCTGATTTAAAAAAATCAATAGATCTACCCAAGAAACAGGTCTTTGTTGATATATTTGTAAGAGGAAGCAAAGAAGCAGTGTAACTTACAATGGCTGCAAAAGACATCTTGGATTCAAAATGTGTATTAATTTTCATGTGCTTAATTACATTTCCAATGCCTAACACAAATGAATTTGCTGAATTCCTCTTCAAAGAAGCAGTGAAAGCAGTACTACAAATGCTTTATTTGGTAGTTTTCTCTCTTTCTTAAAATTTCAGTTAAACTAAACCAGTACTTTTTACTTAACAATTTGGATAAAATTCTATACATTCTATACATTCCATTCTATATCTGTAAACTCCTCCCAAACACTTTGCATCACCTCTTTACTATTAATTGTTTCATGAGCTGTAATTAATCACTTGAGTCAAAAAAGAAAGAGAAGGTCAGAATGAGGAAACTGTGGTTTGAAATTTTCTTAAGAGGTCAAACAATTTAAAAATCTGCTGTACATTTCTTAAATGCGAGGTAAATTCTAGGTGAATTTCTTCAGGCTTTATATTCACAGAATGGTGGAGGTTGGCAGGAACCTCTGGAGATCATCTAGTCCAACTTTCCTGCTTGAGCCTCCGGTCAGGTAGCAAAATTGCTGTCGCAGACAAACCAAATTAAATAAAGCTTCAGGCAGGTGGAGAGACGTTTGGATAGAGCAAGCCTGAAGGCTCTCTACCCTGAGGCCTTGCAAACTCAATACAAAGCTTATGGCCCTCTGCTAGCAATGGTTATGCTGTGTTACAGGGCCATGTAATTACAAAGCCCGTGCTGGCTGCTCCCTCTCCTTCAGTTAGCTGGAGGTTCTTTCCAGGAACACTTGCTCCATCACCCGCCAGGGGACAAAGATGAGGCTGGCCAGCCTGTAGTTCCTTCTGTCCTACTTACCCTTCTTGAAGACAGGAATAACATTCAATCTTTTGTATTGCTCAGGAACCTCTCCTAATCACCATAACCTTTCACAGACAATTGAGAGTGGCCTTAGTGACATCAGCCAGGACTCTCAGGAGGCATGGATGCCTCCCATGAGGCCCCATGGCCTTCAATATGTCCTTTTTTGTTTAGTTGGTTGGGGTTTTTTGTTTGTTTGTTTTGTGCTCCTTAACTTTATCTTCCTCCTTTTGCTCCAGACTCTCACAGTTTTCAGGAACATGGGGTTCTTGAAGACTGGCCTTGCCAATCCCTTCTTACCAGGTCTCTTACCCCATTCAGCGGCAGGCCCACATTTTCCCTTCTCTTGCTTTTGCAGCTGATGCACTTGTAGATATCCTTCTTGCTGCTCTCTTCAAATCCTTATCAGCTTTAACTCTCCATGGGTTTTGGCTTTCTTATCCCTATCCCTGCACACTTGGACAGCATCTATATATCTCTTGCAGTTCACCTGTCCTTGCTTCTACCTCTTGTATACTTCCTTTTTATACATGAGCTTTGTCAGGGTCTCCTTGTTCACCTTGGCAGTCCCCTCCTGCCTTTGCTTCATTTCCTGCACATTGAAATGGATCATTCCGAAGCAGAAGGAGGTGACACTTGAAAACCAACTGGTTACGACTCCTCTCCTCTCCTCTCCTCTCCTCTCCTCTCCTATCCTCTCCTATCCTCTCCTCTCCTCTCCTCTCCTCTCCTCTCCTCTCCTCTCCTCTCCTATACTATCCTATCCTCTCCTCTCCTCTCCTCTCCTCTCCTCTCCTCTCCTCTCCTCTCCTCTCCTCTCCTCTCCTCTCCTCTCCTCTC
>JAWWTY010000077.1:127283697-127308767 GCA_035222235.1 Margarornis squamiger
CTCTCCTCTCCTCTCCTCTCCTCTCCTCTCCTCTCCTCTCCTCTCCTCTCCTCTCCTCTCCTCTCCTCTCCTCTCTCTATGGATGCATTGCACAGGATGTCTCCAAGTAGATACCTTAAGAGGCCATAGTCTGCTCTCCTGAAGTCCAGGGTTGATCCTCCTATCTCCCTTGCTCCCTCTTTATGCGATCCTTTACCATTTCATGGCCACTGCATTGAAGGCTGGAATTGGCCTTCGCATGCCCAGTGAGCTACTTCTGGTTGTAAGTGTGGGGTCCAGCAAAGTGCTTGCCCTCATTGGCTCTGTCATCATCTTCATTAGCAAATTCTCATCAATGCACTCCAGTAACCCCCAGATTGCTTTTGTCCTGGGTTGACCTCCCAGCCAGTATGATAACAGGGCAGAGTTTTGTTAGAATTTAATCAACTTTATTAAAACAATCTGTTGAAAGTACTTGTTTCTGAATAATGCAAAAAATTATATATATTTTGCCATGAGGTTTTTTCCGAAGTCTTAACAGCTCAGGTAATTTTATTTTGCAAAGTAGGCAGCAATTTAAGCAAGCAGAAAAGGAATCAGGATAGCAACAGACAGATAAAAAGAGAGAAACCACTTATATTACTGTGGATTCTGGGTGTATAAAATTAATGTATAAACAGGAAGGAAAAAACTATAGTGCTTTTAAAGAAAGCAGGTGAGCTGAAAGTTGAGCTAAACCTGCTTACATGAAAGAATTCTTGAATGAAATTCTGGCTCGAATGAAATTCTGGCTCAAATGACATCAAGAGAAATCCTTGCTTGTTCTTATGAGGCGTCTGGCAGCATTTTATTGATCTTTGATAGATATGAATTTTGCTCCTTATTCTGCCAGGCATGACTGGGTAACCATAGGCAAGTTGCTCAAGATCAAGTTTTGAAATTTGATCACTTAATTTGCAAACCTCGGGCTCTGGATTACAATTTCAGTGCCCGTGCCTATACAGCCTGAGAGTACATCTGCACCTTTTTGGCTTCAAATGGCTCTCTGAACACTCAGCATGCCTGAAAATCAAGCAAGAGAAGTCACAAATGAACAAGTGCTTTGCACACTTGTCCTTCCTAGTCTTCTTCAGATTGTTATAGCCATAAGATATTAATGAGGTTATTCACAAAGACACTGCTAAGTTAAACTAAGCTTTGTTGGTTATATGGAAATTAGCACATTAAATTAAAAATGCAAATTGTTTTTGCACATTCTTATGGTAACTTTATTTTACTGTGTAAAACTTTCTACTAAACTTTGCTGTTTTCTTTCAGCATCACCCTGTACTCCCCAGGGAAGCAGTTTCACTTAATCACACCTTCTTCCCTGGGCAAAACGTGTCTGACATCATAAATGATTGAGTTTAAGGGGAAAAAATTGATTTTGTAAGCTCTTGTTATAGGCAGTTGGTCTTTGATGTTCTTTCCCTTTGGTTTCATTTCCAGTTACAAAACATCTGTTCTCCATGTAATTGGGAAAAGTTGGGATAATGTAATTAGGTAAACATCCCCTAGCTAGCGAATCTTCTTCCTGGTGGGAGTTTAGATGAAAAAACCCAACACTGATTCTTTTATCAAGCGGTGGTTCTCCGCTAATCTGTTTAGCCCGGATACCACTAAAGAACTCTGTTTTTTTCTCTTAACGGATTATTTGTAAATGGGGCTCCTCCTTGTGGGTGATGTTCGCAGCACAGGGCTGGGCAGAGACGGGTCGCTCCCTGCAGCTGCCCGGGTTTAGGCACAGCAAATCATTAAGGATTAATATGCAAAAACCATTTCAGACATGTGCCAGCACTTCACACCGCAGGTTCGTGTGGAAGCCTGAGGGGTGGTTGATGGTTATGATCTCTGGAGATGTCTTGGTACAGAGCCAGGCCAAGGTGGTGCTAAGGGAGATGCTCTCCTGAGACCTGCCAGCCTTTATTCACAGCTGCTGTGTGAGAAAATAAGCAGCAGCCTAAGTCTCAATGGCTGCAAGGCGCAGTGGCTGATACACCCAAGTTTGTCCACCACCCTTCAATTAATTTAAAATTAATTTTACATTAGCTGAAGATGCTGCTGCCAACAACAGCAGCAGGCTTGGCAACAGCAAGAACCCTGAGAGGGAATCCTTCCCTGTGTTCTGAATTAATGAGAAATGGCACTGACCCAATCTGCCCACAGTTTTATTTCATGGTGATTTTTCAATCAAATATTCTGTTAGTAAAGCCGAAATAATGTGCTGTGCTTTTAATCCTTAAAATATCATATCCAAAATATTATGCTGAAATGAAGGATCCTGTTGAAACTCTGTCATTCAAGTTGAAAAAATTCACATTTTTACCTTACTAGAATTTAGAGATAGTTTTTATATGCAGTTTGTCTTTGATATTCTATCTTACATGTAATTCCAATCACAAAATATCTGTTCTCCATCTAATTATGAACAGTCAAAATACAACTAGGTCCACCTGAAATAAAAAATGAGATTTTCTAACACAACCCTTTGGGATTTTTTTTTATTTAATTTAAAATTGAGTATTTGTGAAAGGTAAACCCTCTTAAAAGGAAACAGACACATTCTTTACAGAAATTATATTAAAAAATCATCTGCCCTTCTTTTATATTAACTGAGTTTTTTTACAGTGCCTTTTGGAAATACTGCTTCTCTTTGTACTTAGCATGCAGAGTCCCTGGGCAGGGAAAGCAGTGGAGGATGATTCTAGTCCTGGTGGGGGTGTTTGTGTGGCTCACAGTTTGGCAAATGACAAGGATGACACCCATGCTCATTTGGAAAAGAGGGGGGAAAAGCAGTCATTCAATTTCATTTCATTTTAGTACTGTTTTCTTTTAACTTTTAAGATCAAAGGAGAAGGAGAAGCAAAATTGTGTCTCTATGCACTCTCTTTATTGCCTAGCAAACACGTAAACTGGAGATTTGTCATAAAACCTCTATGAAAGGGATACTCAGGGGATTAGACAGGATCCACTAGCGCCCACAGTCCTCCTTTGATTTGCTCAGTCACATTTTCACTGTAGACAGACATAAGCAATGATGTTTCTGTGTCTTTCAAAGTACAGCTGTGACCAGACGTGCATCTATGCGTTTAAGTGTGAGCAGTCACAAGTGCCAGGCCTGGCCGGCAACCTCCCTGTGCCGCAGGTTTGTATATGTGCTTTTCAGATGCTGTGAGCTTGCTCGGCAGCAGGAACATGGTCCAGGAACCTCTCATGTCCCTTTCCTTGTCCTGTAACATCACTCTACTGAGTCATGAAGTGTCACTAGAGCAATCAGAGGAGTCACCAAACCAGTAAGTTTAATTTCCCATGGGGATTTAACTGAGGATGTCCTTGGGACATGATGATGATAACAGTGCTGGTGTGATTTTCTATTTGGATTATAGTTATAAAGTAAAAATATACTATGAAAATAGCAATTAAAAAACCTACTTAAGTCATCTGCCTGAATCATTATCTACTGTTCATGCTACAGAGTGCAGGAAGAAAACAAACCCTGTACAGATATGTGAAGCTTTTTCTGTAAAGGTCTTTAGGAAAATAAGCCATTTTGTTTGCTCTTTTTAATATGGAAAAGGGATAGTCAATTGCCATGAAAGGAAACAAAAATAAGAGTTATAAATATTTTCTTAAAATCAACCTATATTCTTGTTAAGAAGACATGAATCAGTTACTGCCTTTGTCTCTGTGCCATTGTCACAGAGATAATGAGATCATAAACAGCCGAAGTACTTTCAGGATTTTATAAATGCATTTGGAAATTAGAATTACTTCCTACTTTAAAATAAAAGCTATTTTGAGCAACCCAGGAAGTAAGTTGGTTTAGTGGCCAGTTATTTTTTGACTGGAAACTGGAGTTTTCTTGTACCTTTCTCAAAGAAACTATTATGTTTGCTTTGGAGATGGTATAGAAGATAGACAATAATGGAATGTGAGAGGAATAGCTTAGTAAAGAAATAAATATGATATATAGATTTATTGGCAGTTGTATTCCTGGCTCAGTCAATAATCCAAACAAGCCTTTCCTGCAGAAGCTAATACCACTGTATTGTAAGTGATGCAAATTTCTCTTCCTGAAAGTGGCAGAGAGACACCTTTCAAAATTCAATATGCAAACTATTCCTCAAAGGGAGAATAAACTAGCTTGAACAGTTTGAAAAGAACTAACAAGATAAAGAATTGAAAAATACATGAACTGACAGATGTGATTTAGGAGAGAAACTGATATTTGAGTGGATAAGCATGAAATTGTGATCTGCCTGCCCATCTCACCATGTAGAAGATGAACAGGCACTTCACAGCAAGGTGTTTTTTCCTTTAAGTTTTTTTCCCCTATAATTATTCCTATATTGTGTGAGAGCTTGATCCTGAAATTTATGAAATATTAATTCTGTCATTGTCCTAAACATAAGAGAACTGTCGGTGCTAAAATTTGTCTGAGCTGCTCAGGTGAATAGCACAGTCTGTAACCCAGATCTCAGCTTAGAAAGAAATACTGCTCCTGCGCAATAGAGGCTGACTTTGGAAAGGGAATTTATTGAGATCACTATAACCAGGCAGAGGCACTGTTAGAGCCTCTGCTAAATTGGGTGCTGATTATTATCATAGTGTTTTGCACTAAATGAACTTCTTACCTGAGCTATCTAAAAACAGTGTTGCTAAATATCATCAGCAAAAGGCAGTCCTCCTCAGGTTCACCTATAAAAAAGCCAAATAATTTGTTTAATTTACTGATAGGGACTAAACTTAAGACCAGAGAGACACAGCCATGTAGTAATCACTTTGTTTTGGTATTGCATCTGTGTATCTTCTGAACATACCTAAACTCAGCCTCTCCATGGCAATGAAACGCACATCATTATTTTCTGAAACAAAAACTGTTTGTTTGCTTGATACCCAGTGTGCTGCCCTCTGGGTCCTTGGCTCCTGGAAGGAACAGACCCAGCTACTGATGTCATGGGGGAGCTGCGCCGTAGCATTCACATTCTGCTTTGAATTTTTAAGAAGTGTCTGAAACATTTGAATTTACTCCATGTGACTGCTGGACAGCACCATCTGAAGAGCGTTTCTGCTTGTTATTTCTTACATCTGTCATAATGCTTTGGCCCAGCTGCTAGCTGGGGCTATCTGGGAAAGCTTACCCAGCTTGCAAGCCTGAGTGTGGATGTGCTCTGGCTGGCACAAGCCAAATGACTCGTGAGTCAAGAACACATCTCTGCAGATTCAACTCCGCTTTATAGTTTGATATTGTTTGGCCTTTGCTTTTCAGCTGACATCAAAGAGTGTTAAAATAGTCGGGGTTTCATCTCCAGGCACTTTCCTCAGTTTAAACTGCAATTCTCAAATATTTCCATTCCACAGAGCAGCAAATAGAGTATTTTGTGCCCAGAGTTTTCCTCACATGGCACATGTTGAGCAGCCATGTCTTTCTCAACTCCTTCCCGTTATTTGGCCTTTTCTCTCATTACTTAAACAAACACTTTCTAAAAGATGGACTCTTTGTTATGTTTAAAAACATCTTTCTGGAGGGAATTATTGGAAACTTTGTTGCTCAATATTGAATGTAGACATTGCCATTTTGCAAAGACACAAAGACCAAGGCTTAATTTTCTACCTCCTGGCAGCTTAGGTGTGCAGCAGGTCTCACAGGGGCTGGCAGCTCTGATAACTTCCATTAGTTCTTCCATCCTTCTAGGCACATGACAAGTTCAAAACAAAATCTAAATTAATTTTTTATTTATAGTAGGGAAATCCTAATAAGTGTAGCAAGTAGGATGGATGGGTGCCAATCTCCAAAAGTGTTTTATTCTTCTATAGTGAGAACAGTTCCAAGAGACAAAAAATATGCAGTGAAACAAAATAAAATAAAGAACAAATGAATAATATAAGCTATGACAAAAAGTAAAAGTGGGAGAAGGATGAAAGGTATTCCAAAATGAAAATTTCAAGCTTTGAAGTAGGAATTTGCTTTAAACAGGCCATTTTTATAACTCATAAAAACCCATTTGCTTGGTACACTTAGTATGCTCAAGAGTCCTTTGGCATGACACCAATATAGACTTAAACACTTTAAACTATCACTCATAAAGAATTTTATTCCTCTTGAGGATTTTTTTTTCTGTTCATAACCATACATTTAAAATGGATGTTATATTGCAGTACTCTTTTATCCACTGAAGCAAGTGTTAACCTTACTTAGTGTGCCACAGGCTGGCTCAAGCCCTGAGTAAAAGTCAGTTCACCAGGGTGACACTTGGACATTGTTAGCTGTCACTGAAGTGGATGTTCTGCAGACGCTATTAGTGAGGATTCCCTCTTTATTTAAGAAGTAGGAATATTTTCTTATGCTTTATTTGAAGAGGCAGTTGTTTCCAGCAGTTTAAAGATAACATCATTAAAATGTTAAAAGGCTTGGACAAGGACTTGCCTATCCCAGTGTGTTGACACTGTGTGGATTTTGCAATTTCTGAAGCCTTGTATTGTATTAATTCACATTTTAGTGAATTGGGCCCATCCTTCCTACAGAATGTGCCACTGCTTGTTGTAAAGACTCAGAACAATTCCTCTCTCACATGTCCCTGTCAATGCAGAGCTACTGCCCCACAGGGTTTCAGCACCACACAGGAGTACTGAGCAGATTCTCTGTGACCCTGAGGGTACTCTGTGGTTTAGGTCTGTTTCACAGTGCTCTCCTCACACCCCTTGCCAGCATCTGAAACCTGAGCTGGGTAGAGCAAGGGAACAGCCCTTGTCTGCCACACTCACTAAAGCTCTCACCACTGGCTTCTGCAGATTTCTCCTGGGACTTACCTGATCTCCCTGTGGAGACTCTACCATGTCCCTGGGGGTATTGTTCAGTCAATGATTAATCTCACTGGGAAAAAAAAAATCTCTCTTATGTTGAGATGAAACCTAATGGGCATGTCCAAGTGTGCATGTGGCAGTCACTGTGCCTGCCTGCGTCAACAGTGCATGAGCAGTGAGGTGCAGCAGGTGACTCACCTGTCTTGTCAGCCATGGCAGGGCAAGAGTCCTACTCAGTCACCAGAAAGTCTTGGAAGAAGCTGCCTACACAATCATTCTGGCAAAGATTTTATGTGGGTTCATTATCTAAACAGGCTAAAACCATCAGCAGAACCATCAACCTCAATCCTACTGGTAACATCTCATAGTGAAAGGCAGGATGTCACCACGGTAGAGCTGCTCAGAAGTTGACCAGCATAGTAATTTTCCACTGGAAAATGCTAATTTGTCAAATTATGTATTGAAAAAGGACAATTTCAATAAATTTAAACCTCTTTAAAAATGCCTAGTAGTTGTTCAAATATCCTACTTCAACTTTTCTGAGTGAGGTTTAAAAACCCTCTCACTTAAAAATTTAAATTAAATTGCAGTAAAACTAATGCCAAATTGAAACAAGTTTTGATCATAAAAAGAAAAAAATTACAGGTCCATTATAAAGTTATTATTTTGCAGCCTTTCACTGTTTAGGCATACTTGAGATTCAAACTTTTGTTCATGTTTTTGATGAATGTGATTGTTTAGAAATGTTTTTTATGAAAAAGGAAATAATTTTCAACTTGTTTCTAACTGGTCATTTTGTTACACAAATTTGGACAAATCATCCAGATTGCCCATCTTACAAAATTATATAATTAAATATTTTCAGCTGAAGACAGCTGATCAGATCTTGACTCACTAGTGAATGCCTGGCATTTTGATGGTGTCACCATTTTACCCTGTCTCTAACGAAAATGTTTTCCTACAGTTTTTAGATAATTAAGATGTCTTTGTATGCCTATATAATTACACCTAGAAGTCATGGGGTTTTTTTGGTTCCTCCAAGACATTGCTTGTTTTGTCAGTGCAATGAGAAAAACAAGACTGAGAATATTCTTGCCCTACAGGGGCAAGGTGACAAAAGCACTTCCAAGCCACAAGATGATGCTTTGGTGCAGCTATTTGCTCAGGAAGCTGGATCTTTCCAGGTGCTTTTCCATTTTTAACTTTATGGCTGCATGGTTAGATGGTCCTCATTTTCCCTGCCTTTATCAGTTACCCTCCCCTGGTCCAGAAATTGAGGGCAAATCTCTCCAATCCTTAGAACTACTCATGTTTCTTCAACTTCCCTTCTCCAGTCCTTGGCTTTTGCCTACACAGAACCTGAAGTTGTGTTCTGGCAGAGATACCTAGGTTTGCAAACCCACATGTAAGCATGAACAAACCTGGCAGCACGGTGGCTACATGTACCAACAACTGTAGAGATGGCCATTGGCTTCCTCCTGTTCATCGCAGGAAGCAAATTATATTCCATGCTTATTTGGCAATAGGTGATATTGAAAAGTCATGGCAGTCAGGTAAATTCCTTAGTGACTGGAAAAAGGGAAAAATAGCACACATTTTTAAAAAGGGAAGAAAGGAGGGCTCTGGGGACTACTGACCTGTCAGCCTCTTCTCTGTGCCTGGGAAGATCATTGAACAGATCCCTCTAGAAGCTCTGCCAAGGCACATGGAGGACAGGGAGGTGATCTGAGACGGCCAGCGTAGCTTTACCAAGGATAAGTCCTGCTTGACCAAAATAGTGGCCTTCTATGATGGGGTGACTACATCAGTGGGTAAGGGAAGGATACAGATGTCATCTATCTGGACTTGTGTAAGTTCTTTGACATGGTCCCCCCCAACATCCTTCTCTCTAAACTGGAGAGAGATGGATTTGTTGTGTGGATTGTTTGTTGAATGAAGGATTGGTTGTATGGTCGTGTCCAGAGGGTAGTGGTCAATGGCTCAGTGTTCCAATACAGATCAGTGATGAGTGGTGTCCCTCATGAATCTGTGTTGGGACCAGTGTATTTAATGTCTTATCGATGACATAGACAGTGGGATCAAGTGCACTCTCAGCAAGTTTGCTGATGGCACCAAGCTGAGTGGTGCAGTTAACACACATGAGGGGTGTGGAGAAGTTCAAGTAGTAGGCCCATGGGAATCTCATGATGTTCAACAAGACCAAGTGCAAGGTGCTGCATCTGAGTTGGTGCAACACCCAGTATTGATACAGGCTGGAAACGAAGGGATTACAAGCAGCCCTGCTGAGGACTTGGGGTGCTGGTGGATGACAGGCTGGACATGAGCCAGCAGTGTTTACTCACAGCCCGGAAAGCCAAATGTGTCCTGAACTGCACCAAAAGAGAGGTGTGGCTAGCAGGTTGAGCTTGGGAGGTGATTCTGCCCCTCTACTCTGCACTGGTGAGATCCCACCTGGACTATTGCATCCAGATCAGGGGTTCCTAGCACAATAAGCATATGGACCTGTTGGAGTGGATCCAGAGAAGTGTCACAAACATGATCAGAGGGCTGCCCGCTACGTATGAAGTAAGATGGTCCACCTACATTTGCATAACAGCAAGATATCTAAGTCACCTTTCTGGACAGCCCTTGGATACCATGTTGGCATCCACCCCACAAAGCCCAGAATAAGCTGGATGAAGCCATCACAACTCCCACTGGTGGTTATGGCTTAAGTGTGGGTGTGGAGAGGGGGAACATGCAGCCACAGTGTCTGTCTACAGCATTAAAGATTGACTTTGAAGTTTTTGGAAAAAGAGGCTTCATTCCCTTTGGAAATTTAGCAGCCCTTCAAAGGAAACCAGTGAGAGACTTTATTGTTGATTTTTAGAGCTGAAAAGAGTAAAACAGTGAAGAAACTTAATTGCAGCTCATGTACTTGGGTACAATTTCTCCCACAAGCAGCAGACTCCAGTAATGAGTATCACAGGATGCTACGGGCTGTGTTGTCATTTAAAACGGCACATGCAAAACCCCCAAAATTAATAAAATATCTTAAAGTCACTATAGTACAGCCCCAAAAAAATCTGTGGTAATCTGAAGTTACCACTGTCTTGTGGCATGGATTTAAGTCCTTCCTCTCCCTTTTAAATGATGCTGAGCAATTTGGACAACTGTTTAGTCAGGTGGCTATCTGGTGCCTAGTATTTACCCAGTGAAATAACTGTTTTTTCCCCTGTCTTTCACCACTAGCTTATTGCTGGAGTTTCTCCTGTGGCATACCTGCCAGCTTGAGGTGAACTTGTGATCATGGAGTGGCTGAGGGAACTGGGATTGTTTATTTTGGAGAAACCTGAGAGGAGTGTGAAGACTGGTGCGGTTGGTCTCTTATCCCAGGTAACAAGCAGTAGGATGAGAGGAAACAGCCTCAAGTTGCACCAGAGGAGGTTTAGGTTATATATTAGGAAAAAATTATTCACTGAAAGGGTGGTCAGGCATTGGAACAAGCTGCCCCAGAAGCTGTGGAATAACCATCCCTGGAAGCATCCAAAAAACGTGTAGACATGGTGCTTAGGGACACAGTTTAGTGGTGGATCTGGCAGCACTGGCTTCACATCTGGACTCAATGGTCTTACAGGTCTTTTCCAACCTCAGTAATTCTGTGGTTCTACGATTTTATGCCAGCAGAGGGAAAAGCCGCAAGCCGTGTCCAATTGTCTTGAGGAGAGCTCAGCCGGGGCCGGGAAACGAGAAGCCAGGCAGGGGGCAGCATCCGATCAGCCTGCGGCCCCGCTCCTGCCCTTCTCCAGCCCCGCTCCTGCCCTTCTCCGGCCCCGCTCCTGCCCTTCTCCAGCCCCGCTCCTGCCCTTCTCCGGCCCCGCTCCTGCCCCGCTCCAGCCCCGCTCCAGCCCCGCTCCAGCCCCGCTCCTGCCCTTCTCCAGCCCCGCTCCAGCTCCTCTCCGGCCGCAGTGGGTGCAGCCGCTTGGGAAGTTTTGCGAGCACAGGAAAGAATTTTGAGTCTCTTTGAAAAGCTGATTCTGTGATAGCAGCCGATCAAAGTAGTGGCAGCCTCACTGGTGAAGCTATTTATACAGATATCAAAATGTTCTGCGGCAGGAAACCTACGGCCGCGTAATTGGTGTGGCGTTCATGGGTAGAGAACTGGGTGCTAAAAACATAGTGGGGACAGTAAATGGAACATCTGACTCTGGACTTTTGTAGTATCTGTCGTATCTGGACAGCTGAAGTAGGTCAAAAAGTGACAACTAGTCCAGTTTAGTGCTAATCTGACAGTTGCCTCTTCTCATATATATCTGCGTGTAGGCTCTTTTTCTCCTGGTGATAGGGTTGTTTATGTAGGGACACAAAGAGCTGCAGATTGTGGTGGCAATTTGAATAACAGAATACCTGTACAGTTATTTTCTTCCACAGCTGATGCTGGAAGCTATAGATAAGGGAATTAATTGCAGAACTAATTAAATCAATTCCTGAGCCTCCTATAATGGCCACTCTACAGAAGGGAAGAGTGACGGCTCCTTTTCAGACCATGAGTACCTGAAAATGAGCATCTAACAGTCAGTATGACCAGGCCTAGGAACCTTTGTTAGCTGAGCCTGTGTAAAGAAATTAACACCTGTCATTTGTAGTTTGTTCTTTCTTTCACCTTATTCCTATGAAAACTGTGTGAACAGTGAAATGTCTGTGAGATGTTTGGTCCTTGAGAATGTCAGGCTTTGATTGCCTCCACCCACCAGACATGGTACTCACTCTATCACTGGGCAGCGCTCAGCTCTAAGGCCCCAGTTCTCCTTATTGGTGAGTCACAGGGTATGAACATGATTACTGCCACCTTTTTACCAAGGTAAAGTTAGATACTAGCTCTGCAACAACCTGCATCTTCCAGGCAGAGGGACTGTGGCAGATCCAAGCACTGGCTAGAGACCCAGTCTTGAACCCAGGGGAGCTCTCCACTGCCCTTGCCAGTCCCTGGGGATTTGGATGTATCTCTCCATCAGACTGCCAGGTGTCAAGAAACTTGGCAGGTTGCTGCCCATGGTATTAAAGCATTTGTCTGCTGCAGAATGGTTGGCACTGTGCAAAAAGAACTAGAAGTGAGCTGCAATCTCCATCTTTGTGTGGTGGGCTGTGGTTCTGGTCTGCCTCATGGAGACCTTCAGAAAGAGATACAGGGTATTCCTGGGAAGCCAGGGTAGGCTGCTGGGCTGGTGTTGATGAGTTTTCAGCAAGGACAGTGTCGGTGATCACCAGCAGTTTTCTGTGCCCACTAATTCTTCTCCCTGTGTTAGCACACTGAGATTCATAATACAGTACAGAATTAAAGCCTAACTGATTCCCCAGCCAGGGTTGAACAACAGATACCATCCCTTCTGCAGCCCACTGATGTGCAGGGGAAGTTTGTCTTTCCTTAGAATTAGAACAAGATTTGTCCTTGAGGGCTATATTCAGAAATTAATTCAGACAGACTGGATGTATCTAGTCCAAAAGTAGTTCAGTACTTACTTTTCCTAGACATTTCCCTTGAGCGCTTATGCTGCCTGCTGAGAGATTCTCGGTCCAGGTCAGCAGGTACAGGGCTTCCCTCACAGTCAGGTCAGATTAGGGGAATTAACCAGACTGGTGTCGAGTTCACTGAGGCAGCCAGTCAAGAAGACACAGAATATACATTTTTGTGGCAAGCACATGATGGCAAAAAGTGCTGTCAGGTTGCTGCCTTCTTGTCACTGCTGCAGGTCTGTTTCTGACTCGTATCTGTGACTGCTATAAAAAACAGTCCTAATCTCACAAGAGGGAGCCACAGTGTTCCCTCATCCTTGTCAAACGTCCTTACCCAATCTCATCACATTTTCTCTAAGTCTTCTTGGTCCCTTTCTCTCTGAAGTCCTACATTTCTCCCATACGACCCTGAAATGGGATGGAGTTTTGACAGAAGGACTCGTGTTCCTGTCTCTCTTTTCCTCCCCTGCTTTAGCAGTTATTGCAATTTCCTGGGATCTGCCAGATATTTGGAGCTCTGGTCTCTTGCTTCCCTAAGGAGCACTCATCACAAGTCAAAGAAGTAAACAGTGGGTACCACTTCAAAATAAAACAGAGAATCTTGCTTTGTTCCTTGAAAGAAGCAATGTAGGTACCTTTTCTCTGAAGGATTTCTGGATATGAGTCCCTCAGGGGTTCAAACAGCTATCTGCAGCCCCAAATTAATCCCCTTAGGTCCTCAGAATTACAGCATCCTCTCTCAACCTTGGTTTTTATTAAAAAAAAAAAAAAGTTAGATGTCCATACACTTCACTGGAGCGGGTCAGACACCTCTGAAGAAATAGCCAGAAACCCTCTATTCAGAGATGTGTGACCTCATCCTGAGGGGTGCATGGACATCCATTTTGTAAAAGAGAATACTGTGCTCTACTCAACAAGTTCAGTATTGCCTAAATGCCTTACTGGTTTCCCAGGGATTTGGATGTTTGTGTTTAATTTTTTTTTTCTTTTTTTCCTCACAGTTTGTCTATTTGAAACAGTTTGTTACTCTTAGATCCAGTCTATAGCTAACTCTCACAGGTTAAGCCAAGTGAAGCCAATGGGTTTGTACCAGGAAGGCAATGACTCGCTTTCTTTAGCCATCCTCATGACCCATCACCTCTCTCTAGCTTTCTAGTGCCATCCAGTTAGTCCATACTCATGTTCAAATAGACAGAAAAATGCATTACATTATCAAGAAATACCTCTTTACAGACCTTTTCCTTGCATAAATTTGGAAGTGTGCATACTAGCACTGAGAGCAGCAGAGTGGGGCCCTAAGCGTTGTTATGACTTACTCAGGGCCCTAAGCATTATTATGACTTACTTGGGGAGGAAGTTTTTGTACCTTAGATGCTTTCCTGTTCCAGTAATTGGGGAATGGTGAAACTCTCAAACAAAATTTTTTCCCAATGATTTAACAAGCTACAGTACTTACGAGTACTGTGAGGATTTGTAAGATCAAATGCTTGTATCATTCTCTGCAAAGTTAATTCAATGCAAGCAGCTTATTCTGCATAATTAGGATCTTAAAATTCAACTGTATGTGCTTCATTTTTTCACATATGGACCAGGTTGACAAAATGCATAAATACACAGCAAATTGCAAGCATGTTTGTTTTCACATTTAATTTTAATTGGGACAAGACCACCGTGATTCATTTGAAAGGTTCTTGGGACCCATTTTAATGACATCCCTTTGTCTGTTTTTTTTTCCATGCAAAATATAGCTGGCATACTCATGGAAAAAATAATTAGCAATATACAAATATACTCCTCAGAAAGAAAACTTGTCTTTGTTACTTATTAAAACAAACAAACAAACAAACAAACACATGCTTCTTATTCAGGCATGACAATTTTGTAGCTAATAGGTATGTAAGTGAACAATCGAAGTGAAATGTTTTATATCTCTTTCTGAGTTCTTACTAAGATGCGACACAGGGATTTAGCCAAAAAATACCCAGGGAGGTCTCTTCCCCTCTTATGAAAGTGCTTGCTAGAAGAAGACTGGCACTTCCCACTTGCAGTTGCTAAAATGGAAGTAAAAACCCCAATTGACCTCTGGGAGTGTCTCCATTGCACAGTGGGTACACACTGCCCCATGCCTGTCTGCCCAGAGGAATGTCATCAGCCATTGCCCAACAGGGTCTATCCACATTCCTAAAGTGGCCACACTCGTAGTACACAATGATGCTGTGCATTAAAACAAATAAAAAAGGTGTATGTCGATATGAGTTGAAACTGTTTAGAAAGAACGGACTGCCTTCACCATGTTCTCTGGTATGGTTGTTTAGCTGTGCAGTGGAGTTCATTTATAAATTGGACTGTTACCAGGGTAAAAGCTGAACACTTCATTTTAACTTCCTCACCAGCAGATCAGTTTTATTTTTCTCAATTAATCTTGTGTTCAGGACTGTCTGGGGAGCTTGGGCAGCTCCTCTTCCTTGGTTGCTACTGACACAGTCTACTGTTGTGCAGGGTATCTCCTCTTATTAATTCTGCCTGTTGTTTTGTTTGGGTTTTTTGTTTGTTTGTTTGTTTTCTTTTGGTTTTTTTTTCCCAGCACAACAACTCGCTAGGATGCAGACAGTGCCAAAGTTTGCAAAAAATTTCTGTGTGGCTGACTGGTATTCTGCAGGGAGGAGGAGGGGACATGAGAGTAATCACCTTTCATTAGTGTGAGTGTCTTGAGTGCAACATACAGAAAAAAGTGCAGTAAGTGGCAGCTTCTTTAGTTTCTGATTTTTCTGTGAGGACGAGCCCTTTGTCAAGGAGTCAAAATTAGTTTCATGCAAATTTATAGAAACTCTTAACTCTTGAAGTGCTACAAATGTCCTGTTAGTTGCATGAAAAACTTACTCTTCTGAGGTTTTATATTTCAGTAGGTGGCCTCCTGTGTTTACATATGCAACACATTCAATACATCAGCCCTTGTCTCCAGGCCTGTGAAGGCAGCTTGTGATGGAACCTACTCTGTGATGCAAGTTGGTCATCTGTGCATAGCGGATCCATTAAACTTCTTGTCAGTCGTATAAGAGCCTTAGTGGGATAGGTGGGAGGCCTCCTCTTAATCCCACTAAAATCAGAGGAAGGACTTTTGTTAACTTTAACAGGTCTTGGATCGGTGCCTGTGGGAAGCTATTTTATAAATCCCAGCTTGCCTTGAGCAGTCTAATAAAGCCTACAGTTCTTTTAACGTACTAGGACTTGTTTTGATACAAAGCCATTCTTTACTTCAGTTTTTTCTAGGACTGCTCAGAGGAGTAAGGTGACCCTGTTAAACTAAAATTTGGGATCTTGGAGGTGAGGAGAAGAAACTGATGGTTGGGCCAGTATTTTATCTATTGCAGCCCTGTTTATTTGTGAAGAATGTAAATAGTTCTTTTTTTCCACAGAGCACAGCTGTGATCAAGAAGGTTACTACTCTCTTGCTTCTAGCCCTGAAACCTTCTTGCAAAATCATCTCTGTCTTTCAACAAATGCACTCTCTTGCTTGTCCACAATGCAGCTTTTGTATGACCATGCAGCACTCCCTTGTGCAGTCTGCTTGCTTTGTATTCCATTATAAATTAGATTCTCACTCACTTTTAAAAGAGATGATTTCTCTACTTACCACATTCTGTTCATGCTCTATTTATGCTGAATATTTATGTTTAAAATGCAGGTTTCTGGGGGAAGTAACCATTTTGTGTTCTGTGTTTATACATCTGTGGTCTCTTGATCCACCCTGAGGACAACAACAATAATAATAAAAATTAAAACATGGTACTCCCAGTTTCTTGCTACTCTGCTCACCACCCCTTCCACCCAGTATGACTTGAGTAACCCTGTCTCAGGTGGGTTTACAGCTGCAAAAGAGCTTATGGGATGGCTGTTTTCAGCCCCATATATCCCAAAAAAGTAGTTAACTAGAAGGTGCCAAAGGGATAAGGGAAGTTGACAGCAGAAAGGGAATGACCTGAAATGGTGTATCTGGCTATTTTTTTCCCAGCTGAAGCTCACAAAAGGACAAGTCACCTGATTTAGATCTGGGAATTGGAATTCAGGATTCCAAGACCAAGGAGGGAAAGGTCACAGCCAGTGTCTGCAGAGCTGTCCCTATGCATGTGAGCAGCTTGTTTTGAACAGACGAGTGGTGTCTGAGACGCACTGAGTTATTAATGTGAGTATATGAAAAAAAAATCTTGTCAAGCCTGCTGCTGACAGGATTTCCCATCTTAAAGTTGTGTAATTAAGGACAGAAGACTTTTTGGAAACAAATTCTTTTCCTTGAAGAATGACTCTGTACCAAGGAAAGAATTCACTGTGTTTGCATCAACCTGTCAGAAGGTGAATTTGAACTCATTGCCGTTGCTTATCCTGCTGTAGTGTGGGATTGATTTGTGAATGTGCAGTGTTTACAGAGGGGAACATGAGCTGGGCACATCCAGACAGTTACAGTTTGTCAGTGTAGTTTCCCTAAAAGAAAGATAATATGCAAACATTTGTAATGTAGCTTGGGTGACAACCCAATTCTGGGGGCCTGTGGTGTTCATTATAGTGGCACATTGCATTCCTTACTGCTGGGGGATCATTTTATCACAGTATTCAAAGTATAAACTGAAGTTTTTTGTTGCTGATGGGAACGTCATAATGTACCCTGTAGAATAAGTGTTCAGGGCACAGCAGAGGGCATCCTTAAACAGAGGTACTGATCCAGCCCTCTGACATGGCTGTGGAGGTAGCAGCATTTCACTTAAGCTGGGCAATTGCACTGATGCTTTCCATATAATCAGTGTGCTGCCCAGGGCTCCTGCTTGCCTCACCTCTTCTCACAGTGGATTATGTGACATGGGGCAGTGCCTGCTGAGGCCAGCCCTGAATGAACTGCCTTGGCTACTAGGAGCATTTATAATCCTGGTGATGCAATGCTTGACCTTTCTGAGAAACTACGTGCAGACGTTCAACAGGCTCTGTGTTGACATCCCTGTTTTGTTTTGTATCCTTGCACTGCCTTGAGTATCTTCTGCTGAGCCACAGAAACAGATTCCTGGACCAGCTGTATCCAAACCATCCTCTATGGCCCTGGGTACTGTGACAGACAGTCAATATACAGTCTTGTAGATATAAATTAAAAATCCTTCACCTCCTGTGTCTATTTCAGAACACCTTTGGCCTCCCGATGTTTTGGCCCATGTTCTTGTAACATATTTGAAACTCTGAGTGGTGCATGTAGGAAAGAAAAAGGCTATGCTGAAAATACAGGCCACTGGAGAACAGCTGTGTTGTGCCTATCTATCATTAAATAAAGAATAGGGCTCTAAAAGTGTTTACAGATTGTAAAACAAAAGCAGATTGAATATGTTTTAAACTCTAGGAACTAACCTAAAATTTGCTATAAAACAAATATATGGCTTACAGCTGGAAACCTGTCAAAACACCCAAATGATTGCTCTGCACTGTCTGGAAAGAGTTTCTGTGCCCAAAGGCTTCAGAACAGCAACAGATGTACTATTGCATAAGGGAGACATCCCTGTTTTGAATTTCAGTTTATAGCACAGAGAGGCATACAAGAAAAGTAAAGTTCTTTTCATCTTACCTAGGTGCCTCTGCTTCCTCCCTAACATCTTGCTCCATGTACTTCTCTGTTAAAGCGATTAGCAGACATATAGAAAGATAAGAACATAGATCATTTTAAGAAGAGAAAAAGCAATCTGGCTCAGTGTTTGTGGCTGGCTCTTAATTCAGTCATGTTGGTTTTTTCCATGCCCCTCAAGCCCCTCCTTTTCCAGAAACAATCTATGTGATCCCACATCTCTTCTTCAGTAACATGTTCCAGATGGTCAGCTTTGTGCAGAAAGCATTTACCCTAGCTTCTCAGGTTTTTTCTAGTTTCTTAGTTTTTTTGGTTTTTTTCAGATTGCTTCCCCTTTCTTTGAAACCTCTTTACCCAATTATCTAGGTCTCCCTGGATCTTTTTCCTAATTTTTATTCAAAAGATACTTGTCTCACATAGGTATTTTTATCAAACACTCGGTCCCTGCCACAAGAGAGTATCGAAGCTTTTCTTGTCTTTAAGTGAAGTCATGGAAGAGAGGTCGTGAGAGGCTGTGTAAGTAGGCATTTTTATAGAGAGCATTCAATTAATCAGTATGAATACAGCATTTTTATTGACTATTTTATTCAATGGATTAAATAACATTCCTAATATCAATTAGCAGCATTGCCTCTTGCACTTTAGGATGGCATTTACACTTCAAACACCTTAGCTCTGCAGTTTATACCTATCTCTTTGCTTCCTGGCTGCCCACATGGCACCAGTTTTCCCCTGGTCCCTCTTTTGGAGGAACTGGTTCCCTGTGAAACAGTGTGCATGTGGTTCTGGAGGTCTCTCCTCCCTCCTTATACCCTTCCCAGTAGCCAGGAAGGATGAGTTTGACTACATCCCCTTGCACAGCCCTCTGGCAGTGCCCTGGCAGTCTCTGCACCCTCAGTCAGCCTCACCTGCTCTCCTTTGCAGCCCAGGACAAGTAGCATCTGCCTTTTGTTACATGCTATAAAAACACTGCACATATTGCTGGGCTGCATCACTGGCAGCAGAAGTTTTTTGGAACATTTTAAACTGAAACGAAAAAGCCCATAAAAGCTAATTTAATAATTGGGAACCACGCTGGCTCAACTGGCTCTGTCTGTGTTGATAAGTGAGATCCCCAGGCATTGCCCTTCCAGCCCCTGGGCAGGCTGCACAGCACAGAGGCACAGCCAAAGTGTTCCCTCTGAGCAAACTGCTTGTTATCCGTGCGTGTTATCCCAGGAATCATCCCCCAAAGGTACCTGGGCATTACTCATGAGGGGTCCTCATAGCTGGGGTGGAAATCACCAGGCAGCCAAGCTGGGGAGGGAGAACAAGTGTGTGTCAGTGTTCTAGCCCTGTGTAGTCTATTCATATCGGTGGGGCTGAGGACGTTGTATTTACAAGAAATTTCAGAAACTGGAAATGATTATGAAAACATGCTGAGGCCTCATGGGAGTTCAGTAATTCTGAAGATGGAAAAAGATGGTCTTTTATAACTGGAGTGTTGTACCCTCAGTCCTCTCTGCAATTAAATAGCCAGCTTTCCTCGACAAGAAGTAAGATGGGGCTCATTAGGTTAGGAAGATTTTCCACATTTTCCATCTGTTGGTGCAAATTTTTGAGGCAATGAATGTGTGACATCTCACAGAGTCAAGAGACTCTCTCAAATCTATAGCTGGGGGCTATTCCTGCTCAATGAAAGCTCAGCCTTTAATGTACAGATTTCTGGGAGAGAAGTGGTCTGTGGTGCCAGGACAGCTGGAGACGTCCATGCACAGCCTGTCTCCAGCCTTGTCACGGCTTGGATGTCTGTGTGGGAAGGGGCTGATCACCTACCCAACGCCCTGTAGCACAAATCCCTCTGAACTGCTGCTTCTCCCTGCCTGCAGCCACAGGAGTACGTCAATGAAATTTAGAGCCATAGCAAAATGCAAAATAAGAGAATGTCATCTATAAATACACCTTAAAACAAAGAAGCTTCTTTTTTTTTTTTTTTTTTTAACATGGAAAAAAATATTAACCAAAACAGTGGATATCTCACAGCTCTTATTGTTTAGAAACAGGGATTTTATTTTTCCAGCCTGCTCTTAATTTTTCCATTCTCTCTCAATTTAGAGTGCAGTGCAAATACAATACAGCTACATTTCTGCTTTCTATCCTACACCTTGCGGAACACATTAACGACAATTTAAGCAAAAGGATTGCTCAGAGTCACAAGGATTATTTGATTTACAAAAACTCCTAGGCTGGAGACACACCATGGTCTCCTGCAGGAGACCAAAAAAGGAATGTGTGGATTATGTTGCATATTTTTATTAATATCTTTGTTGTCTCTCTGAGTTCATAGCAGTTATGAAGGAGAAAAACTTTTAGTGTGAATTCTTGCTTTTCAAAGTTGATAAGTAAGCTCAGTTCCACATCTTTAAGAGCAATCAGTCAAATCAACCTACCTTTTTTTTTTTTTTTTTTTAATATTCCCTGGTGGGAAAGTCTTCTGAAAGCTAGTTGTTTGTATTTGTGTTTGATACAAACATTAATAAGACTAAGAGATGCCAATATGATGATTATTCGTAGTAATGTCATATTGCAGAGGGTTCCACAGGAACTGTATTAAGATAAATGCATTGTGCACATACTTTTTGAAAGCTTACCTCTGCTTTTTTTTTTTTTTTCTAGAATACTAATTGAGCAAGAAAACACTGCAAGTATGTTCATCTGATTTGAAATAAGACACTGACTGAACCACATATGCAATGGTTTAATTTAATTAACAATAGCTTTTGAACATCTGAGCTTGCTTAAATACCCAGGAAGTGTTAATGTTAACCTTGCTTCTTAAAAGAAAAATCCTGTTGTGATAATTAGCTTTTTCATCATAATATTTCTGGTGAAGATGTCTTCAATCTCTTATAGAGACTTTGTAATTGTGTCCTCTGCTTCTCTCTCTCTTTCTCTCTACTTGTCTCTGAGAGTGCAACTGAATTGTGGAAACCCACACTCAGGAGCACATGGATTTACACTTAATGCACTGTAGGATCAGGGCTGCAGTTTTGTATACCATTTTCTCTAAGCACCACTGTTATGGAGTTTGTTGCCTTCCACAACCTAAGCTGCAGCTTTGTCCTTCTTATGGTTAAAGCCACTGTCTGATCACCTCCACATTCAGACTGTCAGAGACTATGCCTTTTGCAAAATTTTTCCAACTACACAATGAAGCACGATGGAGTCTTACAGATCAGTCTGTAAGATGCCCAGAACTAAGCTGTGGTCTGTTTAGTTTTTGCTCTGCAATCAGGATCATGCCTTTGCTCTGAGATGTTTTTCTTGTGATATACACAAGTGATTTTACAATGTAAATATTGTGGTTTTAAAGGTTACTTTCTAGATTTGTTCTTTAATATGGTAGTTACACTAAAGTCTTGGGGATAGCTCTTATCTGTTGGGGATAACTCTTCTCAGTTCAGGAGGCCATGGAGATTGTGGTAGGCAGACAGGGCATCTTTTGTGCTCCTGGGAGTAGGGACCAGTGTCTGGGTATTTCCTCTTTTCTCTAGATCTGTACTTGTCTTGTGCTAGCTTAAGGACTGTAACCCTTGGAAAGTTCCTTTACAAAGGTGTTTAGGGAGTTGCTGTGGGCCAACTGACTCTCAGTGGGTCAGTACAGGAATGAGCACAGCCTAGGTCCAAGGTCTGGGGACCCTGACAGCAGTGGCAGGTGGTCTCACAATGAACAGGGAAAGTAGCTTTGCGGCAGAAGCAGGGAGCAGCAGAAAGCCAAGGAGAAGACCTTGTGCTGCAGCCCCTGTGCACTCACAACACAGGTTTCCTCTGGTGGCAGCCATCACAGCAGCCTGGTGCAGGCTCCAGGCTGGCAGCTTTACCAGATCCATGTGACATTACGTCTTTTGGCAGGGAAAACTTTGTGGAAAAAGCAAAAGTTACACTCGGTCTTGTTTTGATTATTTGTTTCTAACCTCACTACAAATGGAAAAAATTTCTCTGGTGACTGTCTTCTTGTTATTTTCCTATTGTTGTATCATCCTCCCAGCTCTCAGTAGGGACAAGTAATCCTCAAATGCTACTCCAAAGGCTGACACTTAGGTCAGGTTAAAGAGCTGCAGCACTGGGAATGGATCTTTCCCTTCTTTTTTATTTATTTTCCCTCACTTTATTCTGTTTCTGCTTCTCAATTTTCCCCCCCTGCCCTTTTAAGGACTAAGTAAAACCAGCAGTCCCTTCAGAAAACAGTGCCTTTCTTTTCCTCCCAGTTCCTTTTAGAGGTGAGAGAGATGGATTGGTTGTAATAAACGTGAACATTTCCATAATCAGAACAAGTAAGGTATAAGCAGCTCATACATATATAGGCAATCAGTATAAAGTAAGACATTTGGTGAGTATTCACCCCACCAAAAATAAAAGAGTTTTAGGAATAGCAATATAATTTGTAGTAAATCTGCAGCTTATATTTGAATTTGCCTTTCTCAAGCATATATGACCTTTTGAACTTCAGAGACTAAGCAGAAATCTAATGTAACTATGGGCTCTACAGAAGAAGAAAATTTGCTCTCAAAAGACTGAAATACAGATTCATAGAATAATAGAACTGTTTGGGTTTGAAGGGACCTTACAAATCATCTTGTTCCAACACCTGTGCGATGGGCAAGGACACCTTTCATTAGACCAGGTTGCTCAGAGCTCCGTCCAGTCTGGCCTTGAACATCTCCTTTGCTGCTTGAAGGTGAATATCTGACAGAGGAGAAAATTGGTAATCATGAGATAAAGGGAAAACAAACAAACGACTAAGCTCTTCTGCAACAGCAGTGACCTTAGAGCAATTGGATGTCTCATGTCACTGGGCAGATACATTGAGTCTTTTACTAGACTGTGAGTGCATTTTTTTAGAGGCAAAGATGTTATTTCAAATCCATAGAATTTTCCACTGGGTAGTAATTAAAACCAGTCAAACTCTAGCACGTAAGAAATATATGTGACATTATCCTGAGAAGTAAGTTTGTTTCAGGATGGCTTGAAGTTCATAGGATTTATGTTACAGATAGGTAAGAGATACATTACGGTGCCTAAGTCGTACAGAGGAAGATTATGCCATACGTAGCTATATCTAGATCTAAATTTAGGCCCTTTTTCCCTGACAGTTTCATGTCTTTATTTCAATGAAAATCTTTGTTACTCTACTTGAAAATACAAAAACATTCACAACACACTTTTGATCTTTGTTTTTAAGATTAAAGTATGACTCCTCTTGCTAAATAGTTGAAAAACTGAATCATAACATAAACAAAAACAATATTGTAATGCACTCTTAATCCCAGCTGCCTCCATCTGTTCCCTGCCTGAAATAGAAGATAAGCATCCATTAATGTAAGGAGATAGCACTTGAACCTGATCCTTACTAGCTTTCAAAGCATTTTATAACACATATAAACCGTGCTGCGAACAGCAGCACAAGGTCCTGATATCCCAGAGGTACCAGGTTGCCTGTCTGCTGGGCCACACTCTTGGCTCTTGTTTCAAGACACAGACAATCAGAGAAGTTGAAGGTTATTTACAATTCTTTTCCAGATGCACTGCCCTATCCTCCCCTAGGTCCCAGAAAATGCAGTCTCAGCTGCCTGCTGGTTCAGCAAAACTATTCTGATTTGAGGTTGCATCAGCCAGCTCTGTTAAAGAGATCTTGGGGTGTATAAAAAAACTTAACTAGTCAATCAGAATCTTTTCAGCCAGATCATAAATTCTGGATTACCTCTGCTTGAAGCCCACTGGCAGAGCAGGATCCTTGCATCCCCATTCCATTCCTCCCAAAGGCAGAATCTCTCACCACATCCCATCTTGCATGATGTGGTACCTCTCCCATCACTGAGATCTGCACTGCATTTAGTGTGATATTCTGTGACTGAGAACTCCAGACCACAGAGGGGCTTGGATGGAAAACAGCTGAATATCAGCTCCTGCAACTAATAGAATATTGTAACAATATTTCAAAATAGAAAATATTTATGGTCAAAATGTGTTTTTGTTGCTTGTCTAATGCCAGGAACATTTTCTATGGCGGTCACCTATTTCTTTGTGATGAAATTTGTTTACTCAAAACCCTAATATTCTCAGTAATTTTTTTGAGATGGGAGACAAATTCCAAACCATGCTGTATTTGTTTGCTATGGACTGTGGTAGTTGTCTTCATCAAATTTAAGGATGACATATTTGGCCTTCACATTTTGAATTTAATTCCCTACTTGGGTGAAGGCTGCCATATTCCCACCAGGTCTCTCCAGTCACATCCATTCAGCACGAGTGCTGTGATAGAGTAGACCAAGGGCTGATGGTAGGACACAGTCACCCTCTACTCTACCATGGAGATATCAGCTAGTCAGCCCCAGTGTGCATCCACAGGCCAGGATCTGATTTACTCACTATAAAGAACATTTTAGATGAAAAATTTAAGTTGGGACCTTTCTGTATTTGCTAAGCATCACACCAAACTGAAACATATTTTTGATAAGGGAGCTTAACATCACAGAAGAATGTGGGTGTTTAAATGTTACTAAAAACTTTTCTACTCTGGGAACCCCCATTCCCATCATGCCTCTAGACCTCTTGTTTTGCTAGTCTGATTGCAGGAACTATAATAGAATCACCATTTTTTTTAAGTAATGCCTTTCTTTAAAAAGCAAGCCTCTCTTTTTTAACATTTGCTGAGCACTAATCTTGTTAAAATCTTTTACTCATAAAACTACAGCACTGCAGTAGGAATTTTTTTGCAGGACTGAGTTATTTCTTCCTCCTGAACTTTCAAATTATAAGAAAAATATATTGCACTTTTCTAAAAATATATTCTCCCAGTTAAACTCAAAAATAAATCTGTCAGCAGGTATCCTGATAGATGTAGACTTTACTGTTATAAGTTAATAAACTATTAGTTTGTCTTTATAAATCTTACAGTAACTTATAAATGGCCTGTTTATTTCATCCTTATCTGGGGTTCACTGTTCTGTTGTTAGATAAGAAATTATAACGTCAGGGTTTTTTATCCTTGTAGCATATTGATTTTTAATACCTTACTGAGGGTACCCTAACACAGTCCTTCAGAATAAAATTTGGTTGAAGCAGTACCCCTTCCCTTCCCTTCCCTTCCCTTCCCTTCCCTTCCCTTCCCTTCCCTTCC